>CAJNDS010002112.1:437500-670087 GCA_905221605.1 Symbiodinium natans
AAAATGCAGCAAAGGTCGGGGTATGAACCTTGCCCGAATCCTCCCAACTGCCTTGCCTGCCACGCCGTTCTTCCGCGCAGGCCGGAGGGCAGCGTCGTACGCGTCAGTGCCAGGCCTTTCCGGGACCCCCCTTCCGTCTTGAGCATGCTTCGGCACCAGTGTCTTTGAAAGCTTGGGTTTGTGGAATGACATGCGTCGAAACGTCGCCCCTGGACCTCTTGCACATCCCTATGTAGCCTTACACGTGTTATACATATATATATATATATATATATATATTTTTTTTATTTATTTATTTTTATTTATTATACATGTATATATATATATATATCTATCTATCTATCTATCTATATATCACCAAATCCCGAGAGCCCTCAACAAACAGTCTCCGACGCGCCCTATGCTACCACAGATCCGACAAAGGTCGCCCAGGCATGCAGAACGTTCTGGGAGCCCATGGAGCTGCGAGCGCTACAGTCGCGAGGCCATCCGACGCAGTTGGCCCGTTCGACCGTCTGTATGCCCAACCCTGCAAAGCCGCATCCCTGTCACAGGCTATCGGAGTATGGCAATGATTGAGGTGGCCGCGAAAGCGACTGTGAAGGCCAACCCTAGAAGCAATGGCCTGAAGCGCCAGAGCCACGTGAGCGCCAGCAGGGCCACCGCCTGCTGCCAGCAGGATGCCCGCCTGACCATTCAGTGCACATGCTGGGTTGTTGTTGTTCTCCCCGGGCTTACAACCCAACAGGGCTTCGAGGTTCGGGGCGATTTGAGTGGAAGGTCGACCAACCCTAAACCCTAAACCCTAAACCCGCGCCTAACTGAGCAACGGCCCGAAGCCCCACCTGCAAGATGTGGCAGCGGCCGTCAGCTGGCCCTGCGGCACAGGAACGCAAACTGCCAACTGCCAGCCACCCTTGCGGTTTAGGGTTTATAGGGTTTATCGGGTTTATAGGGTTTATAGGGTTTATGGGGGAAATAGGGTTTATAGGGTTTATAGGGTTTAGAGGGTTTAGAGGGTTTATAGGGTTTATAGGGTTTATAGGGTTTATAGGGTTTTCAGAGTATCCTGGTTCTTGTGCTGGGCACCGCGGCCACTACTTTCAACAGGGCTTGAGGTCCTACTCCCAGGATTCGTCATCACGGAACAACTTCAGCCAGCCATGGGATGCACGTGGTGCCTGGGCGTCCAGCTCGGCCAGCATGTGCCTCAGGGTAGCCCTACGCGGCCCTCATGGGCAAAACTAGGGGTGGCCGCTGCAGAATCGGGTCTTGCGCTTGGACCTGGGGCTGGCATGCAGATGAGCAGCAAGGAAGACTGCCAGTCCGAACCTGGTGAGGTAATGGCCTGGACTTGGTAAGGTTTGTCTTTGGCCCCAGTCGCTGACCGTTGCCGAAGCTTCCCTGCTAAGACAACCTGTACCTAGGGAACCAAAGGTTAACCTTTGGGATTATAAAGGGATTATATTACCCCAAAAAGGTTAACGGTGACCTACTCTACAACTAAGCCCACAAGGGCCAAGTCGACAGCCCGAGCGGCGCACGCCTCTGCTAGGGGGCCAACTTCTTGGAAGGCCAAGGAAAACGCCACCCGCCAGAGACTCCAGCGACACAAGGATCCCAACGCCAAGCGCTGGTCTCTTCGGCTGATGGACTCGTGCATTACGAGGGCTTGGGACCAGGACTGTATGCACAGCGCCTGCTCCTGCACCGTG
This sequence comes from Symbiodinium natans, assembly GCA_905221605.1. NCBI lineage: Eukaryota > Dinophyceae > Suessiales > Symbiodiniaceae > Symbiodinium > Symbiodinium natans. The sequence goes on from CAJNDS010002112.1 coordinate 439,216, forward strand.
ACCTGCCATCCGCGGGAACGTGCTGCTTGCAGTATCTTGTATGCCCTTCGGACCTTTCCACCGGCGGAACAAGCTTCCAGTGCAGGAACGAGATCGGCTCTGCTGATTAGCTTCGAGCTGCCACCGGGAGCAGAAGAGAAGCGCAGCAAGCGCAGGGATTCTCGCCAGTACGCCGCCCTGACGATGGACCTCAAGAATGATTGCCTGGTATCAAAGCTCTTCTTCAGAAATAGCAGCAGGGCTGCTCCTTCTTGCCATTTCAGCTTGGCCGCGCAGGCCATAATCACACTACTGTGGCAGATGGCACATGCGCGGATGCGCGTGCGGGAAAATTGTGAAAGCATTTCGAGTGCCGGCTCCGCAGCAGCTGCTCGTTGGCACGCGGCAAAGACGGACGACAGAGACACCCGATCAGATTGGAGCCGAGCCCCATGGAGACGGTCCAGCTGCTGGACGGCCAAAGTCCAGTTGCCACGTTCTTCTGCTCCACGGCTCGCGGCGGCTATGGCGCAGTTGTACAGAGTCAAGCTTGGAAGCGATCCTTCCTGGCGCACCCAGTCGCAAAGGCAAAGCGACCAACGCCAAGCGCCTGTCCGCGCCTCTGCGCGATTGCAGGCTGCTGCGGCAGATGTTAAAGGCACAGTCTCCGGGAAGAGCTTCCAGCGGCGCATGAGCCCCACCACCTTCATGCCTTTGTGCCACTGGACCGCGCGGCCGCACGCTGAGATGGCCGCGCCGAAACTGATCTGATCAGCCACAAGAACCCGAGAGTCCCTCGAGCTCGCAAGCATGTCCAGGAGCAACTGGAGAACCCTGGGCCAAGCCTGGGCCCGGCAGCGGAACACGGCCGAGCTCACGGCGTTGCTCACGTTCTGGATCATCTGTAGCCCATCTTGCCGGGCCCGGGCGAGGACGCACAGGGCGCTGTCCCAGCGCCCGCTGCTGCGGCTCGCGTCCGCCGCCGCCACGTAGAGCCCCGGGTCGGCCATTTCCGCTGACTCCAGCGCCCGAGGCGTGCGGAAGAGGAGGCCAAAAGCCGTCTGCCAGAGCTGCATGCGCCCAAATCTTCGAACAAGCAGTGCCAGCACGTGGCTCGTGAGCCGCTGGCTGCGGCGCAAGTAGAGGGTCAGGTCTAGCAGCTCCTCCTTTGCAACATACTTGGCCTCCAGGAACTGCGTTATCTCCTCCATGTTGGGAGGATTCACACGGCACTGGTCATTGGCCCGCCACTTCAGCGATCTCCGCCGGGGGTGGAGTCGCCAGCTCCTTCGAACTTTCCACTGCTGGGACTCGCTGTCCTCTTTCGGCCAAAGGATCCAGGTCTGCTCCTTGAGGGAACTTTTCAGCTCACGAAGCCCATCCTTGCTTCTTCAGTCTTGGGTCTTAGGAAGTCTCACAAAACGCTGGAAGACAAGGGAATAGCCTTGTTTCTTCGGGACACATGCGGACGAGCGTCTTTCGGGCCGCGCTGCTTCCCATACCACTTTGTGTAGGGGAGGAGCTGGCCCTTCCGCAAGAGCATGCCACCCATGTCTCCAATGGCCCTGTGCACAAATTCACATGTAGCGTCGAGGTTTGCCTCCACGAAGACGTCTCGACAAGCCTGGGCCATGGAGACGAATTGGGATGTTCCCCCGTGTACTAACAGCTCCTTAATAGGGATTACAAGAGCCCCCTATTCTAATCCCTACTAAGGACGGTTAGTATAAGGGGGAATAGCCCCAAGATACGAACAACAACACAAAAGGCTCCAAACTTCTCCTGACTCGTGGAAGTCTTAAACTTGGGCGCTTTTCTGGGCGGAAGAAAGCAAGGGCCAAGAAGCCTTATCCGTGAGAAGACGCTCCTCTCTGGCTGGCATCGGTTCCGATGATTTGGCGCTCTGCGCCTGGCAAGCAAAATTCTGCGTGACAGTGCTGGTACTACGGGTACTACGAAAGCAGGCGCCTTTTCAGAAGGGATTCGATTGATTCGATATTACCAAGGTCCGATACCAAGGATTCATGTTGAACAAAAACATGCTTCGAAAACCTAGAGTGGCGCCTTCCCAGAATCAACCCTAAATCCAAAAGCACGTGCCCGACCTACTTTGCACGCGTCAAGCCCTCCATCCAGGGACGCAGGCTCGTGACATCCAGCCCTCAACGCCCAGCGCTAACCGCCCAAGGCTTGAACCCTGAACCAACTAAGCCGAACACGGAATCAACAACCCTGGCGCCAGACCTGTCAGCCTATTTTTTACTTCAGGGTCTAGAGAGTCTAGAGCTTACGGACGCGCACGCGCTCGGCCGCCCAACCATGCTGCCTCCAAAAACTGCCGCACCCGGCCATGGCTGGCGATCTGCGCGTTCCTCGCCTGGAACCACACCTTCCGCAGCCGCCCCTTCCGCCACCTGACACACGTCTCTGTCTCGAGCTGCCCACTCCCCTTTGCATCTCGTGGGGCTTCGGGGGAGGCCGGGGGGTCGGAGTTGAGGATCTTGGGGAAGAGTGTGTGTGGATGCTTGGGGACCTCCAAAAACACGGACGAGCTCTGCTTCGTCACATTGCAAGTGGCAAAACCCTTCCGGGTCAAGCAGCGCTGCGGACGAGCTATGAACGGCAAAGGAGTAGTAATAATAGAAGGAGTAATAATCGTAGTAATAGTTGAGATAGTAATAACCGAAATAATGATTAGTAACAATAGTAATAGTCGTAATAATCGCAATAATAACTATCATACTAATAATAGTAATAATAATAATAATAATAACAATAGTAATGGTAATAGCAACAATAATAATCATAATAAATAATATTTTCAACAATAGCAATAGTGGCACTGATCGTTGTTTTAAAGCCTGGCTCAAGAAGCCACCTGAAAGAGCTGGCAGATGCCTCGGGGGTTCTGAAGAAAGCAATTTACCTAACGGCTTTTCTGCTTGCAACCTGTCTGGCTGACGAACGGTTCTTTGGTTTAGGGTCTAGGGTTTGGGGTTTGGGGTTTGGGGTTTGGGGTTTAGGGTTTTAGGGTTTAGGGTTTGGGGTTTAGGGTTTGGGGTTCAGGGTGTCTACCTCGGGACGGCAGCACCATGCCGCCGATTTTCCGGCCACGGCACCGGTGCACCAGATGCGAAGGCTCATAGCAGTCACGGGGGAGAGGAGGAAGATCAGCCGTGACCGATGATGGGCTGGCAAGGTAGGAGGAACCGGGCCCTAATCTCATAACATCCCAAAACCCGAAGGCCCTTTTAAACCCTGAACCTTGTTCCCCAAGACAGCCTCCAGTTCAGTCGCAGCTTGACTTGCCTGACGCGGTAGGCAAGTTCCCGAGTGAAGGGCTTAGGAAAGGCAGGTACACCAGACTGCACCAAGGACCTAAACCTTAGGTCCTAAACCTTAGGTCCTAAACCCTAAACCCTAAACCCCTGCGAGGACCTAGAGATCAGATCCCCCTAAGGGTTCGCAAAAACTACCCGGGACTGGCAGAGGGAAGTTCATTGGTAGGTTTCAGCAGGGTTATAAGAAGGGTAACCCATATCTTTAACCTTAATGAAGGTACTTCTAACCCTGAACCCTAAACCCTTTTTGAACCCTGAACCCTAAACCCTAAACCCTACACCCTCAACCCTAAACCCTAAACGCTAAACCTACCCCGACGTATAACTACCTTCAAGCGCCGGAATCCGGAGCCGGGTTGTTTTTTGGTGTTTTTTTAGTTTTTTGGGTATATTTGTGGGTTTAGGCTATGTTTTTGGGTTTAGGGTATGTTTTTGGGTATAGGGTTTAGGGTTTAGGGTTAGGGGTTAGGGTTTAGGGTTTAGGGTTTAGGGTTTTAGGGTTTTAGGGTTTTAGGGTTTTAGGGTTTTAGGGTTTTAGGGTTCTAGGGTTTTAGGGTTTTAGGGATTTTGGGGGTTTGGGGTTTTAGGGTTTTAGGGTTTTAGGGTTTTAGGGTTTTAGGGTTTAGGGTTTAGGGTTTAGGGTTTAGGGTTAGGATTTAGGGTTTAGGGTTTAGGGTTTAGGGTTTAGAAAACCAAAAAAATACCCAAACAAAACAAAAAATATAGCCAAAAAGAACCCCCGCCCCCGGAATCCTGCTGTAGCGAGCTGGTAGTTGATCAAAACGGGCTCGCAAAGTAGGTTAAGGGTTCAGGGTTTAGGGCTGGGTTTAGGGTTTAGGGTTTAGGGTTCAAGGTTTAGGGTTTAGGTTTAAGGTTCAGGCAAGCCAGAGCCAGACTTGAGCTTAGTGGGGTCTCCAGAGATGGGTTTAGGGGTTTAGGGGGTTTAGGGGTTTAGGGGTTTAGGGGTTTAGGGGTTTAGGGGTTTAGGGGTTTAGGGGTTTAGGGGTTTAGGGGTTTAGGGGTTTAGGGGTTTAGGGGTTTAGGGGTTTAGGGGTTTAGGGTTTAGGGTTTCGGTTAGGGTGAGGCTCCCCGAACTGCTTGTGGGCAAGAAGCGAAAATTCACGCAGAACAGGGCCGTCCAGACTTCAGGTTTTCGGGGCTTGGGGCTCCAAGCAGAACCACGCAAGCCGAAACCCTTGCTGCCAAGGACCCTACACCCTGTGAAGGGATACAGGGAGGGACCTCTACCCTATATAACCCCTATATTCTACTACCTTATAGAGTCACCTTTTCCCTGTGTAGCCCCTACATTGCCCCCAAGGTCCCTTCTACGGTTGCCTCCTTCAGTCCCTAGACCCTATGAGCCCTGCAGCCCTCGAAGCCAGCAGCCCTCAACTCTAAACCCTTTTTGCAACTGGCTTGAGGACACCCGAAACCCCAAACCCCAAACCCTAAACCCCAAACCCTAAACCCCAAACCCTAAACCCCTGTAACACCCCTTCTCCGGGCCCCCGTCACCCGACCTCGAGGCGCTGGGGTCCGAGGCCCAAAGTATCCTGGGGGTTCCCGGGAATTGGGGATATCTGGGTCTCAGGGTGTTTAGGGTTTAGCGTCTGAGGGTTCAGGGTATAAGGGGCTTCCGAAACAATCCGCCACGACCAGCCGGGCTTCGAGGGTTGGGGATTCAGTTAGGGCAGTTTCTCAGTAGGGTGAGAAGTACTCTCATTGAGGTTATCCTATAGGTTGCCTTGCTTATAACCATACTTGTTACCAATCACCCATGAACCTTCAAGTAGGGTCCCATTTCCCCGCCAAAAGCTTGCAAAGCGTCCAGGTCTGCTCTCGCAGCGACTGCTTCAGGGCAGGCAGGCCGCCCTGGGAAGCTTGCTTGACTACTCGCAGGTACCTTACATTAAAGTAAGATACGCATGAACCCAAAACCTTCATGGGTAGTAGTTGCAAGTAGGCTTCTACTTACGGTACCAAACTGCAACCTAACATACTGCATTCTTACAACCCTACTTATCACACCCTACACCCTAGACCCTTTTTGCATCAGGACAACCCTAAACCCTAAACCCGAAACCCTAAACCCTAAAAACCTACCTTGAACCTGCAAGCAAACCTTCAAGCATGGCCGTCAGGACTCCTGAAGGCTTCGGGCTGTAGGGATTTAGGGTTTCGGGTTTCGGGATTTATATAGGGTTTAGGATTTAGGGCTTAGGGTTGAGGATTTAGGGCTTAGGCATCAAGTACCGGTTTAAGAAGCGAGAGGATGCTCAGCCCAGAGTGGTTTTGCCCCCCGTGCCTAGCTGACACGTAGAGTGACGCTCCTCAACCCTAAACCCCTTGAACCCCTTAAACCCTCAAAAACCCTTTTGCAGCCCTAAACCCTAAACCCTAAACCCTGAAACCCCTAAACCCCTAAACCCTGAACTCCTAAACCCTCAACCCCTAAACCCTGAAACCCTAAACTTCAGGCCCTAAACCCCCAAACCCTTAAACCCTGAGCTCCATGTTGAGCCCACCACGGCCTGCTGCCTGCGTGCCACTCGGAAGTGCCAGGCGGTGAAAGGTCTGAGCTGGTCGCCCTTCCTTCGCTTCTCTGATTTCAACAAGAGCAAGAACAAGAACAAGAACAATGACAAGAACAATAACAAGAACACTAACAATAACAGGAACAATGACAGGAACAAGGACAATAACTATAACAAGAGCAAGAACAAGAACAATACAAGTTCAAGAGGCTTTAGGCTTCGGCCTCGGGCTAGGAACAAAGCTGATTGCGGGGAAAAGCAAGGAGGCCATTGTGGCGGGGTCTCTTTTCTGGCACAGAACTGTAAGACGTGCAGTTTATGTAAGGTGCCAGTAGAGCCTATGAGTCAGACCAACCCTGCCGCAGTCTGCGCTTCGTATAAGCAACTAGGCATTTAGGTGCCTTCATCAAAGGTATGATCATGATTGCTAGTGCTATAACAATAACAATATCTTGATTACATCAGGTGGCATGATATGAGTTGCATTACGTATGCACTATATAATTTAATGCAAAATCATAAAATACAATGTAATTTGATTTAGTTTAACATAACATACTTTAATACATTACAACAGGTCACCTCTCTTATAGGGTTCTTAAGGGTGGAGGGTTCATGGGGGGTTAGGGAGCCTTGGGGAGTAGTGGGGAGTATTAGGGTGCACACACCCCTTAAAACCCCCTCAACCGTCAAAACCCCACGGACAGCCCACGAACCCTCCCGTAGGTAACCGACAGGCTGCCGGGCCTTGGGGCACATGAAGCCCTTGTGACCCCAAACCCATAAACCTTGGGATGTTCTCCCTGATACTAAGTCCTCAATATGGATCATAATAAGGAATACTGGAATACTATAATCCCGATTAAGGCCTGGCAGTATAAGGGGGAACATCCACCCTCAAGACCCAACAGAAACGTCCACACAGTCATCATCATCATCATCCACAATTCTCGCCTTTGTGGTCATGGTTGTGATGCTGCAACTGTAACTATCCCCAATTCGTAAACCCTAAAACATGAACTCTGCCCTGAACTTTATTCTTAACACTGTTCCTGTGGCCATTATCAGCTGCATGACTACCCTAAACCGAAACCCGTGTTTAAACCCCAAACCCCAAAACTCCAAGACACCAATAACCCAAAACCCCCAAACTAGCAAAAACCCAAAACCCCCAAACCCCCAACCCCAAAGCCTTGCTCTTCTTATCATCGGAGAACCGGGACACATCGTGAACTCAAGATCACCTAAACCCTGTAGGAGACAAACCGTAAACCCAAAACCCCCTAAACACCAAACCCTAAACCCCAAACCCTAAACCCTAAACCCCAAACCCTTTTGAACCCCAAACCCTAAACCCCAAACCCCAAACCCCAAACCCTAAACCCTAAACCCTAAACCCCAAACCCTAAACCCTAAACACACACCCAGAGCTTCAAGATGTGGCCACCCATGGAGGCAATGAGGCCCTCCACAAACTGCTGCCTCAACTCCTTGGGGCTTCAAGCTGAGGCATTTTTGTCCCACCCGTTTCGCATGCGCTGAGGCTTTGGGGTTTAGGGTTTCGGGTTTCGGGTTTAGGGCTTAGGGCGGTTTAGGGTTTCGGGATTTCGGGTTTCGGGTTTCGGGTTCAGGGCGGTTTAGGGGTTCGGGATTTCGGGTTTAGTGTTTGGGGTTCCGGGACCTTCGGGTTTGCAGGGCTTTCTGCTCTCGGAGTGCAGGGTTCTTTCTCCCCCCTCAAGTTCTCTGTATACCCTTTTGGGTTTCTAGGGTTGAGGGTGCTTAGGGTTTTGTGGGCTTAGGATAGGAACCCTGTATCCTAAGCCCCCTTTTTCATAAACCCGTACGGGAGCAACTTGTTAACCACGGACTGATGGCGAAAGCCGAGGCCCAAAACAGCCTTGCACTAAAACCGCAATGGTCTTCGTAAGACGGTAACAGTGCAGCAAAGCACCCGGTGATCCCGGTGCAGACAACCTATAGATTGGTGGGAGAGCTTCGGATGCATAGTTACCACAGTCGGGCGTGCTGCCGCTGGCATGGTGCCATGCCAGCACAACATCAGGCGCTTCTGAGCAAGCTCATGGTTGCCTTCCCCGGCCAATTAATGTAGATACATTTGTCAGAAGAACAGATTCTACACTTGATCACGGTAGGCATGCTCTGGGACAGAGCCGCCAGGTTCTATTTGCAGCGGTTTACACTTGAGCCTCAACAAGCCCCCTTGCTTACACACCTCGAAACCTTAAACCCTAAGCCCGCTAGGCCATGTAGGGCTGCGCCAAAACTGCAGCCCTGGGGCATCGTCTCTGGCTGTAAGAAGCTGGCTGTAGCCAAAGTCGGTGAACGGCGGGGGGCCAGCTCCGGTGGTGTCCTGGGGCAGAGCTCGGTTGAATCAGGACCAAAAAAAGTATCACAATAAGAAAGCCGTACCACTTGCTTCCGTACTTTTCTATATATATATATATACATATATACATACATATTTATACATACCCATAGCAACATAATCTAAGATCCACAACAGCAAACCCAGGGGTGCCTTTGCCAAGGGGCAACTGGGGCTTGCGGCTCAGGACTACTTGTCACAGCCAGGCTGCTGCCCCGCTGCCGCTGCCCTTCTCCGGCAGCTTCTCAAGTCCCTGCCCCAACAGCAATCCAGGGGTTTTGCCCTGTGGTTGTTCCCTCAGGTTTTGGGGACCCGTTTCAAAAGATCCTTCAGAACCCAAAACTTTTAAGAATCCTAAAAATACGAAAAACCCCTTCCCTTCCAACAAACTCATCGTCGGCCCTAAGAACCCCTAAGAACCCCTAAGAACCCCTAAGAACCCCTAAGAACCCCTAAGAACCCCTAAGAACCCCTAAGAAAGACCCCCTAAGAAGCCCCCCATCGGCCCCAGCCAGCCTGGCCCAGCCATTGCGCGACCGCCGACTCTAGCCCTTCCTGGGCCCTCCGGGAGGCTCCGGCCTGCGCGTGGGGCCGAGATGGTTGAGGCCTTTTAGGGTTCAGGGTTTAGGGTTTAGGGTTTAGGGTTTAGGGTTAGGGTTTAGGGTTTAGGGCCATGCACTACGAGGGTAGGGTTTAGGAGTTATTGCTTTGGGGTTTAGTGCTTGGGCTCTTTTGGGTTTAGGGCTTTTGGGGTTCAATCGCTCACACTCGGACAAGCCAGGCGAGGCACACACTATCCAGCATCCTTCTCTGACTGCCCCAGTGGGCCAATGGTGATACAAGTAGTGGACTATCATCAGATCTACTCCGGTGATACTCTCGGTTCACCCTCACATCAAGTTATGCATGACAGCGACGCAAAACTCCTAGCCGGGAACCTGGCGGTTAAGGGTTCAGAAAAAGAAGGAGAGAAAAAATGATGATAAGGGTTTGGGGTTGGGGTTTATGGGGTGGGTTGGCCCCAAAGGAAAGAACCCCTAATTTCAGGCAACCCCCAGAAGGGATGTGCAACATTCTCTGAACTTAGAACCCTTTCAACTTTGTTGAATCTGCCTGGCTTTCCTAGACCCTTTTGAGCCCGGAACTGAGGCCTACGCTGGAAGCCCTAGCCCTCAACCCTAAACCCTAAACCCTGAACCAGAAACTCTGACCCTAAACCCTAAACCTGAACCCGCGTCCCTGGCCTCGGACGGCTTCTGCCGCAGCCCCGCTCGCAGCTTGGCTGGGCGGAGCGCCAGGGAACCTCGGCTGGAGGCTGTTTTGGGATTTGGGGGATTAGGGTGCAAGGTTTAAGGTTCTGTCGGTTGAGGGTGTAGGGTTTTAGGGTTTATGGTTTAGGGTTCAGGGTTCAGGGTTTAGGGCTTAGGGTTCAGGGTTCAGGGTTCAGGGTTTAGGGTTTAGGGTTTAGGCTCAGGGTTTAGGGTCTAGTGAGGAATTCTAGGAGGCGCCCCGTTCCCCAGCCCCTTGCGCACCTGCATCGCACAGCCGAGACGAGCAGCCCATGGCGGCGAGCAGTATCATGCTTCATTGCTTGTGTAGGACGGCTTAGGGGTTTAGGGTGTAGGGTGTAGGGTTTAGGGTTTAGGGTTTAGGGTTTAGGGTTTAGGGTTTAGGGTTTAGGGTTTAGGGTTTTGGGTTTAAGGTACCCGACTCGCCACAGCACAGCGGGCTTCAATGGTGGTGGGTTTAAAGAGCTTTGGTTTTTGGATTATTATTATCATCGGCTTTTCTATCTAATACTGGTATGTATTTTATGATATTGCTGACGACAGCCGACGAGTTCATGTTTGTTGCTTTTCAAACCTGCCCCACGCAACTGCCTGAGATGGGGGTCTGAGTTAATGTGTAAGCATGATGACTTCAAAATACTGCTGGTACTAAGTACTCAGGGCAGGGAGTCTCGAGCAAAACCAAGCTTTAGGGGGGTTCGGGGGCCCGCGTGCCGAAGGCCGGAGGGGCCTGGGTTCAGGGGCTGTACCCCCCATGTGAACTTGCACCAAGATCTTCGGCGAGAACACCTCTCCGATTTGCTTAAGAACCCCCAAAAAAAACACAAATACTCGTCCAAGGGAAAAATGTTTTTGGGGGTTCTTAAGCAAGTAGTAGTCTTTTGGGTAAGCATGGCCGTACCAAGACACGGTGCTGCGGAGGCGCTGCTGGCTGTATGGACATGGGCTCAGAAAGTCAGCGTGCCACAAAAACCCAGGGCCCAGCCTTCGACGCGTCCCATCTAAGCTCGAACTATTGGCACAAGGGGGCGCGTCTCTCTGTGGCAGCAGATTCGTGCAAGCTCAGGCTCTGCATGCTGTTCCTTTGCAAGTTGGGGTCGGGTCTAATGTCAACGCGGTCAAAAGGCTTAGACACGCTCAGGATGGATAAGTCTGAGTCAGCTGTGTGAATTGCATCCTGCGGCTGTCAAGAGAGTCATGATATGTCATGATTCTACGATCCCCATGCAAGCCCCCCACATCTGCCTTCGTGACATGATTTCCATGACCTTCCTTGGAGGGGGGGGAAAAGCTGCCAGGCAGCTACGTCAGATGGTGCCAGATTGCCAAGCACGCAGAAGCTGCAAGTACGACCTTCGGGCAAGTAGACCATTTCATATAAACTCTTGGGCATCCCTCCTTCCGCTTCGAGGCCTGTGCGTCCTTGAGCTTTGTTTGTCTTCTTTCACGTGGAGCATTCTCCAATCTTTCGACAGATGACTTGCCTTAGCCTACTGAGCCAACAAACTCCTACCCTAGGCGATTGTTTTGTGTTGTTGTCCTACGTATGTGCAAGATAACCAGGTCTTTCACATGCCGTCCATATGAACACATAGTACGACTCCTTGCCCCCTGTATTTCTGTCTTTTCTTCCCTCTGCCATGGGATCCCCTCGCACAAGGGACGCCTGGTAGCAGGAGGCTTTGGTCTTGGCAGCCCAGTAACCATGTTATAATAAGGGTACCGGCTTTGGGGTTGGCTACTTTCTACGGGAATCTAGAAACCAAAAATGGGCAAAAGCGCACCACTGTGTCACCAAGTGGTTAGGGGCATCGAGTCGCACGTTGCATTATGTTACTACTCTGGGTGTCTGCAGCCCATACTGCTTCAGACCGCGGCACATGTTTCAAGGCAAAATCGAAGGACATGGAGGGTAGAGTGAGTAACGATGATTTCCAGATAATTGCCAGTACGATGTGGTCATGCCGCTGCAACACACGGGCGTCTTATAGCAGAAGCTGGCAACTAACGGAGCTCGCTGATTCAAACACCCACTTTTTGCCGGCTGCGCCAATTCTCTGCTACCTGAGCCAGGCAGGCAGCTTGGGTGTTGACAACAGCACACACAAAAATAGGAATCCTCCGGTCCCCAGACCTCGTCTGCGAGAGTGCTTGCGTGGAACTTCTATCACGCTAGGCAGAAAGAATGGGTCAGGGCAAGGGGAATCAGAGGCAGAGAGATGCCCAAGCGTTTTGCAAAGGAAAAAGTTGGGAGGAAAGGAGAAAGAACACCAGATTGTTCATAGGGTTCTTAATCGAGTGGGGTTCAAGGAGGGTACGTAACCCAAGGTCAAGAACCCTGTAACATGTCCATAAAGAGAGAAAGAGCCGGAGAATGCAATTCTGAAGACAAACACTCCCTCCTCGCGGCTCCCCTCTTAAGCCTTTAAACTTTAAACTTGGGATGTTCCCCCCTATGCTAACAGCCCTTAATAGGGCGTAATAGGGGGTACAAAAACCCTATTAGGGACTGTTCGTTTCAGGGGGAACATTCATCTGTACAGGGTCCTTGGGGGAGGGGGGTTCATGGAGGGCAGCTACCTAGAAAACCTTAGAAAGGCTCAAAGAGCCTTAGGGAGTAGTGGGGAGTATTGGGGAACCTTGAGTTACATACCCCTTTGAGCCCCCCCTCATTTAAGGACTCTATAATGCATTCATGTTGATCAATCATCCCAAAGACCCAAAAAAAAACTCAACCATAATAACCGAAACTCCAAAACCCCAAGCCCCCCAAACCCCTCTGCTAAAGTCCCGACCTCAATGCCGGGCAAGAGCTTATGCTGCCAAGGCCCCAAAACCCTAAAACCCCAAAACCCTTTTTTTTGCATCCAGGCTTGGGTGAGCGTGCCAGGAAAGAGCTCATACTGCCCAGGTTCATTGTAAACCCATCGCAGACAAGCACACACATGAGTTTCGTGATGCGGGAATTCACGAGGGACAATCATATCGTCAAGATACAGAGCGCGCCTCAAAGCATTCATGTGAGACAAAAAACATGCAGCATTAAAAGCCTGCCGATGAATCCTGAGTCCTGGTTTGCTGGAGGAGCAGCCTGTCACGTCTCTCCTGTCTGCGCGCTTCCTTCATTTCTCGCATTCTTCGAACGTGCTGCTCTTTCAGGAGTGTCAGATCATCAGGATAGGCAGGGGCTGTAACGTTGGACATCCCCACGGCTGGAGAAGGTCTGGGTCGAACGTCGTCCTCGTTTCCATGACCAAGAGGCTGTCTAGGTTCAGCCGTGAGTGGTTGCGAAAGTAACAGCCTCAGAGTCGTGCGTGGAAACCTCACGCTCTACTCGCGCGAGGCGTGTCACCAACCCTGACATTTCATCCCTTACGTTGTCCATCAATTTCTCCAGCATAGCATGGCACTCTGCTTCCATGGCCACTGCGGCAGTGCTAGCTGTTTGGACTCCTGCATCTGTCAGAATGGGCCCACCTTTCAATGGAGAAGCAGTCGCCCCGGAGTCAACCCGTGAACAGGTGTCATCCAACCCCAGTGTTTGGCACAAAGATATCTTCTGACGCGTGACCTTTGTGTCCCCATGCTGTGAAGTTTGGACGAGCACAGAGAGAGCATGCCGCAGATGTGGAATCACGTGCGAATGACCATTTCTTCGGGCAAGTCTGATCGAGAAACCAGCACAGGAGGCCAACTTCGAATCCATTGCAAGGACGGGATTGCCAATTACAAATTAAGGGTACCCTTTTCGGGTCTCGTAGCCAAATCTTGAGCCAAAATGGCAACCCTTGAGCCAAAATGGCTACGGAAACCCTAAACCCCAAAACTCCCCTACAACCCTCAACCCCTTAGGCCCTAAAGGCCCTAAAGGCCCTAAAACCTAAACCCCTTCTTTTTCAACTGAAGCAAAACCCTAAACACCCAAACCCCAAAATACCCCAAGCACCTGTTGCAACCAGGAGACCCCCACAAAAACCCCCCAAAGCACCCTAAAACCCTGTAACTTGGGATGTTCCCCCTTTTACTAGCAGTCCTTACTGGGGATTATAGTACCCGCTGTTGTCATCCCGATGACGGACTGTCAGTACAAGCGGGAACATCCCAACCTGTAACCCTAAAACCTGCAAACCCCCCTAAACCCCAAACCCCCAACCCCAAAACCCCAAACCCCAAACCGCAAACCCTAGACCCTAAACCGTAAACCCCGAACTCTAAACCCCAAGTTTTGGGCCCCAGCTGCTGCGGCGGACCTAAGCCCAGGGCCGCGGTGGCGTCGGCCAGGCCATCGAGGGCATCTGAAGGTTCGGGGGTTTAGGGTTCTAGGGGGTTTAGGGTTTTAGGTTTTAGGGTTTAAGGGTTAAGGGTTAAGGGTTAAGGGTTTAGGGTTTAGGGTTTAGGGTTTGGGGATTTTAGGGGTTTCAGGGGTTAGGGTTTAGGGTGTAAGGCATTCGGGAGGGTTTTGGGCTTGGGGATGAGGGCTTAGGGTCTAAGGTCCAGGGTCTATAGGGCCTAGGGAAGAACGACGCCGCATCTCGGTTCCCAGCCTGCGGAAGCTTCCGGCAGCGGCTCTACATGCATTGATGTTGCGCAGCCTCATGTGGGGTCGTTCAGGGTTGCACATCTTGACTTAAGGGGTATAAGGAGGGACCCCTAGAAGGGAACCTTCATCTGATCCCCCCCTGTACACCCAAATAGCTTCTCAATAACCCCTGAATAGCCCCAAGAGGGTCCCTCCTTTAGTCCCTTTGAAAGGGACCCCTAGTCAAGTAGAAACATCCTCCAGGCTCTGAAACCGGCGGGAAGCAAAAAGTACAACGACGAGGAATCCACGAACTCAGCCCGCAAATGCTTTGTTTGTCGGGTTTCGGATTTTTGTTGTAGGGCTCAGGCCAGAAAGTCTCTCAAGCCTTGATTCCAGGTTCAATGACGCTTACTGTATTTAGGGCGCTCACCTAATACATGAAGATGCTTCTGCCCAGTCTTAAACAAAAGGAACCTTCCTATAAGATGAAACTGCAAACGCCAAAAAAAGCTGGGTTTTTCATAGGGCGCAGGGGCCCGGCGCAGGCCCCAACAAAGAGTCCGGCCGCGTTGACAGCATGGTTTGGCAGTGCACTAACTCCCACTCCTAGCTCAAAGCGTAGACTCAAAAACCCTTTTCTGCACAAACCCGCAACCACGTCAAAAACCCTGACGGAAAGACACTTTTGAACTTAGCCTTAAGCCACTGACTGGAACCGCCGTGCCTCGCGGATTCACTGCGTGGAGGGCGCCGCAGCACGGGAAGCGCCCGTCGTAGTCGGGCTTGGAGACATGGTAGCGGCAGAACCTTAGACTAAACCGGACGCGAGGCTTTTTTGGGGGGGGTTTCTGTGGGGTTCTCCTTCGGAGTACTTGGAGGTTCATGGGTAGTTAGAAGTGGGGATATTCGTACCTTTTTTTAGCTTACAAGATCGGATACCTTACTTACAACCCCTGCTTCTAGCTGCCCATGTACCTTCAAGTAGGGTTGGTGTGTGGAACAACCTGAGGTGCCAGCAAGGCGACTTTTCACATGGGTGTCGACGATCCCAATAGAGACCCCAAAATAGAAGGATTCCCTGATAATGAGGGCCCCTATGAAGTACCCCTAATCTCGGAAACTCCCACATGGAAGAGGAGGGGCTCGTACGACCTTGGACCTGGCACTGAGGGGCAGGCTTTTCCTCGGCAGTGTTGGCCGACGGGACGAAGAGCATGCCACCTCAGCCAGGGTGCTCAATGCGAACAAACAAGCAAGCCCACAGAATAACTTCAAAAAAACTGAAAACAAGGACATTTATGTGACCACATAACAAGTCTTAAAAAACTGAAATAAGAAGAATCCTGTATAAGTTTCCAAAAAATGAAACAAAGAACATCTATTTATACAGAAAAGCCTGGCTGGTTCTTAGTAGTGAATGGGGGAATGAGGTACCCTGCATAATCCCTTAAAGGGTATAAACAGGATGGATATTCCCTCATTCCCGACTAAGAACCAGCCAGAAAAGCTCTCCCAATGCTGGCCCTCTCCGCATCGGGCGCACTTGACATGGAGTTTGTCCTTCCTGCGCCGTGAGATGTCTCACCAAACCCAGAGACTCCAAAACCCCTTAATTAAGGAATATACCTTAAATTATAATTAATAGGAACCCTAATACGATTTAAGATATATTCCTTAATTTAGGGGTTTTGGAGTCTCTGGGCCCCCCCCCCCCCCCCCCCGCGGTCTAGCAAAGCGGCTATCAGGTTTGCGCTGAGGAGTTGTCCGATGGATTGATGCTGGTTGGTCTTTCTTTGTATTTGTTTCTTTCTCGGGTCTGTGATGGCTTTGGTTTTTGTTCTGTTTTTGTGGCCCTTTGTCTTTTTATATCATGAAAACAGAAAACAGGGTTGAGGGTTTAGGGTTTAGGGTTTTGGGTTTAGGGTTTTGGGGTTTAGGGTTTAGGGTTTGGGGCTTAGGCGATTTAGTTTTTTGCCCCCCGCCAAGCAGACAAGCCACACCACAGGGCAACAACTTCGGGAGGATTGAGACAGAAACAGAACTCAGATGCTCAGTCACAGGGGCAATCATGCAGCCGCCACATACCAAACCTCGTACCCTGGGGATTGGCCACACAAGGCTCGGCATGTTTTTTATGCACCCAGGGTTTAGGGTTTAGGGTTGAGGATTTCGGGTTTAGGGTTTAGGGCTTAGGGTTTAGGCTTTGGGGAGTGTGGGCCCTTCCTCCACTTGATGCGCCGCACCAGCTCACCGCTGTTGTACTCCTCGATGTAAGTGCCACCTGCACAAAGGTTCAAAACCCTGCACCCTTTTTGCAACTGGACTCCTTGCACCCTAAATCCTAAACCCTGTCGCAAAGGACCAGTCTTGAAGGTTTAGAGTTTGGGTTGTCTTTTTAGGGCTTAGGGTGCAGGCTTTAAGGCTTAGAGTTTAAAGTTTAGGGCTGACGCAGCTGCAGCTGACGCTACTCGAGGACGGCGACCTTCCTTGATGAGGGCGAAGTAGCCATGCCGCTTCCCCTGCATGGCAAGACAAGGGATATCCTCCCCCATCACTGCTGTAAACCCTAAACCCGAAACCCTAAGCCCTAAGCCTTAAACCCTAAACCCTAAACCCTAAGCCCTAAACCCTAAGCCCTAAACCCAAACCCTTTTTGAACCCGCGGGCTCTCTGAGGTGCCCTCAACCCTGCATTGGCCACGCGGGATGCACGGCAGGTACGCTGGGCCTGCACCCAGGTACCATACCCGCACCTCGGGTTTCACGGGGCATTCTGTGGCAATTGGTTTTAAGTTTAGGCTCGGTATGAAGGCATGGCAGGCAGGATTCAGAGCCTTCGCCACCCCATCCTGACATCCCAAAACAACCACAGAACTCGCACCCCAGAAATCTTCGTTGGGGACAAGGACCCTTGGGGTTCCACTAAGGGTATTTTAGGGGAAAAAACAAGCCAATTCTGTGGCTGGGGCACTGTTCCTTGCCACCCATTGTGCTTGCCCACATGCCGGGCCCGTCGGCCGCACCATCCTCATCTCGAGTTGCGACACTGTTGCGACGGAGCCCGCACCCACCCCCACCAGTTTTCCGCATTTCTTAGTCCAAGACTTTTCACTGCTCCGCAAGCCACACACCCGAACAGGGGGCGTTGCTCATAGCAAGCGAAGTCTCACGGGTTTTCGCGGGCCCTTCCAGGCTACATCCATATGCACGCATATCCATGCAGCCGGTTGCAGCCGGGTGGCGAACCACACAGAGCAGGCCTGTATGAAGCCCTCGTGATGCTCGAGCACACCTCGAAGGATCCATTCGACTGCGCTTTTAAGGAGTGTTGGAGCGAGGCGGCGGCACCTCTGTCAGAGAGGAGTTGTTGATGTAGGCTCTACTCCCCTTAGAACCTTTATAGGAATGAACTTGTTTAATATTCTCTTGGGCTTTGAATACACATAAAAGACAAAATTCCTAAGGGGGGCTATAGGAGGGTGGGGCAGAATGGGGGGAGGAGAGGGTGGGGGAGGGGGGCCCCGGCGTCTGGCAGTGTCATATGCAATGCCCGGTTCTTCTTCAGGAGCTTGTGCTAAGCTAGCATAGAAGGGTTTACATGGTAAAATCTGATGATTAGGCTCCTTTAGTGCCCTGCAGCTTGATCTCAGCTCCCTATCCCAGAATCCCTCCCCCGCCAGGCTGAGGGCTCATCCTAAATGCAGCCATAACCCCTTTTTACAGCTGGGCCACATTGCTGCCAGGCGACCCCAGCCATTTAAAAAAACAATCTTGCATCCTGAATTGTTTTTGAACCCGCGCATCTTGCATCCTGAACCCTGAACCCTGGAATCTTCCGCTTGAGTCAGGCAGGCAGCCCCACCCATGCGGCGTGTGCGCGCCCTTCCTCAGATCTGACAGGTCAGGGTGCTCCCCTCCTTCAGCAAACTCTCGCCACGCCGGGCTTCCAACTTGCCCATTAAGCCCCCCGATCCTCCAAGTTTTTCAAGTAGCGGGGCTCAGGGCTCAGGATGTCAATTTTCAGCGGCATAGGCGGAGGCCAGAAGAAAACCTAAACTTGTGATGTGCCCCTCATACCAACGGTCCTTCATGGGGATTGTGATCGGGGGGGGGGGGTACTATAATCCCTATTCAGGACTATAGGAACCTAACCCGAGACCCCCTTTTGCTCGACCCAAACCCCGACATGCTGCACCCCAGAATGCCGGAAGGGCTCGGGGTGCCGTGGGTCAGTCCGGTGAAGGTCTGATCCTTGCCCCAGGGCACCAGCTCAGTAAAGAGCGCGTCCGCGAAGTCCTCGCCTGCAATGAAGGCGGCGGCTTTTCTTTATAGGGGTACCCTTTGTAAAGTCACTTGAAGGGGATTCTGCTCTATGTGGGGTATAGAAGGGGTACCCCTATTTTGGGAATTACCCATATGTGTACACTGCGATCATCCCCGCCCTACAGCATCCCACAGCTGGCCGATGGGCCATCCTGTCGTTTTCGGACAAGTGGGGGCCCGCAGGACTCTTGCAGATTCTCTGCGGGGTGGGGCCATCGGCCTTCATACAGCTTGTCAAAGCGATCGTAGGGCTGACCACGCATCTGCCTCATCTCTGCAAGGGTCAGAAAGTACATGGTGCATTCACGTCCAAGGCACCCTTTATTGAGCCCGATCTCATCCCTGGTATCAGGCCTGCGAACGCTAAATCTTAAACCCTCAACTCTAAACAACAAACCCCTTTTTCGACCCGAGGCACTCTGATGATCTAAGACCAGAAGCCTAAACCCTAAACCACCATGCCTCCGGCCCTCTATTGAAAGGATCATGGGCCTTCAACTATCAGGAGGGTTTAGGATTGTTTTTTGCCAACTGCCTAGCTGATGGTAACAACCCTTAGGGTTTCTTTTTCCCACCCGTTTCCCTTAGGGTTTAGGGTTAGGGTTTTGGGTTTCCGGACCTGAATTAAGCTCACTTATAACTACCATAAGCAATCCGAGCCACCGGTCCAGCAATGCTTTGACTTCCTCAGCTCTTTCGGGCGGCGGGCGCTTGTGGTCCAGGGCACGGCCGAAGCACCGAAGCCCCAAACCCCATAAACCAACCGGCTGGCAGGGCTCAGGTTTCAGGGTTCAGGGTTCAGGATTTAGGGTTTAGGGTTCAGGGTACAGGGTTCAGGGTTCAGGGTTTCGGGTTTAGGGTTTAAGGTTCAGGGTTTAGGGTTTATAGGGCTTAGGGTGCAGGTTTCAGGGCTCAGGGCTCAGGTGTTTCAGAGCCGGCCCCCAAATCTTCAGCCCGAGCCACCGCCAGAGGATCCTCCTTGGCTTTCTTGGCGTCGTCCATGGCGATGGAGGTGCTTGCAGGCCCCTCAAGCCCAACCTTGCAAGCCCCAAGCTCCTGCCCTTTCTTGGGGGTCTCAGGGGGTTTAGGGTTTAGGGTTTAGGGTTTAGGGTTTAGGGTTTAGGGTTTAGGGTTTAGGGTTTAGGGTTTAGGGTTTAGGGTTTAGGGTTTAGGGTTTAGGGTTTAGGGTTTAGGGTTCAGAGCTGCAGTGCATCATGCCCACTTGGCCTGACAGGCTGGGTACAAAGTGTCCTTCCTCAGCCCCAAATCCCGAGACTCTTGTCAAGGCTGGGTCCCCAGGGTTGGGGAGGGTAGAAGGCTTCAGGCTTCTTGGCTGCGCTCGGGAGGGTAGCGATAAATTGAACTTTTAGCTGCCTCATTAAGAAGCCCAATCAACCCAAAAAAAGGGTAAGGATCTAAATAATACGGTAAAGTACCACAAAGGCTTCATTTGGGTGGTAAAAGATGCCTCGGTCAAGAATTGGCGGAGCTTGAGGGTTTCCGCGCGCATGCCTTTAGTAAGTTGTGGGCTGTTTTGGGTGGACAAGGGTCCTAAGGCTTTGGGTTTCTTTCCTAGGGTTAGATAGGGTTCAGGGCTCGAGGCCCTAAGGCCGAAAACTTTGAACCAGAAAGGTCCGCGGAAGAGGCATCCAACCAACGAAACGCCGAGTCTCCCCTGCAAAATTTGCAGGGCTCACGGGGGGATCCTGTCATAGAGCAGCAGCGAACCCTAAACCCCAGGGCCACTCACAATCGCCTCGCTTCTTTCGCGTGAGTCCGTTAACTGGGCTTCGAAGTGTCGGAACCCGGCCTCCTCAAGGCCTCTGGCCCTGGGATTGGCCATGGCTGCAGCCACAATTTTGCGGGCAGCGCCTAAATTGCTGACAGGACATCCTTGGGAGATCCCAAGCAAAAAAAAGAAAAACAAAGAACAGTGCCCAAGCCCGATGGTTCGACCCCACAAATTTCTGAGGTCGTTCGGGTGAGAGCCCTGCCTAACCAAAGTGATCGCTCAAAATCTTCTATAAAAGTTCCGGCGGTTGGGGAACAGGTCTTGCGTAGACTGACCTGGGTGTGCCTCGCAACAGAGGTCGCTGCAACAGGGTCTCCCCCCCCGATACCTCCTACAATCCAAAGTAGCCCAGGGGTACCCTCGTTGGGAAGGCCCTATGATGCAAGCCGAGTCATGACTTCTTTTTTGTTTAAGGTCACGGGCGAAGCCTGTACCAGAACCAAGCGAACCAGCGGAGGTGCAAGGCAAGGAGGGTCTAAGGGCCGATCATTCCCAAGAACAGCCTCCCCAAACCACGAACCCTAGAAGCCCAAAACCCGAAACCCGAAACCCTAAACCCCAAGCCCCAAACCCTAAACCCTAGAAGTTTTAGCCCTCGATAGTCAGGCCTACGTTCTTGCCCTCGGGAAAGATCTGAGTAAACCTCGGAAGCACGTAGCACCGAAGCTCAGGACTCAAAGCTTGCGGGTTTTGGGGCTCAGGGCCCACACCCCAAGGTTTAGAGTTTCGGATTTAGGGTTTAGGGTTTGGGGCTTCGGGTAGGGTTTCGACTCTAAAGACGAGGTGTTTTATTTTGGGTACTCAAGGTTTAGGGCCCGACTCTTCACGCGCAACGCCTGCACAAAAAAAAAGCCAGGCATCGCAACAGGTAGCGAGTAACGAAGATGCTCCAACCGCATTCCGTCAACTAACGAGGCCGGGGCTGTAGGAAGTTGACCGAGCCTCGGGAAACACAACGGCAACAACGTTCTCTCTTGCCATGCTCTACCATGTGTTACACACGGCCGCCGCAAAACCTCCTGCCAAATACACACAAGGATATACAAGGATAAGAAACAAGGCAAAATGAAGAAAAAAAACATAAAACAGAACCGAGTGGGCACGCACAATGCTGGTGTCGAGACTGACAAGCGCGTTTACGAATCTTGCCAGACAGTTCGCCTTTCAAAGAACACACCCCATTGTCAACGATAAGGCTACCCTAGCACAAACAAAACCTATGCATGCCTGGGAAGACCAAGGCGCACTTCCATTGGAAATGTTCCGACTGACCAAGCTAGCCCCAAGGCCAAAACAGTAGGTCAACACCAGACGAACTCGCACTGACCAGCACAAACCACGACCTGAAGCCTGCAGTTTAGGGATCACGGTTTCGGTAAACAGGAGGCTTGACGTGTGCAAACCCATGACCTCCCAAATCCTCCCAAACCCCTCCCCCTTCCAAAGTTTCGCTGCTCCCCGGCATTGAGCCGTTCACACTTGTTCGAACCGACCAGAGGACGAAGCGACCCAAGCCCCCGCTCGCACAACAAACAATAACCCTGGACGCGCCTCTCCCCCCAACTTCCTAAAGCCTCAAAACTCTCTCTCTCTCTTCCTTCCGTTCTCTACCCAGCAAGAGGGCCCCCCAGGGAGCTTCCGTTCGCTGTCTCTCCCCCTCTCTCTCTCTCGCTCTCTCTCTCTCTCTTCTTCTCAGCGGGCTTAGCCCCCTCCCCGCAGCTCCAAAATATCTTCTCGAAATCTGCTGCGAAGCCTCCTCAGTCTCGTCTCTCTCCCTCCCTCTCTGTCGTGTACTGTGTCCGAGTGTCAGCTCCTAAACCCCTTAGTTAAACCCTAAACCCTAAACCCTTTAAGCGCTGGCGCGTCGCCCACGCCCTCCACGTCCAGCGCATGGAAGAGCTGGTCGCAGGACTCACTGCTAACGCCGACCCTGCGAGGTGTTGAGTATTTTGCGGCGGTTTGGGGTTTCGGGTTCGGGGCTTCGGGTTTGTTCTTCCTTGGTGGTTTGGGGGTTTCGGAATTTTACGCTTACTGCAGGGCTTGGAGCTCAAGACTGCCGGATGTGTTGCTCGCTTCCGGATAGCTGATGAGGGTTTTGGGTTTAGGGCTACAGCAAGGTGGGGGGGCTACTACTACACCCACCTACCCAAAACAAGGGCCATGAGGGTGTCTTGTTTCGGCATAGGAACCTGCAACTAGAGCCCGCACCCCCGACATGCGCAAAAGCCCTCCACCTTCAACCCTCCTTGCACCCTGGCTTGTAGCGTTCGGCTGGGAGCCCTCAAATCTCGACCCCCAAAACCTGACCATGAACCCGAAGCCTCCCTAAACCCTAAACCCTAAACCCTTAACCCTTAACCCTAAACCCTAAACCCTAAACCCTAAACCCTAAACCCTAAACCCTAACCCTAAACCCTAACCCTAAACCCTAATCCCTAAACCCTAAACCCTTAACCCTTGGGTTGGTGATCCCGAGCTCATGGGCACATACACAGGGGGGGGAAGAGGCAGGGGGGGGTGGATCCAAAGGTCCTTCTTGGGATATTACTTAGGGCCCCTCTGCGGTTGTTAAAAGGGAAAGATGCAGTTGGGAACCTGAGCTATGTCGATCACCTACTATACATATATATATATATATATATATATATATTTATTTATTTATTTAGTTATTTATTTATTTATTTATTTATTTATTTATTTATATATTCTGTTTTTGGTGCGTTTTGCTTGAGGGCTTAGGGTTGAGGATGGGTAAGGATAGAAGAAAATGAAGAGGGCAACTGCCTTTTATGACCTTGGCTAAGGTACATGTAGCCTTAAAGCAAACTCCAAGCAACCCATGAACCTTCAAATAGGTTTGGACCTAAACCTTAAACCTGAACCCGGAAACCCGTAACCCGAAACCCTAAACCCGAAACCCGAAACCCTTTTGCTAGGGGCCTTTGGGGCCGCCCGACTGGGGGAAGCATAAACCCCAAACCCTAACCCTCCTTTTTAAAAAACATGCCGAAGCCCCATTCCCTGAAACCCCCAAGACCCTGTAACCCCAAACCCCCAAACCGCAACAATCCCACGAGGCTCCCAGGGCTCGCACTTCTTTCCAAAAGAGCGAAGCTCGGCTTTGCTGACCTGCTTTGGAGCGGCGGTTACAGTAGGGCTTGGGGCTTGGGATTCCTAAACCCTAAACCCTAAACCCTATATAAACCTTAACACCCTAAACCCTAAACCCCCCTAAACCCTAAACCCTTTTTCCAAGAGACTTCGCCCGATCCGATCATGTCCCTGTCAGTCAAACCCTACACCCTTTTTGCAGCCGGACTAAACCCTATACCCTAAACCTGCTGTCTCTGAGACTCAAGGTCTAGTAAATTTCAAGCTCAAACATGGGCATTTCCCAGAAAAAAGGGATCCCTGCACATACCCCAACATACCATAATCCATCTTGTAGGACCTCCCAAAAGGGTACCCCTATTTTCGGACACCTGATTTGAGCTCAGCGGCTGGAGGGTCTTGGTTGAGGGAGCGCGGGCCTTAAACCCCCTTGCCCACACGAAAGCGCGCCTGACCGTCGTGGTCGGAATCCAAGTACCGGAACGCCTACCGCAGTTGGGAGGGGACAGCACGGCATGGAAGAGGTTTAAGGCCGACTTCAGGGCTTAGGGTTTAGGGCTTAGGGTTTAGGGCTTAGGGTTTGGGGCTTAGGGCTTGGGGTTTAGGGTTTAGGGTTTAGGGCCCAAGCAACTACACGCACCGCGCACACACACACACACACACACACACTCGGTACCACTTTCGCGACACAGGGTACCCGACAGAAATGACATCCAGAAAACCTTTCCAACCCTAAAACCCTAAGCCCGATAACACGCAAACCCGGCTCACTCAGAGAACTCGAAGCAACTTCCTCGTTGCGGTGTAGTCGTTTGACTCGGCGGCGGCATGATCAGTATGAAAGGCACGGCCTGAGGGATTCCTCAGGCTTGGTTTCGCTGGCTTAAGGAATACAAAACAAAAGAATACACAACATTGGATATAGATACATAAAACAATCAAACAAACAAACAAACAAACAAACAAACAAACAAACAAACAAACAAACAAACAAACAAACAAACAAACAAAAAACTACATATCTATATATATATATATATATACAGATGCATATATCTCTCTCTATATATATATATATATGCACGTTGAAATGTGTTAACGTATGAACATACATACATAGAGAGAGAGAGAGAGAGAAAAAAATATCATACATAATCAAGAATCATATGTCACATAGTATATCATCACACACCCCAAATGTAGGTGCCTGAAAAGCGTTCCTTGACGCAGGGGGTCTTTAGCTCTCCAGGCCTCCTGCATGTTCCTGGACCGGGTGAGCAAGCGGCGCCTTCACTCTTTGGGTTTCTGCGTTTGGGCTTCGGGCTTAGGGCTTAGGGCTTGGGGGCCGTCAGGGCGTTTGGGAAGCCGAAAGCCTTGAGGCTTTGCCTTATTTTTGAAGAGACAGCGACTCAACGTGCCGGGAAGATGGTCTTCCATTTCGAGTCCTAGCTCTCTCAGGCGGAGGCTTCAGCATGTCAGCCGTCTCGTTGACCTGGCGAGCAGGGGGAGGTACTTTCTGCACCAGGTTAGGGGCTCGGGTTGAGGGTGAAACCCAAACCCCCAGGAGCGGCCTCCTTGCTTGCGATGGGGTCGTCCACATGGATCGGCGGTTCCTCCGAGATGTTGCGGAAGTCGCGCCTGGACCGAGGGAATCAGGGTTTAGGGTTCAGGGTTCAGGGTTTAGGGTTTAGGGTTTGGGGTTTGGGGATTGGGGTTTAGGGTTTGGGGTTTCGACTCTCACACTGGCATGCGCGGGCGAGGCAACGAGTAGCAGGTCGAGGGTGAAAGTACAGCTCGAAGCATTAGCCTTGAGCACTGCAGCCTGGAAGGACAGGCCGCACCAAGGGTTTAGGGTTTAGGGTTTCGGATTTAGGGTTTAGGGTCTAGGGTCTAGGGTCTAGGGCCTAGGGTCTAGGGTCTGGGGTCTAGGGTCTAGGGTCTAAGCTTTAGGGTTTAGGGTTTAGGGTTTAGGGTTTAGGGTTTAGGGTTTAGGGTTTAGGGTTTAGGGTTTAGGGTTGTCAGGGTCGCACACGGCAGGGCAACTGTCCGAGGGCCCGAAGGGCTGCTTCTTTCTGATGAATCTGAGGGTTTAAGGTAAGGGCCGGGGCTTTGAAGGTTTTGGGCTTGGGCATTGAGGGTTGAAGGTTGCAGCCCTACACCCCCACAAAACCCCATGAGTTGAAATAGTTCAGGAACTGACTAAACTCCCCGCGCCTTTCGACAACCCAGATTGCCCCCAAAGCTTAGATTCTGCCAGTAAGACCTTTCGCAACTAGAGCCTTGGAGTAGTTGAACAAGTTCATTTACTTGAAAAGATTTCTATCTTTTCTATTCTAATTCTAAAACTCGAAGCCCAAAACAAAATCGGCACCGGGGGACTAGTAGTGACTAGAGTTCAGGGTTTCAGGGTCACGCCCTAAGCCCTAAGCCCAAAGCCCTAAACCCTAAGCCCTGAACCCTAAACCCTAAACCCTAAACCGGGGTCCGTGCCCGAGAACCGACTCGAAGTGGGTCATGAAGACCGAGTACTCGATCTCCCCTTTTCCCTCCTGCCAGCTTCGTTTTTGGTCAGATCTTTAAACTCAGGCCCCTGTGCAGGGTTAGGATTTCGGGTTAAGGGCTTCAGGGTTTAAGGAATTAAGGGTTTAAGGGTTTAAGGGATTAAGGGATTAGGGGTTTAGGGCTTCGACGCTCACACTCGCACGATTTCGGGTTTATCGGTTCGTGTTGTAATACGGAGCCTATACTCAGGGTACCCAAACCCTTTCTGACTTCCCCGTCGAAAACCCCCACCTCCAACTTGGGGCATCATAACTTGGAGAACAGCCCCTTTTCTGTGCTTAGGGTTGAGAGTCTCAAGCGCTGGGCCTCAAGTCGACCCCTGCTACTCAACCGGGCGGACGCGACCGCAGCCCAGCACGCCTCTCACCCGTGGCATCCCCATGCCCTAAACCCTAAATCCTAAACCCACAACCCCTGAGCCAAGACCCCGAGGCGGGCGGGTGCTGCAAAAAGGGGGTAGGGTTTCGGGGTCTAGGGGGTTCTCCTCAAACTGGTTCAGGGTTTAGGGTTTAGGGTTTAGGGGGTGGGGGAGGCCACTCATAAGAGCCCTTTGCATCACTTCCCCACCCTGAAATCGTCTCGGCGCAGTTCAGGCTTCAGGGTTTTGTCTTCGGATAGCTACATGCTCCCTTCATATGGGCCCTTAAAAGGGGACCTTTATGTACCCCTTACGTACCATATAAAAGCCAAGGGCCCGTACTTCAGAACTCTTTAAAGGACGTAAGGGAAGAACTACCCTCAGATTTTTGGGCTTGGCGTTTAGGGCATAGGGTTGCCGATTCTATCTGTCGTGTAAACGATAAGAGCTCGCTTCATTCCCGGAGTACGGCGACTCCGTACATACGTAGCTCTGAGAATCAGGGTCATTTTGGGGGGTCCCCTATGATAGGACAGACCTCAAAACAGACCCCAGAGTTTAGGGTTTAGGGTTGGACACTGCATCTACAAGGTCATACAAGCGAGACGGTGTGACAGGTTGGGGGGATCACGGCAGTAAGGTTACAGGTCCGGCAAAGGTCTATTATATTTCTAACCTACAACTTTCAAGCAGGGTTTAGGTTCTCCAGACTCCCGAGTTGTGCCCGCGAAACCATGTGTGCCCCCTAGACCCTAAACCCTAAACCCCAAACCCTAAACCCTAAACACTAAACCCTAAACCCCAACCCCCGGGATTACATGAGCACTCCCGGTCGAGAAGGTCGAAGATGCGATCTGCCACCTCCTGAATCGAACGCAAGCGGAAGAACTCGGGGAGGGTTTAGGGTTTAGGGTTTAGGGTTTAGGGTTAGGGTTTAGGGTTGAGGGTTGAGGGTTGAGGGTTGAGGGTTGAGGGTTGAGGGTTGAGGGTTGAGGGTTGAGGGTTGAGGGTTGAGGGTTTGAGGGTTGAGGGTTGAGGGTTGAGGGTTGAGGGTTGAGGGTTGAGGGTTGAGGGTTGAGGGTTGAGGGTTGAGGGTTGAGGGTTGAGGGTTGAGGGTTGAGGGTTGAGGGTTTACAGTAGGGTTTAGGGTTTAGGGTAACCATGTATACCTTATAGAGTCCCCCAAATCGAAACAGTCCTTAAAAGGGATGAACAGGGAGGTACGATAATCCAGTCCCTGTCTTCGAAAGTAACCCCCAAAGAGCCCCTAAGGCTTCTAAGGTCCCTCATGAGGGTCCCTCCTTCAGTCCCTTGAAAGTTTCCTGGACTGCACATCAACCCCCCAAAACCCGACACTCATCGTCGAAGACCTCAAAAACCCCTAAACAACTCCAACAAGAAACCAAAATAATCCCTAGCCCTGAACCCTGAACCCTGAACCCTGAACCCTGAACCCTGAACCCTAAACCCTAAACAGTAAACCCTAAACCCTAAACCCTAAACCCCTAAAACACCCAAACAAAAATGGGCAAACAAAAACGCAATGCTTCTCCTGGGGATGACCGAAACCTCGGAAGAAGTTCCACATCTCTTCGCGCGTGATCTTGCCGTGCCTCCCAGCAGGGTCGCGGGCTTAGGGTTTTTGAGGCTCGGGGTTTGGGGTTTAGGGTTTGGGGTTTGGGGCTTAGGGTTTAGGGTTTGGGGCTTGGGGTTTTTTTTTCACTTGGTACACTTCTCGATTTGTGGCTTGGGGTTTAGGGTTTTAGGGTTTGGGGTTTACAGTAGGGTTTACAGTAGGGTTTGGGGTTTGGGGTTTGGGGTTTGGGGTTTCGGGTTTAGGGCTTATGAGCCAGGACTCCTTGTGCGCAATGCCCCTCATCTCAGGGAGGTTCCATGGTCCCTTAACATGGTACCCTAAACCCTAAACCCTAAACCCTAAACCCTAAACCCTAAACTCTAAACCCTAAACCCTAAACCCTAAACCCTAAACCCTAAACCCTAAACCCTAAACAGCTCAGTGCCTCTGCAAGTTCAGGGGCCGGAAGGCATCCCGGACGTGCTTGAACTTCAAGTGGAGCTTGTCGCCCACGTCCTGAGAAACCCAGCTCACAAGAGTCGCCACAGGAGCCACCATGGGCCAGAGTTAGGGTTTTAGGGGATTAAGGACCCATACATCAGAACCCATTGGGCCCGTGAAACTACCCTCAGAGTCTCCACTTCAGGAAGGGGCTTGCTTAGGGTTTTAGGGGTCTAGGGTTTTAGGGTTTTATGGGTTTCAGGGTTTCAGGGTTTCGGGGTTTTGGGGTTTTGGGGTTTCAGGGTTTTAGGGTTTCAGGGTTTTAGGGGTTAGGGTTTTAGGGGTTTAGGGTTTCAGGGTTTCAGGGTTTCAGGGTTTTGGGGTTTTGGGGTTTTAGGGTTTTATGGGTTTTAGGGTTTTAGGGTTTTAGGGTTTTAGGGTTTTACGGGTTTAGGGTTTTAGGGTTTTAGGGTTTTAGGGTTTTAGGGTTTTAGGGTTTTAGGGTTTTAGGGATTTCGGGCTTTAGCGTGCCATCGGCCCCCAAATGCCAAGGGCACCAAATGGTGACGATGAGTCCTAAACCCTAAACCCTAAACCCTGAACCCTAAACCCTTTTGAAAATGGACTTGAAACCCTAAACCCTACACCCTACACCCTAAACCCTACACCCTACACCCTAAACCCTACACCCAAAACCCTACACCCTAAACCCTACACCCTAAACCCTAAGCCGCCCTGGGTAGTTGGTCAGCGGAGTCCTGCATGATCCTGCGGAGCTCGTTGCGGAGCTCGAAGTCCACGTGCTTGTTCCACTCCTTGCTCACGGCCTCAAGGCAGACCTCTAAACTCTAAACCCTAAACCCTAAACCCTAAACCCTCAGAACCCAAGTCGAGCCAGCCGTCGGAATGAGAGCCCCTACTTGCAGGCTTCCTTGGGGCACCCCTAGATATCAGGGGCCCCTGGCATGCTGCACATTTGGAACCAATTTCATAAGCTCTGGTGTACTGGGATAGGCTTGCGGGCCCCTACAAAGTTACTTTATTATGGCGCTATAAGGATGATATAGGGATTAAGGGTAATTGTGGCACGCAGTGAAAAATGAAGTGGGTCTCGCTAGAAAAGCTCTTCTATTTGGGGAGAAACATGCCAAGGCTGCGCACTGAAGCAGCATGCTGTAAGCGTGTCGGAACGATACTTGAGGTGGACTGGTTCGGGGAATCTTGCAGGAGATTCTCTCCTCAAGACCTATTTTTTGGTTCTAAGGCGGCTATGGCTTTTCTACCTTACACATCGTCCCACCTGACAAGCCCCCTTCCGCGTGAGCCACGGGTGACGCGTCGGTTTTAGGGTTTAGGGATCATAACTGATACTGCAGGGAGACCAACCGGACGCAGACTTGAAGGTTCATGGGTAGTTCTAAATAGGGTTGTCAGTGCCCTAATTCAGATCATAATATAAGTTACCTTGCTCATAACCCTACCTTATAACTACCCATGAACCCTCAAGCAAGTTACTCTTGCGCAAGCACTCCGGCAAAGGCAGGCACGCGTCTGCTGCTCCCAGAATCGGCCTCTGGCTGCCTGGGCGCAAGAGGCTGAAACCACTTCGGGTTTAGGGTTTAAGGTTGGGGGTGGAGGGTCCCTAAACCCTCAACCCTAAGCCCTAATAATGTTGGGCCTAAAGTTGCGGGGCTTGGGCTTTGGGCTTTTGGGGGTTTAAGAGTTTGGGGCCGGAAGGATCGAATTTCAGGGCCTGACCTGAGATGTGCAGGACCACTCGGACAGTCGCTGGGGCACAGGCTCGGGAGTGTATGGCTTCAGGAGGTAGTCCTGGGATAGGATTTAGGGTTTAGGCTTTCGGGTTTAGGGTTTGGCGTTTGGGGTTTGGAGTTTAAGGTTGAGGGTGCTAGAGATGCTGCATATCTGCCAGCTGCAACCATTTGCCTCCGGCTTCCCTGCCGCTTGCGAAAGCTCCCCTGTGCAAAACCCCCCATAATCTCGTGGGCAGCCCATGGAACGCGTTCAGCTCACATACTGCCGCATCCTTTTACTCGCTGCCTAGCCCTCTGCATCTGCTGCAAGCCCTCCACGGAGGCGAAGGGGAGGCAAAGCAATCAAAGCTGGCTGAGGAAAGACACTTACTTGTGGCATCTTGTGGCGAAGCATCCGCAGCCGCTGGCGAATTCTTTCTACTGGGGCAGAGCATAGAGTTTGGCTCTTGCACAACGAACAGCTTCTTCAAAGTGCCGGGCTGTTTCCATCTCCCTTCTTGAAAGGACTACTTGCGGGCGACCAGCGTCAGAATCTTTGTTGAGCAGCTGTAGCGCAAGTCCAGCTTCGAACCAGGCACTGCGTCCTGTCAAAGGCGGTAGGGCAAGCAACGCCAATGCTCTGACTGCTCCTACCACGCTGTTCTCCCTAAAGCTGCAAGTCCTTGGGCAAGGTCACGGTTGTAAGGGTTCCATCGGGCACTGCGACTGTCAGAGGCTGGCCTGGCAGGGAAAATCAAGCATTCAGTGAGGCTTACCAAAAAAAACCATCGGAGGTGCCACGCCTGCTCTAACACCAGGAGGCACGACTATCTCCAACATCATGTCATCCTCGTGGTCGCTGGCCGCTGGAGGGGCACTCGAGTCTGTGATGGTCATAAACTTCCGGCCGGACTCCAGGAAGCAGCGCAGCGGCGCCAGCCACTCGCCGCTGCTGCGCGGGTGCTCGATCGCCCGTCGCAGCCAGAGCTCCAAGGCCCCACGCCGAACCTCCAGCCTTGACCCCTCGCAGCTGAGGCAGTGCTTCTTCGGAAAGCGGGCGGCCGGGAAAGAGGCGCTGACATGGCCAAGCTGGTCCTTCAGCTCGAGGAAGTCACTGTACCGGCGCATGACCCTCCAACAGGTCCCGGTCTCAGAGAACACATCCACGGCGAAGAAGGTAACGGAGTCCCGCTTCTCCATCCACTGAGGTGGTAGCTGGACGGTAGAGACGGCCAGCATCTCGATGCGGCCACTGAAGACCGGGTTGGGCGAAACCAGCGGCACCCCACGCCGGGAAGGAACTCCAACTGCAGGGGGGTTTTGCACTCGTGGCTGAGCTCTGCGGCCCCTATGGTTCCTACCTCCAAAGGGGCCCAAGGAAAGCGCACCCAAAACGTGGAACCCGCCTTGTTGCCCTGATGGGGCTCCACTTAGAAGGACTACCTGGCACGGTTCGGTGCAAAAGCAACTATGAGTATAGGTGTGGTACCACTTACACCGAACGACGACCCTGCAAATACCCTAGCAGCCCGCCGACCCCTGGTCTGATTCTGCCATTGATTCTGCCTGCTGTGGAGGCAACGCCGGCACCGGGCCGCCCGCAAAGCGGGGTGGATTTGCGCCGCCGCGCCAAGCCTCAGGCCAAGCAGACACTTGTGCTCCCTTGACCGATCGCAACCGCGACTTCTCTAAGATCCCGTGACGCCTGAATCTTTCCCAACGAGCCTCGACACTCCATAAGCAAGCTGTACGGGACCCCCATCAACGGAGGGTGTCCCTAGTTTGAACCTTTTTTAGGTATGCCAGAGGGACCCTCTCCAACCCTAAGCCCCACCCAATAAAGCCTAACCCCTAAACTTTGCAAGTAGGATCCCTTCCAGAACACAACCCGCATCTTGGGGCCCCGTGATACACGTGCCTGTCGTGTCGGGACAATGCCGACGACCTAGGTACATGAAACCCTACTTCTGAGGGATAGAGCAATGCTTGAAATACCAGGGCGTCACCCGGGTGGCAGAAAATACTACTGAAACCCAAACTGCTAACTGCCCATGAACCTTCATGCAGAGTTTGCCGTAGTACATTCCATTCTGGGGTTATTCTAAGAGATGGTCCCTTAGCCTTGTACCCCCCAAAGAAAGCCCCTTATGGCGCCAAGAAGCCGATTGGGCCCAGTCGCGACCCATGACGAATCGCAGGCTTGGGATCCTTGAGGGGGAGCCTCAAACCCAACAGAGGGAGATCCGGAGCAGAGGAAGTCAGAGAGGTGTTGCTTGTGCTCTGCTGGAAATTCTGCCGACTTCTTTAAGAGCCCTTCCTCAACCCATGGTATCCTGACCCTGGGGTTTTGAAGCATGGAACAGCCCACGAAACCCTCGAAACCCTAAGTTCACTAAACTGTGGCTGACAGCCTAAGTGGGCCCTCTCGGGCACCTTCTGCCTCCTAAGAGCCGCAGCAGGAGGCCGTCAGGGTTCCACTGTGGGGGTTTGCGGGGTTGGAGGAGGGGGACCGCAGGAGTTCTCTGAGGGTTGTTCAGGGGCTACTTAGGTAAAGGGACTATATAAGATGTAATATATATATATATATATTTTTTTTTGTTTTAATATTCATGTATTTGTTTAGTTATGTATTTATATACAGGGGTTATAGGGGGTTGTTTAGGGGAGTAAGAGTAAGGGTCCCTTCTAGGGAGTGCAACCTGCCAAGCAGCCATGACAGTGCACCCAACCCAAATCGAGAACCGCCAGCTGTGCCGTCCTTCTTTTTCTTGATCTGCTTCTTCTGGTCCTGCTGCACCAGGAAAAGAGAAGAACTCTTAAGACATCTTGGGATGCTCCCCCTCATACCAACAGTCCTTCATTTGGGGTTAGAATAGGGGGACCACAATCCCTTATTAAGGAAGGACTGTTCGCATCTCATACTAACAGTCCTTAATTTGGGCTTATAATAGGGAGACCACAATCCCTTTTAAGGAAGGACTGTTAGCATAAGGGTTTAGGGTTTAGGGTTTAGGGTTTAGGGTTTAGGGTTTAGGGATTAGGGTTGGAGCATCCCAGATGACACATGGGCCCTGCAGAGCCTCGGGGCTGAGGTAAGGCTGGAGGGCGGCATGGAACTCCTGGCCGCACAGGGGTTTAGGGTTTAGGGTTTAAGGTTTAGGGTTTAGGGTTTAGGGTTTAGGGTTTAGGGTTGAGGGTTTAGGGTTTAGGGTTTAGGGTTTAGGGTTTAGGGTTTAGGCTTTCCGCTGCACAACCCGACACGCATGCGAAGCGAAGCTTCTTGGAGATTCTTGGAGATTGGCCGTGTGGTGGTTTCCGAAAATCGGGGTACCTTATTTGGGCCATTTTTATCCGGGAATCCTACTATTTGGGGGACTTTAGGGACTTTTCGTAAACCCCCCATGTATGTACAGATTGTTGGCATCGAGCCTGCAAGGAGATCTCGCCGGACCCATTTGTGTCGACAGCGTCGTGGAACGATGTTGCCAATTCCTGCAGCATCCACGTGTTGAGACACTTTGAAGCACCGACCCGCTCTTTCACAAATATGACGCACGATTGTTCTCCTGTCAATCGCAAGAAAAGGCACGCAGCATTACAGCCAGCCATAACTTCAGTCCCTAGCACCGCCTGGCATCATGGAAGAAACCATAGCACAGCTTGCGGCAACGCGTCCGTGATGTGATCTAGATGCTGTTGCCAGGGCCCGCACAGTTGGCAGATTGCATAGACGGAAGAGGTACTCTGTCTCGTTCCTGCCGTGCGGCTGACGGTGCAGCACAGCTCGTTCTCTCTAGCCATGGCGTCGCAGATGTGACCATACTCGGGTGCAACAATGCTCCGAAAGACTGGGAGTCCTCGTCATGTTGCAGTTCCTGTCCAGGTCCTTGTAGCAGGGGCCGACAGGGAGCGCAGGAGTTGCGAGGACTTGAGGTTTTGGGGGGCCAATCCCACTTAGTCTGACAAGATCCCCCCCTGGCGCCCGGAACGCTAAAACCCAAATTCCAAACCCT
Source organism: Symbiodinium natans (assembly GCA_905221605.1). Lineage (NCBI taxonomy): Eukaryota > Dinophyceae > Suessiales > Symbiodiniaceae > Symbiodinium > Symbiodinium natans. The sequence continues at coordinate 473,196 of CAJNDS010002112.1, forward strand.
GAGCCCTTAAACCTGAACCCCTGTCCCCAATCTTAAGCCCGAAGCACTACTCCCTAAAGCCCAAAATCATACATCCATACCCCGACGCCCCTGGACGGAAGGAGTTGCGGGCCCCCCGGCCACGAAGCGGAAGGCGTTTGCGAGGGTGCCGAATCGGTCTAGGGCCTGCGCCAGGTGGGTTTGAGGGTTTAGGGTTTAGGGTTTAGGAACTTGGAACTTGGTAAGTAGGCCTTGAGGGGTTAGGGTTTAAAGCTGAACCGAGTGGGTCTATGTGGGTCTTGGAAGGCAACTCGGGATTGAGGCATTCTATCCCGTAGCCCTCAAAAAGGGCTCCGTAAGGATTTCATAGGGTACCAAGTTCCCGAAATTCTGGAACGGACAAGTCAAGGCTTTGGGCTCTCGACTTGGTACGCTTCCCGATTTCGAGTGTGTTGCCTTTGTGGGGTTTTGTGGGATGTGCGAACTTACAGGGGCCTTCAGGTCGCGACACAACACATGAAACTCGGCCCGACTGGGACAGGGCTCAGGGCTGTTTAAAGAAAGCTTAGGGTTTTGGGCCCAGGGCCCAGGGTTTCAGGGCCTCCTCTAGTGCTTAGGGCCGAGGGTTTCAGGGCCTCCTCTAGTAGGGCAGCAGGCGATCTCGCGTTCACGGGGGCTTCCGGCGGTTCCAGGGCTTGGGGGCCCGGATTTCAGCGTTTTCTGGCCCCTTTTTGACAGCAAGCTTCGAGACTCTCGCCCTTTAAACCTGACCCCTATAGAAACCCGAAACCCTAAAACGCTAAGCCTCGGGATGCCCCCCCTTCTGCTAACAATCCCTAGTAGGGAGTATAATAGGGGGTACTATAATCTACTAAGGGCTGTAAGTATAAGTGGAACATCCCAAGCTAAACCCTTCAAAGCCAGGGTAGAAACCAGCCAGCAGCGCACAAAAACAGATCTGAGGCAAACGGCAGCTGCTTCAAAAGGTCCAGACCCTCCATGCTACTTAGGGGATCTTTAACTAGAATGACTGCTTTGGGACGGTTTACATTGTGGCTTTATCGGCATTAGAAAAGGATGAAATTTGCAATTTGAGGGGCGCACCCTGAAACCAAAACTTTCAGCAAACCGTTCATTCCTCGGTGCTGCCTTCCTGGTGAGGATCCTCATGGACTCCTTGCCAAAGATGGCATCATCACTCTTCAAGGCGTTTGGTCGGGGATGTGGAAACGTGCCGCGCAGGGCTTCGGGCTCAGGAATCCAACTTTCAGGTTGTCGCGCGATCCCTGAACACGCATCCAGGAGCGCCCCAGGAGGATCCGAAACATAGCGGCCACGTAGACACTAACTTTGTGTAGGCATTGCGGGTCTTCTTCGCCTCAACAGGGACAACCCTGAATTTTGTTCGAAACCCTAAACCCTAAGCCCTTTCTTATCCTTAATCCTAAACTCTCCTTTCTGAACCCAGGTGCACAGCTGGGCAACAAGCATGACAATTGCACACCTATTTGGAAACTTTGGCAGGTACACAGATCTCAACGATCCTCCTAAACCCTAAACCCTCAGCCCTTGTTAGCGTTATCGTTAATCCTAAACCTCCTAGCCTAAACCCTCCTTTTATCCTCAATCCTAAACCCTAATCCCTAGCCCTGTTTATCCTTAACCCTAAACCCTCCCAGGCCCTAAACCCTCTAGCTAACTGGACCTGGAACTTCGCGTCGAACTCGTGCAGCCTCCAGGTTGGCAAAAGGGGCTCTAGGGTTGAGGGTTTTGGGTTTTAGGTTTAGGGATTAGGGTATAGGGTTTAGGGTCTAGGGTTGAGGGTTTAGTTTAGGGTTTGGGGGTTAAGTTGAGAAGGTTGGGGGTTGGGCTCTGGCTTAGGGTGAAGAGTCAGCAAACGTATGGCACTGCGTGCTTGGAAGGTCGACCAAACAAAAGCGTGCTTCGTTTTTCGCAATCCTCCTCTAGCAGGCACCACCGCAACCAAACATCAGTCAAAACCAAAAACAAACTACTGTATCCAACTACAAAAAAACCAAGCGAGCCTATAACAGTACCCCAAAGTCTGAATTGCAACTGCTCTACTTGTCCGGCAAAGCTATGCACCGCATTGCTTTACAGTAAGATCAGAGCTCAGGGTTTCAGGTCAGAGAGAACTCCCTAAAACCCTAAACCCTAAATCCTAAACCCTAAACCCGCTTTGGGGTTTTTATGAAAACCCTCTGTGCTCGCGGCTGGTCTTCGCGCTCCGCCGTGGCCTGCACACCATGGGATGAAGGGTTGCTTCGGCCTTAGTCCCTCAGGGTCCCGTCTGGGAAGCCTTAAACCCTTTTTGCAACTGGGCTGGGGGCTAAACCCTACACTCCAAACCTAAACCCTCCTAAACCCTACCTAAACCTACAGTCGGCGCTCAGGGTCTACAGTGCTTCGTGCTTAGGAAAAAAGGGAACGGCCACCCCTTTGCCAGGATCAACGCAACTTGGTTGTGCCCTAAACCCAAACCCTTTTGAATCTGGCAGCTGCTTCAAATCCTCCCCCCTAAATCTCAATCCCAAAACCCTAAACCCTAAACCCAACAGATGTGGGGGCCCCCGGGCCTCCAACATGTCTTCCAAAACCGTGTCAGGCCTCAGAACGTCGCAGGGCCCGGCATCAGCAGACTGCTATCCAAGCACAACGCACACTGTGGGAGAAGTAGCCCTTACTTCAGCCGTCCTGTATACTGGGCGCATGCCCTTAAACCGCTGTTTTTGGGCCTTGGGGGTCTGAGGACATGCTCTGAGGCATGAGATAAAACAAAGTATCAGCAAGCAGCACAAACTGATCAGAACATTCATCGTCACTGCACCCCGTTTTTTGCCCCTAACCCCTACACCCCTAAACCCGAAACCCTAACCCCCACCACTCAAGAGTCACCTAACGCCATACCTCCTACTCCACATCCCTGATCCCAAAAGCGCGCTGACTGTTGAAACTCCCCCAAATGCCTCACAAGAAGCCGGTGGATCAGAAACCCCCAAACCTTAAACCCTTGTTCAGCCCAGTCCAACCCTAAACCCCAAACCTAAACCCTAAACCCCTTATGACCACCCTTAGTCTATAGGGTTGCAGTCTTTTTGGTTTCAGGGTTTTACTCTCAAGAAACCCCCCGAGGCAGCAACGCACCGCGGCAGCTTGTGAGGTCTCCTCTTTGTTTTGCTCTGTGGCTTCAAGCTAAGGGACGAAAGCAGGGACTCTTTAGGATTCAATGTTTCAGGTTTAGTGCAGGGTTTAGTTTAGGATCTCCACTCCGCATAACAGTCTCATTATGCCCCAAAACCCTAAACCCGGAAGAACTAAACCGGACAAAAAAAAGCTAAACCCTAAACCCTAAACCCTAAACCCTAAACGGCACTTGGGTCGAGATTTCTGGTCTGCTGTGGGGAGTTCGGACGTTCTAGGCCTGGGCTCCAGGACACCCTGAGGTTTGGGTTCTGTTTGCCACCAGGCAGGTTTCTAAACCCTAAACACTGCAAACCCGAACTTGGCCTTAACCCTAAACCCTAAACCCTAAACCCCAAAACCCTAAACCCTAAACCCTCGTTTTCTGCCACCCGCCTCGCCATGCACCCTGGGGTCGGAGTTCGGGGATTTTTGGGTTTAGGGTTTAGGGGTTTTGGGGTTTAGGGTTTAGGGTCTAGGGCCTAGAGTTTAGTGTTTGGAGTTTAGGGTTTAGGCTTTAGGGGGGTTTGGGAGACACCTCTGTGCTTCACCCGAGGGCCGCGCTCGCAGTCAGCGGCGTGCCGTTGATGGCGCCCTCCAAGAAAGGTCGGATGAAGTTCACCTCAAGTGAGCTTCGAACTCGAACTTTTGCTGCTGAGGGTGAGGGCCGCGAGGGTTCACCCTTATCAAGATCCCTATTGCTGTTGAGGAAGAGGAGTTCCTTCAGCAGTGGGGTGACCGTGGGCTTGGAGGACCGCTTGGATCTTTGGGCTCACCATGCGGGCATGACAGGCTCCAGACAAACTTCGCGTAGTCAAGCATGCCCCGCTTCTCCTGCGCGCAGACTCAACAAAGCAGAAGCAAAGAGGCAGACCATGTGGGTTTAGGGTTTAGGGTTTAGGGTTTCGGGTTTCGGGTTTAGGGCCTTTAGGGTTTAGTACGGCCCATTGTCTTTAGGGCACCAAAAGGGACCATTGTTGCTGGTGAACTAGCAGTGCTGGGCCTCTTACCCTTATGTAGGTTTGGAGACCTCTTGAGGGCCCTCGTTTTTGTTTGCTTGGGGAAAAAAGGGGGCCAGACAATGAGTTTGATTCAAGGTACTGGCTTGCATCTTAGGGTTCGGACTCAATTCTCAGGCTTGACACGGACAGCTTGCGGTCGGCTTTTGTCATTCGCACGGTGACATACCCCCCCTGTCTGGAAACATGAGGCAAGCTGGGACAGTGCATCGATTGTCCCTGCATAGGAGCATACGGCGTAATCACGCCCCGGCGATTGCGCTCTCTGCAATGAAGTCCGACAGCCCAAGCGCCCCAGCACGTCCCAAATGAATCCCGTCGGCTTCCACACGCGCACACACAATCATTGCAAGGGCGTCGGCTTCGTGAACCACAGAGTGAGACCCGAAAGCACCCTAACTATGAACTATGAATCGGCATGGCACTCCGATCAGGCCCCGAGCAAGGCTCGCTTCGCCGGGTGGATCAAGCCGCCGGACTCCTTCGGGTTCAGAGCTCTTAAGGCTTAAGCCCCGTTCCGTAAAGTCCTTGAAACTTCAAAACCTGAAAGCTTGAGGATTTGACGTTGGGTTCTAAAGCCACCGACACGGGTGTCCTGGGGAGCACCTCTGCATCTCCCAAGAGTTTAGGGCTCTAAGGGAATTTTGGCCCAGTCCTTTGGAGGCCTTGGCGTCTTCCTTGGCCTGCTCTCCTTGGCCTGCGCTTTCTCTGCATCCTTGCTCTGTTTGGCCGCTTCCTTCAGCTCCGGGGACAGCCACGCCTTCTTGGCCTGGGCCGGGCACACGGGCCCCCCGGAAAAAGAAACACCAGAAGAGCGCTTGGGACCACCAAAAGCATTGAGATTTACGGAAGTTTTACCGTGGAATGTATGTAAGCTGTACCGAACATGCAACAGATCTGACACGTCGTAGACACAAGCACGGGACAATCACCGAAAAGCGTGTACTGCTGCAGCGATCCAGTCACTGGCTTCTCGGCGTCGTTGTCGGCACGTAGGACTTCATGGCCTCTTCGTACTCGGCCTTCTTGGCCTCGTAGTCCTCTCGGAAGACTTTCTTCTCCTCCTCGCTCATCTTCTTCCATCGATCGCAGGCCATCTTGGTGATGGCGGTGACCGGCTGGCCCTTGCACTCCTCCGTGAAAGTGGCCCGGTTCTTGGCAAGGAAGCAGCCGAAGGCACCCCCCGCAGGCTTCTTCGGTGCAGCCGGGTCCTTCTTGCGCTTGGCGGACTTCTCCGCCTTCCTCTTGATGCTCTTCTTCTCGCCGCCGGCTTCGAGGAAGGCGGCCATGTCTGCATCGTACTTCGCCTTGGCCTCCTCAAACTTCTTTTGGTAGATGGCCTTGGTGTCCTCACTGAGGGCCTTGAAGCGGACTCCGGCCAGCTTGGCCACCTCGCACGCCGGCTTCCCTGGGCCCACCTCCTTCTGCAGCTCCGCCCCATACTCTGCCAGCCACTGTTCGCAGGCCATGGCTGCGGAGGAGGAAGTGAGAGAAAGTGCGAGAAGTGCCAAGCACGGAGAAAGAGGGCGCGCCCCTGCCTTTGAGACTGACACCAGCAGGCCCCAGGTCTGTGTGAGAGGGGGGCATCTGAAAATTCACCCACCGTGCTCCCACGCATGCCCACCAGCGTTTCAGCATGGGCAGCAGCAGAATGCGGGATGCCAGGTGCATCCACTGCTTGGGCTTCTGGTTGAGGACTTCGGGTTTGGAGCTTGAGGACCCCCGACTTTCGACTTAGGGATTATCGAAGTTGAAGGATCTCTGGGTTTGGATTCTCAGACTTGACACGGACAGCCCGACAGCGGCCGGCTTTTGGTCATTCGCGCGGTGACATACCCCCTTGTCTGGAAACATGAGGCAAGCTGGGACAGTGCATCGATTGTCCCTGCAAAGGAGCCTAGGGCGCAATCACGCCCCGGCGATTGCGCTCTCTGCAGTTTAGTCCCGACAGCCCAAGCGCCCGGCACGTCCTAAATAAAGCATAATAAAGCCTTCCACACGCTTGCAGAGTCATTGCAAGGGCGTCGGCTTCGTGAACCACAGAGTGAGCCCCGAATCCCCGAAAGCGCCCTCACTATGAACCCCCGATCGGCATGGCACTCCGATCAGGCCCCGAGCAAAGCTCTCTTCGCCGGGTGGATCAAGCCACCGGACTCCTGCGGGTTCAGAGCAGGGCTCGAGCCCCGTTTCTTGAGAAAGTTTGGGTTGGAGCCCTGAAGCCCACCGACACTGGGGAGCACACGGCTTGTGCTTGAGTGTGTTTAGAACTCTAGGGCCACACAAACCGTCTCCTTGCTGAACACATCCCTGGAGCAGTAGAAGAACCCCAATCCATCCTAAAACTGAAGCCCCAACTCCGACACACGGAGCGACTCAATACCGCATACCTCATACTGCAGAGACTGCAGAGTCCTCCAAAGCTTTGAGCATGGCGCTGTGGCTCTTGCCGCCTGGTGCAGATCTTCAGTGTTCAGGGGTTTTGTCTAGCCACGCTCGCAAGTGTAGAACTTCATTTGTGAAGGACGCGTTTGGCTGAGCCAATGTTTGACGTGCTCTCGCAGCCAGCTGGGTGTCACAACTGCAGCAAAATCCGCAACAACGGCATCAGAACTAGATGAAGAGATGCCAATCGCAGAGAAGGCCTCTCCACTTTGCATACTTAGCGGGTGCTAGCAAAGCATCCACTCCCACAAAGACGAGTGAGCCCAAGCGCAACCGAGAAGCTGTTCACCATGTCTGGGCGCACAGCCAGCTTCATGAGCTGGTCCTCTGCTGCACCAGGACCCTCTCAACGATTACTCCACGTGATTCTCTGAAGGCAGGCACATGTAGCCTCCAACTACCCTCAAAACCTCCGTTGAAGCAGGACTTTAAACCCCTGAACCTGGCTCCAGGCCCTACAGTAGACCCGTTTTGCCCTTGAAACCCATCTTCGACCCTACACAACCACTGAGGAAGCTGAACCATTCCGGGGTCCTTCAAGCCAGCCTTCTCGGCCTTGGCGGCCACCGTCGGCGGCAGCTCCACGGAGGGCGCCTCCCCAGGCGATTTGGGTTTTTGGGGGGTTTGATGGAGGGGGTTGTCTAATTAGGGCTTCAGAGGGGTATTCGTCCCTGGTGTTCAGTCAGGGCTGCACGGCTTTACCGATCTTCAAGAAACTGGAGTTTTTTTCCTGGGGGCGGTCACTTGTCTACAAGTGGCATATTTTTGTGCTGCTTGTTTGCCACCCTCGCACGGCCTTCCGTCACAACTCGCAACAGGTTAGGTGCCCAAACACCTTGGGGTTTAAATGCCCTTGAGGTACAGAGCCCATGGCCCCTAAACACCCTGAACCTTATAAGCCTAACAAAGCCACAGAAAGCCCTCAAACAGGCCCTTTGCAGTACACCCTCAACTTCGCAGAGCCTCCGGGGCAGCCTTCATGCTGAGTCCTTTGCCGCCGGCCTCACCGGGATGGGTTTCCGGCTTCTGCAGCACCATCTCCAAGGAGCCAAGGGTTTCGGGTTTAGGGTTTTTTGCTTTGTTCTTTCTGGGCTGTGAACACTACTTAAGCAACGTCGTGCTGGGCTGTTCCCTTGCTTCCAGGCTTGTGCCTAGACTAAGAAGAGGTTCTTGAACAAAGCCAATGTCTCCGCGCCTACTTCTGAGGGTGGAACAAAACTTTCTGGGCTTTGGGTTTGTCTGGGTTACCCCTGAAATTAGGGCATAGCCGGCACATGATGCTCACAGGTCCACGCTTTGGGGGCTGCCACTCGATACAACCATGCAATACACCGATCGAGCACTCGCATTGAGAGCTTGGACCACGGCATGTTCTGGCCCATACACCGAAAGAAGTGATCATAAGTGATCAGTCCCCCAGCCCCGCTCTTCATGCCCTTGAAGACCTTCAAGCTATGGACCCCGAAAACTCAACCTTTGTACGACCTGACCTCACTGGGCTTCGAGAGTTGAGAGGGTTCGCTCTCCGTGCGGCTTGCGGGCCTTCTTGGGCGCTGCCTTGGCTTTGGAGGCCTTGGCGTCTGCCTTGGCCTGCTTGTCGGCCGCCTTCTTCTCCTTGGCCTGCGCTTTCTCGGCATCCTTGCTCTGCTTGGCCGCTTCCTTCTGCTCCGGGGACAGCCGCGCCTTCTTGGCCTGGGCCGGGCACACGGGCCCCCCGGAAAAAGAAACACCAGAAGAGCGCTTGGGACCACCAAAAGCATTGAGATGTTACTCAAGTTTTACCGTGGAATGTACGTCAGCTGTACGGAACATGCAACAGATCAACGTGATGTTTCTAGTTTGACACGTCATAGACACAAGCACGGGACAATCACCGAAAAGCGAGTACTGCAGCAGCGATCTAGCCACCGGCTTCTCGGCGTCGTTGTCGGTGCTGGGAAGCGGCACGTAGGACTTCATGGCCTCTTCGTACTCGGCCCTCTTGGCCTCGTAGTCCTCTTGGTAGACTTTCTTGTCCTCCTCGCTCAGCTTCTTCCATCGATCGGAGGCCATCTTGGTGATGGCGGTGACCGGCTGGCCCTTGCACTCCTCCGTGAAAGTGGCCCGGTTCTTGGCAAGGAAGCAGCCGAAGGCACCCCCCGCAGGCTTCTTCGGTGCAGCCGGGTCCTTCTTGCGCTTGGCGGACTTCTCGGCCTTCCTCTTGATGCTCTTCTTCTCGCCGCCGGCTTCGAGGAAGGCGGCCATGTCTGCATCGTACTTGGCCTTGGCCTCCTCAAACTTCTTTTGGTAGATGGCCTTGGTGTCCTCACTGAGTGCCTTGAAGCGGACTCCGGCCAGCTTGGCCACCTCGCACGCCGGCTTCCCTGGGCCCACCTCCTTCTGCAGCTCCGCCCGATGCTCTGCCAGCCAGCTGCCGTAGGCCCCGCCGGTCGGCTTCTTGGGCTGTTCGCAGGCCATGGCTGCGGAGGAGGAAGTGAGAGAATGTGAGAGAAGTGCCAGGCACCGAAAGAGGGCGCGCCCCTGCCTTTGAGACTGACACCAGCAGGCCCCAGGTCTGTGTGAGAGGGGGGCATCTGAAAATTCACCCACCATGCTCACCCGCATGCCCACCAGCGTTTCAGCATGGGCAGCAGCAGAATGCGGGATGCCAGGTGCATCCACTGCTTGGGCTTCTGGTTGAGGACTTCGGGTTTGGAGCTTGAGGACCCCCGACTTTCGACTTAGGGATTATCGAAGTTGAAGGATCTCTGGGTTTGGATTCTCAGACTTGACACGGACAGCCCGACAGCGGCCGGCTTTTGGTCATTCGCGCGGTGACATACCCCCTTGTCTGGAAACATGAGGCAAGCTGGGACAGTGCATCGATTGTCCCTGCAAAGGAGCCTAGGGCGCAATCACGCCCCGGCGATTGCGCTCTCTGCAGTTTAGTCCCGACAGCCCAAGCGCCCGGCACGTCCTAAATAAAGCATAATAAAGCCTTCCACATGCTTGCAGAGTCATTGCAAGGGCGTCGGCTTCGTGAACCACAGAGTGAGCCCCGAATCCCCGAAAGCGCCCTCACTATGAACCCCCGATCGGCATGGCACTCCGATCAGGCCCCGAGCAAAGCTCTCTTCGCCGGGTGGATCAAGCCACCGGACTCCTGCGGGTTCAGAGCAGGGCTCAAGCCCCGTTTCTTGAGAAAGTTTGGGTTGGAGCCCTGAAGCCCACCGACACTGGGGAGCACACGGCTTGTGCTTGAGTGTGTGTTTAGAACTCTAGGGTCTAGGGCCGCACAAACCGTCTCCTTGCTGAACACATCCCTGGTACAACCGAAGCCCCAACTCCGACACACGGAGCGACTCAATACCGCATACCTCATACTGCAGAGACTGCAGGGTCCTCCAAAGCTTTGAGCATGGCGCCGTGGCTCTTGCCGCCTAGTGAAGATCTTCAGTGTTCAGGGGTTTTGTCTAGCCACGCTCGCAAGTGTAGAACTTCATTTGTGAAGGACGCGTTTGGCTGAGCCATGTTTGACGTGCTCTCGCAGCCAGCTGGGTGTCACGCTGGGTGTCACAACTGCAGCAAAATCCGCAACAACGGCATCAGAACTAGATGAAGAGATGCCAATCGCAGAGAAGGCCTCTCCACTTTGCATACTTAGCGGGTGCTAGCAAAGCATCCACTCCCACAAAGACGAGTGAGCCCAAGCGCAACCGAGAAGCTGTTCACCATGTCTGGGCGCACAGCCAGCTTCATGAGCTGGTCCTCTGCTGCACCAGGACCCTCTCAACGATTACTCCACGTGATTCTCTGAAGGCAGGCACATGTAGCCTCCAACTACCCTCAAAACCTCCGTTGAAGCAGGACTTTAAACCCCTGAACCTGGCTCCAGGCCCTACAGTAGACCCGTTTTGCCCTTGAAACCCATCTTCGACCCTACACAACCACTGAGGAAGCTGAACCATTCCGGGGTCCTTCAAGCCAGCCTTCTCGGCCTTGGCGGCCACCGTCGGCGGCAGCTCCACGGAGGGCGCCTCCCCAGGCGATTTGGGTTTGGGGGGTTTGATGGAGGGGGTTGTCTAATTAGGGCTTCAGAGGGGTATTCGTCCCTGGTGTTCAGTCAGGGCTGCACGGCTTTACTGATCTTCGTGAAATTGGAGCTTTTATTCCTGGGGGCGATCACTTTTCTACAAGTGGCATATTTTTGTGCTGCTTATTTGCCACCCTCGCACGGCCTTCCGTCACAACTCGCAACAGGTTAGGTGTCCAAACACCTTGGGCCTTAAATTCCCTAAAAGGTACAGAGCCCATAGCCCCAAAGAACCCTGAACCTTGTAAGCCGAACAGCCCTCTAAAAGAAGCCACAGAAAGCCCTCAGAAAGGCCCTTTTCACTACACCCTCAACTTTGCAGAGCCTCCGGGGCAGCCTTCATGCTGAGTCCTTTGCCGCCGGCCTCACCGGGATGGCACGGCGCAGCTTTTCACAAGGCTGGTGGCCAAGTTTTAGGGTTGGCGGGTGGAGGGTTTCGGGTTTCTGCAGCAGCGGAGGGTTTCGGGTTTAGGGTTTCGGCTCTCGCACTCGCACAAGGCAGGCAAGGACTCGGTCGGAAGGTTCTCACTATGACAATCCGCCAGATTCCCACTCAAGCGCAGCTCCAAAGGTTTAGGGCTTAGGGTTTTTGGTTTTGTTTTCTCTGGGCTTTGGGTTTATCTGGGTTACCCCTGAAATTAGGGCATAGCCGGCACATGATGCTCACAGGTCCGATACAACCATGCAATACACCGATCGAGCACTCGCATTGAGAGCGTGGACCACGGCATGTTCTGGCCCATACACCGAAAGAACTGATCAGTCTCCCAGCCCCGCTCTTCATGCCCTTGAAGACCTTCAAGCTATCGACCCCGAAAACTCAACCTTTGTACGACCTGACCTCACTGGGCTTCGAGAGTTGAGAGGGTTCGCTCTCAGTTCGGCTTGCGGGCCTTCTTGGGCGCTGCCTTGGCTTTGGAGGCCTTGGCGTCTGCCTTGGCCTGCTTGTCGGCCGCCTTCTTGTCCTTGGCCTGCGCTTTCTCGGCATCCTTGCTCTGCTTGGCCGCTTCCTTTTGCTCCGGGGACATCCGCGCCTTCTTGGCCTGGGCCGGGCACACGGGCCCCCCGGAAAAAGAAACACCAGAAGAGCGCTTGGGACCACCAAAAGCATTGAGATTTGCGGAAGTTCTACTGTGGAATGTACGTAAGCTGTACGGAACACAACAGATCAGCGTGATGTTTGAGGTTGACACGTCATAGACACAAGCACGGGACAATCACCGAAAAGCGCGTACTGCAGCAGCCATCCAGCCGCCGGCTTCTCGGCGTCATTGTCGGTGCTGGGAAGCGGCACGTAGGACTTCATGGCCTCTTCGTACTCGGCCTTCTTGGCCTCGTAGTCCTCTTGGTAGACTTTCTTGTCCTCCTCGCTCAGCTTCTTCCATCGATCGGAGGCCAACTTGGTGATGGCGGTGACCGGCTGGCCCTTGCACTCCTCCGTGAAAGTGGCCCGGTTCTTGGCAAGGAAGCAGCCGAAGGCACCCCCCGCAGGCTTCTTCGGTGCAGCCGGGTCCTTCTTGCGCTTGGCGGACTTCTCCGCCTTCCTCTTGATGCTCTTCTTCTCGCCGCCGGCTTCGAGGAAGGCGGCCATGTCTGCATCGTACTTCGCCTTGGCCTCCTCAAACTTCTTTTGGTAGATGGCCTTGGTGTCCTCACTGAGGGCCTTGAAGCGGACTCCGGCCAGCTTGGCCACCTCGCACGCCGGCTTCCCTGGGCCCACCTCCTTCTGCAACTCCGCCCGATGCTCTGCCAGCCAGCTGCCGTAGGCCCCGCCGGTCGGCTTCTTGGGCTGTTCGCAGGCCATGGCTGCGGAGGAGGAAGTGAGAGAAAGCGCGAGAAGTGCCAAGCACGGAGAAAGAGGCCGCGCCCCTGCCTTTGAGACTGACACCAGCAGGCCCCAGGTCTGTGTGAGAGGGGGGCATCTGAAAATTCACCCACCGTGCTCACCCGCATGCCCACCAGCGTTTCAGCATGGGCAGCAGCAGAATGCGGGATGCCAGGTGCATCCACTGCTTGGGCTTCTGGTTGAGGACTTCGGGTTTGGAGCTTGAGGACCCCCGACTTTCGACTTAGGGATTATCGAAGTTGAAGGATCTCTGGGTTTGGATTCTCAGACTTGACACGGACAGCCCGACAGCGGCCGGCTTTTGGTCATTCGCGCGGTGACATACCCCCTTGTCTGGAAACATGAGGCAAGCTGGGACAGTGCATCGATTGTCCCTGCAAAGGAGCCTAGGGCGCAATCACGCCCCGGCGATTGCGCTCTCTGCAGTTTAGTCCCGACAGCCCAAGCGCCCGGCACGTCCTAAATAAAGCATAATAAAGCCTTCCACATGCTTGCAGAGTCATTGCAAGGGCGTCGGCTTCGTGAACCACAGAGTGAGCCCCGAATCCCCGAAAGCGCCCTGACTATGAACCCCCGATCGGCATGGCACTCCCATCAGGCCCCGAGCAAAGCTCTCTTCGCCGGGTGGATCAAGCCACCGGACTCCTGCGGGTTCAGAGCAGGGCTGAAGCCCCGTTTCTTGAGAAAGTTTGGGTTGGAGCCCTGAAGCCCACCGACACTGGGGAGCACACGGCTTGTGCTTGAGTGTGTGTTTAGGAACTCTAGGGTTTAGGGCCGCACAAACCGTCTCCTTGCTGAACACATCCCTGCAGCAGTAGAAGAACCCCAATCCATCCTAAAACTGAAGCCCCAACTCCGACACACGGAGCGACTCAATACCACATACCTCATACTGCAGAGACTGCAGGGTCCTCCAAAGCTTTGAGCATGGCGCCGTGGCTCTTGCCGCCTAGTGAAGATCTTCAGTGTTCAGGGGTTTTGTCTAGCCACGCTCGCAAGTGTAGAACTTCATTTGTGAAGGATGCGTTTGGCTGAGCCAATGTTTGACGTGCTCTCGCAGCCAGCTGGGTGTCACAACTGCAGCAAAATCCGCAACAACGGCATCAGAACTAGATTAACTAGATGAAGAGATGCCAATCGCAGAGAAGGCCTTCTCCACTTTGCATACTGAGCGGGTTCTAGCAAAGCATCTACTCCCACAAAGACGAGTGAGCCCAAGCGCAACCGAGAAGCTGTTCACCATGTCTGGGCGCACAGCAAGCTTCATGAGCTGGTCCTCTGCTGCACCAGGCTCTTGTTAATCGCTTGAAATTCGGAAGCACTAAACTCGGCACTCCAGTGGTCCATGTTCGTCAGCAGGACTCTCTCAACGATGACTCCGCGCGATTCTCTGAAGGCAGGCACATGTAGCCTCCAACTACCTTCAAAACCTCCGTTGAAGCAGGACTTTAAATCCTGAACCTGGCTCCAGGCCCTACAGTAGACCCGTTTTGCCCTTGAAACCTATCTTCGACCCTACACAACCACTGAGGAAGCTGAACCATTCCGGGGTCCTTCAAGCCAGCCTTCTCCGCCTTGGCGGCCACCGTCGGCGGCAGCTCCACGGAGGGCGCCTCCCCAGGCGATTTGGGTTTGGGGGGTTTGATGGAGGGGGTTGTCTAATTAGGGCTTCAGAGGGGTTTCGTCCCTGGTGTTCAGTCAGGGCTGCACGGCTTTACCGATCTTCAAGAAACTGGAGTTTTTTTCCTGGGGGCGGTCACTCGTCTACAAGTGGCATATTTTTGTGCTGCTTTTTTGCCACCCTCGCACGGCCTTCCGTCACAACTCGCAACAGGTTAGGTGCCCAAACACCTTGGGCCTCAAATACCCTTAAGGTACAGAGCCCATAGCCCCTAAACACCCTGAACCTTATAAGCCTAACAAAGCCACAGAAAGCCCTCAAGCAGGCCCTTTGCAGTACACCCTCAACTTCGCAGAGCCTCCGGGGCAGCCTTCATGCTGAGTCCTTTGCCGCCGGCCTCACCGGGATGGGTTTCCGGCTTCTGCAGCACCATCTCCAAGGAGCGAAGGGTTTCGGGTTTAGGGTTTTTTGCTTTGTTCTTTCTGGGCTTTGGGTTTGTCTGGGTTACCCCTGAAATTAGGGCATAGCCGGCACATGATGCTCACAGGTCCACGCTTTGGGGGCTGCCACTCGATACAACCATGCAATACACCGATCGAGCACTCGCATTGAGAGCTTGGACCACGGCATGTCTGGCCCATACACCGAAAGAAGTGATCATAAGTGATCAGTCCCCCAGCCCCGCTCTTCATGCCCTTGAAGACCTTCAAGCTATGGACCCCGAAAACTCAACCTTTGTACGACCTGACCTCACTGGGCTTCGAGAGTTGAGAGGGTTCGCTCTCCGTGCGGCTTGCGGGCCTTCTTGGGCGCTGCCTTGGCTTTGGAGGCCTTGGCGTCTGCCTTGGCCTGCTTGTCGGCCGCCTTCTTCTCCTTGGCCTGCGCTTTCTCGGCATCCTTGCTCTGCTTGGCCGCTTCCTTCTGCTCCGGGGACAGCCGCGCCTTCTTGGCCTGGGCCGGGCACACGGGCCCCCCGGAAAAAGAAACACCAGAAGAGCGCTTGGGACCACCAAAAGCATTGAGATGTTACTCAAGTTTTACCGTGGAATGTACGTAAGTTGTACGGAACATGCAACAGATCAGCGTGATGTTTCAGGTTGACACGTCATAGACACAAGCACGGGACAAAATTACCGGAAAAGCGCGTACTGCAGCAGCGATCTAGCCACCGGCTTCTCGGCGTCGTTGTCGGTGCTGGGAAGCGGCACGTAGGACTTCATGGCCTCTTCGTACTCGGCCCTCTTGGCCTCGTAGTCCTCTTGGTAGACTTTCTTCTCCTCCTCGCTCAACTTCTTCCATCGATCGGAGGCCATCTTGGTGATCGCGGTGACCGGCTGGCCCTTGCACTCCTCCGTGAAAGTGGCCCGGTTCTTGGCAAGGAAGCAGCCGAAGGCACCCCCCGCAGGCTTCTTCGGTGCGGCCGGGTCCTTCTTGCGCTTGGCGGACTTCTCCGCCTTCCTCTTGATGCTCTTCTTCTCGCCGCCGGCTTCGAGGAAGGCGGCCATGTCTGCATCGTACTTGGCCTTGGCCTCCTCAAACTTCTTTTGGTAGATGGCCTTGGTGTCCTCACTGAGGGCCTTGAAGCGGACTCCGGCCAGCTTGGCCACCTCGCACGCCGGCTTCCCTGGGCCCACCTCCTTCTGCAACTCCGCCCGATGCTCTGCCAGCCAGCTGCCGTAGGCCCCGCCGGTCGGCTTCTTGGGCTGCTCGCTGGCCATGGCTGCGGAGGAGGAGAGGGAAAGAAAGTGCGAGAAGTGCCAGGCACGGAGAAAAAGGGCGCGCCCCTGCCTTTGAGACTGACACCAGCATGCCCCAGGTCTGTGTCAGAGGGGGGCATCTGAAAATTCACGCATCTGAAAATTCACCCCCGGACCCAACCTACCGTGCTAACCCACATGCCCATCTGCGATTTAGGGAGGGCAGGGGCGATAGCAGAATGCAGTTTCGGGGCTTCTGGCTCGGCAGCGGGGCGGCGCAGCCTTGTCCAAGTACTCAAAGAAGCGGTCTGCAACCTCCTCAGTGAAGTTGTAGCCACGGAAGAAATGTCGCACCTGGCATGAATCTGTTTTGCTTCCGAGGCTGACAGGGATAGCCAAAGCTCAGTACTACAATCACGATTGCAAAAGTTTACTTTGCATTGCGGTCGAGGTTGTTGAAGCGAATAGAGGGAGTTGGGAGTTGTTGATGTTCCAAGTTTCAACTACCTCTGCTGCCTGAAGTCCAGTCCATTTGTCTCCACCACAAAATAATTCGCACAAATCTGCTTTACACAAATACTCCCACGCAATAACAGCTCTTCCGAAAACTAACTACCTTGTGAAATACACTCACCCAGTTTTCCATCCATGCAGCTGGAAGTCCATCGGGCCCCAAAACCCCACCCAGCTGCAGAATCTTCACCTTTGGAAGATCGCCCGGTGCTCTTGTGGCCACCGCTGTCAAGCGCGTTAACAATGCACCTCGCTGCACACCCCAGGCCTGAACATGAAGTGGACACCCCGTTTTGGGGACGCTTCCTCTGCGAACTCTCAACCCTAAACCCAAAACCCGAAAAACCCTAAAGCCTAACTAAACCCTAAAACTACTGCATAATGGCATTGTTTGCCATCAGCTCAGCAAGTTCGCGCTCTGACTCGCCGCCACCCAGATCTCGATAGACCAACTTCAAGCCGGCAGGTGCATACAAGGCATCTGTTTCCTAAGTTGGCCCGTTTAAACCCTCTGAAAAAATATGATCCTCTTAAGCTCTGTAAGGGGAAAATATAAAATGTCCCAAGGGCCCTACCCAGTTTCGGTACCACCTACCATCTCCACGTCAATGCAATAGCAGATGGTCAGGGCATTCGACGACATTGTTACCAGGTGCAGCATGCCATCACCTACCCACAAGCCAAACATGAGAAGAACCGGCATGGCAAGCAGCGGCGAATGCTCTGGAGTCACGAAGACGTTAGTGATGGACGACTTCCTTGCTGGAGGCTGCCGAGGGGTAGCAAAAAAAGCCTTCGAACTCAGCTTCGGACCCGCTGCGTGCTTCTGACTAAGCTGCGCTGGCTACGCTTCTACATCCACGGAGAATTTCGGAACTCTGAAGACCGCCCCAGAGAAAGCACGCAGCTCATGTTGAGGGAAAGCAGGTCACCCTGTGCCTTGGAGGCCTCATTTTTCACATTTTTAAACCAACTCAAGCCCATTCCCTTGCAAAACAACCCTAAACCCTAAACGCGAAAGCCGAAACCCGAAACCCTAAACCCTAAACCCTAAACCCTAAACCCTAAACGTAGGCCGAGGCTCATGCTCAGTGTCTCCACCTGGTGGTACGCGCCCTGTCGCGGCTCCCGGAACAGGAAGAAGGCCCAGACCATGCTCGTGAAGCCCATGCTGCCCTTCAAGAAGGCCTCAATCCTGGTTTTGGAATCTTCGGGTTTAGGGTTTTTTAGGGTTTAGGGTTCTTAGGGTTTATAGGGTTTTGTGCTTTTTTGGAGGTTTCGGCGCTCAACATCCCAGAACATCGTGGGGGCGCCAAACCCAAAATCCGGGTGAGACGGGCCCTTGGCAACCTTGTTGTCCATCTTGAGGCGACGCTCCAAGCCCCTAAACCCTAAACCCTAAACCCTAAACCCTCAAAAAAACACCTCTCCTGGATGTGAACTTCGTCAGGTGAGGGATCTTCCCCCTCGACCTGTTCAGCAAGCCCTCCACCCGGCGCGCGGAATCCATGTACTTGAAGCCCTGCGGGGCAGTGCAGGTGCTCTGGAACTTTAGGGCAAAGAACAGCTAAGAGGTGTCCAGCTCTGGTTTTTCACGGCCGTTTTGGGCACGGGAAGCCTTCAAGGAAAGCATGACCAGCACGCTGTCTTTGTAGAAGCGGAGGATATACAGGTCGATCTGGATCAGAGGCCAGAACAAGTAGAAGGCAATACCTCAGCGGCAGCAAGCGCCTAAAACAGCACCAATGGCGGCGGATGGCACAGATCCCGCACCTTCGCGCTGACTGCTGCAACATACTGGTGTGACGATTCTGGTGCAGTCGACGTCAACTATCCAGATTCGGTGCGATGCCGGCTGTTCTGCTGACCAGGGTGCGGTACTGCTGGTTCAAGGACTTGTCCAGGTTTGGTCTGTCGGGGACGAAGACCTGTATCCTGGGCTGGCACGCCAGGAGGCGTGAAGATGGACTTGATCTGCTGCACGGAAACATCTCAAGCTCAACATGTGAAAGAAATAAAGAATACAAACAAGAAGAAGAAGAAGAAAAATAAGAATAAGAATAAGAATCAGAATAACAATAACAGTACAATAACAATAAGAATAAGAGTACATAGAGTAAAAACTCGATGTAAATTTCCTGTAGGCAAGGCACAGGCCTCGAAGGAACCGGCAAGGAGCCGACATCAGTGCTGCCCGGGCAATGCTGCCCAGGTGAAATCCTGGACTTCAGCTCTGCTGCCCGCGTGTCGCAACTGCTATCAAACCAGGGTTTAGGGTTTAGGGTTTAGGGTTTACGGTTTAAGGTTTAGGGTTTAGGGTTTAGGGTTTAGGGTTTAGGGTTTAGGGTTTAGGGTTTGGGTTTAGGGTTTAGGGTTTAGGGTTTAGGGTTTAGGGTTTAGGGTTTAGGGTTTAGGGTTTAGGGTTTAGGGTTTAGGGTTTAGGGTTTAGGGTTTAGGGTTTAGGGTTTAGGGTTTAGGGTTTAGGGTTTAGGGTTTAGGGTTAGGGTTTAGGGTTTAGGGTTTAGGGTTTAGGGTTTAGGGTTTAGGGTTTAGGGTTTAGGGTTTAGGGTTTAGGGTTTAGGGTTTAGGGTTTAGGGTTTAGGGTTTAGGGTTTAGGGTTTAGGGTTGCATCAAACCAGTTTCGACAACAAAGCCCTACGCACCCTCGGAACCCTCCCTTCCCATCTCGAACTTGGCACCTTGGAACCTAGAAGCCCGAAGCCTCTCTCTCTGCAAACAGAAGCCAATTTCCTGGCAGGCTTGCGTCCTGCCCCTCAAGCCCCCCTGAAAACCCGAAGACTTCAAGAGAAGCCCGAAAGGCCCCTACCCTCCGACCCACGCCACATGGAGTCTCGCACGCACCCTAAGCCCTAGGCCCTAGGCCCCTGGGCCCTAAACCCTAAAGCGAAACCCGAAACTCCTACGGCCCTACAGCCCTCAAAGCTCCAGGCCGGGTCGCGCAGCAGCGAGTACAGCGCGTAACGGATGGGAGCAGGGCGGCCACTGCTGATCTCCTGGCGGGTGCTGCTCCCCCTTGTGGGGGACTTCGCAGAAGATCGTTGAAGGAATCGTGGGGAAAAAGGCCGCACGCCGTAGGGGAGCCTCAATGTACTTAGTGAGTACTGAGCGGAACACTGTGTGCAAAAACCAAAACAATCCGAATGTAACGCAAATGCCAAGCAAGCAAGATGGTGACTTCACAGTCCAACGCTTGACGCTTGAGCTTAGATTGAGCTACACAAACAACCTAAAAACATGCCTGACCAATCGCACCACACACAACTCTTCTCTTCACACAACGAGTCGGATTCTTGATTGGCGCGCCTGCTGCCGCAGGTTACGGGCCTTCAGGTGGAAATAGTTCGCGCAGAGGACCTGCGGAGTGCAGGGGCTGCTTTTTGCGGCTTGTTCGTCGATTTTTGGGAGGGCTTGTCTCCCTAGAAGTTTCTAGAAGTTTTGAGCACCCTCGTGAACCCTCCGACGTTTCTCTAAGGTAGTTGCATGGTCCCTTACCACGGGCCCTTTAAAAAGGTACCCCTTATTTCGCCCCTTCTATACCCCATTAAGGGCCCATACATCCGAACCCTTTGGGCCCATGAAACTACCCTCAGAGCCTCCACTTCAGGAAAGGCTTAAGTTTAGGGGTTTAGGGGTTTAGGGTTTAGGGTTTCGGGTTTAGGGTTTAGGGTTTTGGGATGTTTTGGGTTTAGGGTTTAGGGTTTAGGGTTTAGGGTTTAGGGTTTAGGGTTTAGGGTTTAGGGTTTAGGGTTTAGGGTTTAGGGTTTAGGGTTTAGGGTTTAGGGTTTTGTTCAACGATTCTGGGGGCACATAAGTCTCAGGGCGGCCTGCGCGGTAATGTACTTGTTGCTGAAGGACAAGAACTCCAGGGCCCAGAAAGTTCCAAAGACGTAGAAGAAGACGCCCTTCCTCAGCCGCGTGCCAAGCACAAGAGGGTGCACGCGCGCGCGAGACTTTCTTAGAAGTCAATTTGGGCTCGTCACCTGCGCCTTCGGCCATGTGGCCTATGCTCTGAAGCCCTCAACCCAAGGGGTGCACCCAAGGACAAGCCGGGAGAGTGCCGAAAGCTTCTGGAGGAAGCCAACCCCACATCGGAACTTCAGGAATAGAACTATGCGGACTTCCGCTGCCCACCTTACTGTAAGCCTTCAACCCTTTTCTGGACCCATTTGGGGGGTTACGATAATAGGGACTAGGATTCCCTTACAATAGGGACCCCAATAAGGTACCCCCTAAACCCTAAACCCTAAACCCTAAACCCTAACTTCGGAAACCCCCCCCCCCCCCCCATGTTTGTGCTGGCGTCAGGAAGAATGGGGACCAGGCCGTCCTCAGCACGAAGTGGACCTCGCCGAAGAGCTGGAGCTCCACCTGCGACTCTGCGGAGGGCCTTCTCTGCAATGAGGTGCTGCGGTTTTCTGGGTTTAGGGTTTAGGGTTTAGGGTTTAGGATTTAGGGTTTAGGGTTCAGGGTTTTGAGGTACACAGAAGAGAGGAGGCAGAGTTTGCGGGACAGATCGCGCTGCACAATCACGAGCAGTCTCAGACTGTGCCGGCGTTCCGCGCCTCGTAAGGCTCCACGATGCTCATCAGGAGCGACAGGCGCCTTGCACCGAGGAGGCTGCGCTTCGCTCAAGAATAGCAAGAATAAGAATAATAATCATAATACTAAAATGAACATATACATGTAAATATATGTATATGTACATATGTATATATGTGTATATATATATATGTGTGTGTGTGTGTATGGCTGGCGACAGGAAGTGTCACACCTCGCCCTCGCACGGGGCAGGTGCGCCTGCAGACGTGCAAGATGAAGGCAATGCGGACCACGGAGAGGGCCATGCTTGTGAAGACCGTGACCAGGACATTCGGGTCAAAGATCGCCGCCACACATTCCCGAAAGACAGCGTGGGCCCGCACCATGGCTGAGATTGTGGTGCCCAGGATCAAGAAGAACATGCCACTCGTCAGATAGCAGCCGGTCCGGAAGTATGGAAAAGCCATCAGCATCAGGGGGTGCGTCTCCTTGAAGAGGTCGATGCCCTTCATGACACTCAAGTCCAGGTCCATGAGCACTCCCACCAGGGCCAGAGTGACGGCCGTGATGGCAAAGGCCAGGGTGGTGGCGGCGGTGGGGATGTAGTAGAGGGCGATCAGGTAGATGCCCGAAGTCACGAAAGGCACCGAGAGCACCACCAGAATTCCATCCGAGGAGGTGAAGATCACCCCCAAGGCCTTGTACATCTCGGTCTGGACGCTCTTGACCGAGATGATGAGGCGGGCAAGCTCGAGATCCAGAGGCAAGCAAAGCTGGCCGTAGATGTTGGCTGTGGGGTAGGCCGGCCGAGTAAAGTCCTTCCCCGACTCTCACACTTTCGCTACTGCAAGGACTGCAAGGGCTCATAAGGCAGCTTCACACATGTGCCTCTTGTTCAAATCTTACTACCATGAAGGCTGCCGTCCTTCCCCATGGGCCCGTCCGGCAGGGTGAAGGTGCCATCTGTGGCCGTCCTCAGATTGCAATCATGAATGCACTGGGGCAGTGGGATGTAAGATGCAAGAGTTGCCACAAAGCCTAGATACTACCGTCTAGAACCCAGAAGCTATGCAAGCCCTGCTTTGGTAGACCCCCCTGCAATCCCAAGCGTCTGCGGGCAGGAGGAGACGCAGATGACCATGTCATTGAAGGGATTTGGGTGGTAGCCCAAGGGCTGGGCCCGCACCTGCCACAGGGGGGCGAAGAGGACATGCTTCAACTTGACAGCAGAGCGAAGCAAATCATGGACCCCTAAACCCCAAACCCTAAACCCTAAACCCTAAACCCTAAACCCTAAACCCTAAACACCCTGGTTGGTGCCTTTCACAAAACAAAGGAGGCCCTTTTCCAACCCAGAGCTCTCCGAGTCCGGCGCCGGGCACATTTCTTTTCTAAACCCCCAACTCTGCACACCAGAAGTACTCCAAAAACAGAACCCCCTAAACCCTAAACCCTAAACCCTAAACCCTAAACCCTAAACCCTAAACCCTAAACCCTAAACCCTAAACACAGAGGAGAACCCAGTACCCCTGAATTCAGAAGGGTGCCCCAGACCCCCTGACCCTAAGCCCCAAACCCGGCCTCCTTGTCGTAGCCACAAAGCCTACCCTTGTAGTCGATGGGCTCGGAGAGCCTCTGGACATTTCCATAGGAGCCGGCAGCGAAGTCGAGCCAGAGCATCCCAAAGAGGACCAGGAGGAAGAGGAGCAAGTAGGCCACGTCTGTTACCTCTTGTGCACGCAGAGCAGTAGGATAATTGATGCTGTTGATGCTGCTGTTGCTGCTGCTGCACCACGACGACGACAACCACCACTACCACTACCACTGCCACTGCCACTGCCACTGCCACTACCACTACCACGACCACGTGGACCACGAACGACAACAAGGACCACGACCACGACGACGACCACGACCACGACCACGACGACGACTACGACCACGACCACGACCGCCACCACCACCACCAACAACACCGCCACCACCAACACTGTTGTCCTTACGATGCCTAGTGCTATTTCAGGTAGCATTGCTATGAACCTGTCAAATTGCAAAAATGGGCTGCTTTTTAAGCACCACCAGCAGCCTGACGGATCGTATTGATGTCCTGAACTTCCTGGCGACCAAAGACCTGGGTCGAAAACGGGAAGCTGGCGGTAGAAGATGCGGGTCTCTATGAGGCCTTCTGCAAGGGTTTAGGGTTTAGGGTTTAGGGTTTAGGGTTTAGGGGGTGTACACTGGCTATAGAGGGATAGCCAAGTGATTTCAGCTAACTTCTTTAATTTGGCATCCACAGGGAACCCAACACGCCACGTCTTGCCGCAAGCAAGTCCACTTCAGTGCACTGTATCAGAAGGACAGGGCATGGGCTGTCCCACCTGGCACGCTTCCCCACCCTTGCGCTTGTGCGGTGGCCGTCGGCCGTGCGAATCTTCTCCATACCCTTCCAACTTTGCCGGATCATGGATGACACAAACAGCAAGCAAACGTGCACATTCTACACTTCCCCACACATACACATACAGTACATGTCTAAACTCCAGCGGCCCAAGTGTCTGCTGGAGCCAAGTCGCAGAGAAAGCCTCTTCATCGTTTGCAACAAAGAAGTACTGGGACCGCACCGCTTGGCGGGCGGCGGCGCGGGTCGTCATCCGGCCAGATTTCCCACGGCGACAGGTGCACCTCGGAGGGCGAAGATCTGGGGACGTCATGTGAGATCAATACCTTTGGGTTTGGGGTCCCGTTTTAAGGATTTCTAAAGGAAATATAAGGGCCATATGAGGAGTATATTGAGGGGAACCTTTAGGGCTACAACCTTAGGATTACAAGTCTTCATCCCTTGAACCATGGTGGCCGTGGAAGCTTTGCTCGGCGGTATGATGCAAGCAGCTAGTGCACAAAACGAGCTCTGGCAGGAGAGAAGAAAATGTCATTGATCATTGAACCCTAATCCCTAAACCCTAAACCCTAAACCCTAAACCCTAAACCCTAAACCTGGAAACCCTAAAACCCTAAACCCTCAACCCTCAAGGTGGCCTTCACCCGGAGCACCAGGCCGCCTCAGGCACTTACAATCCATCCGCACGCCCGGCAGAGGCCATGGCCATGGCAGAGGCCATGGGACAAAGCAGAGGGGGGTTTAGGGTTTAGGGTTTAGGGTTTAGGGTTGAGGGCTTGGGGTTTAGGGTTCAGGGTTGAGGGTTGAGGGCTTAGGGTTTAGGGTTTAGGGGGAGTTGGGGGGCTTTGGGTTTGTTTTCTCGAGTTGCGGGTTCGGTGTTTTGTTCAAAAGTCGGCAAACGACAAACCGAAAAACCCCTAGTAGTGCACAAGTAGGGTTGCTAATAAGGTAGCCTATATTATAACCAACTACTTAGAACTACGCATGAACCTTTAAGTAGGTTATAAGAGCCAAACACTTCGGACCTTGCACTTCAGGGGGTCCCAGGGGGCTTAGAGTTGGGATGTTCCCCCTTTTTCAAGTTCTTAACAGGGATTTATAGTATCCCCTACAGTTTCATCCGTATTAAGGATTGCTAGTACAAGGGAACATCCCAAGTTTAGAGGGATTAGAGGGATAAGAGGGATTAGAGGGATTAGGGGGATTAGAGGGATTAGAGGGATTAGAGGGATTAGAGGGATTAGAGGGATTAGAGGGATTTGAGCTTAGAGGGGTTAGAGGGCTTGGCAGCCTAAACGCTAAACTCTACAGCATGTAGTATCCCACAACAACTAGAATAACGCGAACCAATCTAAACCCTCGAAACAACCCATACAACCCTTTTTCACAGCTGCATCTGGAACCCCATTTTTGAACCTTAAAACTTGGGATGTTCCCCCTTATACCAACAGTTCTCAGTAGGGATGATCATAGGGGGCACTATAATCCCTATTAAGGGCTGTTAGTATAAGGGGGAACATCTCAACTTAACACCCTTAGAAAAGCGGCAGACGCGGGAAGCCTCGCTTCGGTCCACGTTCCCGTCGCAGTCGGCATCCAGGTGCCGGAGAGCGCTTCGGATGGAGTTGAACCTCAGCAATCAAGTGCAGTTCAAGATTTAGGGTTAGGGTTTGGGGTTTAGGGTTTAGGGTTTTAGGGTTTCGGGTAACCATACGATCGATGAAGAGTCGAAAACAATCATAAAAAGAACAATAAAAACTAACAAAATCATACTCACGACAACAATAATGAGAACCATGACAACGACAAGAATCAGAACGATGATTACTGAATGCAATAGCTAGAGCGGCAGTAAATGCAACTCAGAAACAAAAACAGATTGCAATAATAGAGTCAATAATATTATAGTAGTAGTAGCAGTAGCAGAAGTGGTAGTAGTAGTGGTAGTAGTAGTAGTAGTTGTTGTTGTTGTTGTTGTTGTTGTAGTTGTAGTTGTATTTGTAGTTGTAGTTGTAGTTGTAGCTGTAGGAGCAGTAGCAGCAGTAGGATTAGGAGTAGGAGTAGGAGTAGTGGTAGTGGTGGTAGAAGTAGTAGTGGCAGTAGCAGTAGCAGTAGCAGTAGCAATAGGA
The DNA here is from genome assembly GCA_905221605.1 of Symbiodinium natans. NCBI lineage: Eukaryota > Dinophyceae > Suessiales > Symbiodiniaceae > Symbiodinium > Symbiodinium natans. Next base: position 498,673 of record CAJNDS010002112.1, read on the forward strand.
GTAGTAGTAGTAGTAGTAGTAGTAGTAGTAGTAGCAACAATAACAACTTGATGCTAGTCCAGCTTCTAGGCGGCATAAAGGCCGGCGGAAGCAGCTATTCCAGGACAAGCAAAAATTGCGGCTAAGAACCCATCCCCCTCCCCATGCCCCTCACGGCCCCCCCCCCCCCCCGCCCCCTGCACCCCATGCACCCCTGCCCCACAACCCCACCCCCCACCCCTTTGTTAGCAATGACAATAGCCTCGGCTCTTCTTCTTCGCTTTTGGGAGGCTTTTTAAGTGGAGAACACATCCCAACAGGCCCAAAAAGACCGAAGCTTCCCCAGAGACTTTTTGGGCTTTTGGGCTTTTCGAGGGTTTGTTTGGGGAGGCCCGGACCCTAAACCCTAAACCCTTTTTGCTAAACCCTAAACCCTAAACCCTTTGTGCAACTGGACTCCTTGCTGCCAGGTACCCTAAACCCTAAACCCTAAACCCCTTTTGCAACTGGACTCCTTGCTGCCAGGAACCCTAAACCCTAAACCCTAAACCCTTTTTGCAACTGGACTCCTTGCTGCCAGGAACCCTAAACCCTAAACCCTAAACCCTTTTTGAAACTGGACTCCTTGCTGCCAGGAACCCTAAACCCTAAACCCTAAACCCTTTTTGCAACTGGACTCCTTGCTGCCAGGAACCCTACACCCAAAACCCTTTTTGCAACTGGACTTCTTGCTGCCAGGAACCCTAAACCCTAAACCCTAAACCCTAAACCCTTTTTGCAACTGGACTCCTTGCTGCCAGGAACCCTAAACCCTAAACCCTAAACCCTTTTTGAAACTGGACTCCTTGCTGCCAGGAACCCTAAACCCTAAACCCTTTTTGCAACTGGACTTCTTGCTGCCAGGAACCCTAAACCCTAAACCCTAAACCCTAAACCCTTTTTGCAACTGGACTCCTTGCTGCCAGGAACCCTAAACCCTAAACCCTTTTTGCAACTGGACTTCTTGCTGCCAGGAACCCTAAACCCTAAACCCTAAACCCTTTTTGCAACTGGACTCCTTGCTGCCAGGAACCCTAAACCCTAAACCCTTTTTGCAACTGGACTTCTTGCTGCCAGGAACCTAAACCCTAAACCCTAAACCCTAAACCCTTTTTGCAACTGGACTCCTTGCTGCCAGGAACCCTAAACCCTAAACCCTTTTTGCAACTGGACTTCTTGCTGCCAGGAACCCTAAACCCTAAACCCTAAACCCTTTTTGCAACTGGACTCCTTGCTGCCAGGAACCCTAAACCCTAAACCCTTTTTGCAACTGGACTTCTTGCTGCCAGGAAATCTAAACCCTAAACCCTAAACCCTAAACCCTTTTTGCAACTGGACTCCTTGCTGCCAGGAACCCTAAACCCTAAACCCTTTTTGCAACTGGACTTCTTGCTGCCAGGAACCCTAAACCCTAAACCCTAAACCCTAAACCCTAAACCCTAAACGCCCAGTTTTCCTGGGCATCAGGCTTCTGCGCCGCCTTCTCGCTAATGAGCTGGAGGATGACTTTCATCTCACGCTCCTCCTGCATTGTGGTCAGTTCTCAAAATGTTGGTCCCGTTTTGGGTACCCTAAATATAAAATATTAGGGGCCGCCTTATAGTAAGGACCCAAAGAGAATCTAGAGAAGTGACCATTTGCATCTCAATCCCTGACATGGTGCCCCAGGATGCAGCATACTGACATATACTGACATTGGCTGCCTGGTTCGGAATAAGGAGGCTGCGGGAGTTCTGGGATGCGGGCTGCAACATCTGCACGCTCTGCGAAGGACCAGCCAGGCAACCCCCACCCCCTACCTTTTGCATGCTCTTTCATCGCACCTGTTGACCGAAACCTCTGTGAGGGCAGTGGCTGAAGAAGTCAGATCCGATATTTGGCATGGCTTTCAAGTGTGCCCCGTATGGCCTCACGTGCTTGGAATCCCATACTGGTGCTGCAGTATGTCACAGCGCTGCTCATCACTGTATGGCGCCCCGCTCAGGTAATCAATGCACAGCTCCTCACCCGCCGCTACCGCCCGGCGCGTACGCACGTAGCAGCGCTGGGGCTCACTCGGGTTGCTCGCAACATAGCAGTTCGACTCTGCATCGTGGTTCATGGCGGAGGTGACAGGGTAGATCGCCATACCCTTGGCGAGTTCAACATCGTCACCGCTGTCACCACCGGTCTGCGACTGGATGGCCATGGAGTTCACCCTCACGAGACCCATGAGGCGACCAAGAGCCTCAGAAGCCTGAGGTCCCGCCAACAAGGAGGACCACACTGAGTCCGAATTCGCCAGAATCGCAGCCAGCTCCTCTGCCATCTCCGACGTCTGCGTGCGGACGGCGGATTGGAAAAAACGATCCAGGGAGGCGTTGTCTTCCGAATCCAAGTCCTGAGGCTGTGACGCACTGTCACCATCGGACTCGTCATCGGTGTCGTAAATCGGGCGCTTCATTGTCTGCCACCACGGCGGCGCTGCATATCCAAACCAAGGCGTCCGCGTCCACATTTCACCATCATCCGCAGGTGTGCAGTTTCGTAGGCTCGCCAACGCTCGGGCTGCCAGTACGTAGTACTCGTTCCCGCACTCACGCGCCCTCTCCACGTACTCGCCCCACCGAGGATTGGCGACAGGGCATAGAACATCATGGTAAGCCCACTTTGCAGCATCACGGCATGCATGGCTGCAGTATGACGCCCCGCATTCTTGCAGACAGGAGACTGTCTCGGAATCCTCGCGCAGCAGCACCAGACAGTGCTGACAAAACCTTCCCGATGCAGCATCGTCGAACATCAGCATAGCCATGCCGCAGACAGGATCTTCTTCGAAGAGCAACTCGTCTTCCACCAGGGACCGTGTGGCAAACAGCCCATTGCCCTTGCTGGATGCAAGCCCTCCGCAGGCTCTCACTTCAGCAGTATCAGGACATTGCCGACGCCAGCCGCAAGGCAAGCATGGCATCCTGCTACAAGAGAATGTGAGGATGTGCTGACAGATGTTCATGTTGGCTGGGTGTCAGTTGTAGGTGGTGTCATAGTGGCTACGAATCACCAACCTCTCATCTTCATAAGGTCTTCAGGACTAAGAGAGCAAAAAATGCTGCCGCGAGGATGAGCAAATGCATCAAGAGTCTTCAACACCATCAGCTAGCAGCCTCGCCGCAAATGCATGAACACACTCCCTTGACCAACTATGTCCTTGTTCAATGGCTGGAACAGCTCCTCCGTCCACGGTCAGCGTCAGCTTGGGACTTCTTGTGTTTGGTTAGTTCGTGCTCATGCTTGGGGTGAGAGTAGCCGCGATTCTCGGTTCTGGACATGAGGATTCCTGGTCGACGTTCAAACAGCGACTAAGGGAACTTAAGGACTACGGCGACAACGTAGTCCAGGGCCAGGGTTCAGGTTTGGGGCCCGAATCAGCAATGCATGTTTGGTTCTTGATCGCACCTGCCGCTGTTTGCCGGTGCTCTCCCTACGTGTCTGCTTGGCTTGCTCTGCTTCATGACATGCCAACACCCTGAGAAAGAGCACAGCATGATCCCTGAAGCCCCAAGGACGTTCCTGTGGGCCTTTGATAAGGCCTGTAGCATCTTGAAGACGTTTAAGCAAGGATCCAGGCCTTCTCCAAGGCAAACAAGATAAACAAGGCAACCCACTCCCGAAATCTCCCGAACGCGTGCCTCATCGGTTTGGCTGGCTTTGTGCAGCTCTCTGGCGGACAGGGCGCCCGTGGATGCAATGAGGCGCCTTCCGGCATTCACACCAACTTGGCTCCGGCCGCACTTGCGGCATATTTATTATAAAAGTTCCTGCCAGTTCCTTATCTCCATCCATCGCACGATGTGGCCTTGACATGCTGTGACCCCACCCAGCCACCCAGCCTCACGGGAAGGTCAAACTTTCTGAGGTCACGCAGACTCCTGAGTCATAGGAGCATCTGATGGTCAAGAAGCACCAATCTCGAGCCTTAAACCGCGCTCTGAAAACCAGCCAGGTTGAACAATCAAGCCGTGAAGGCTCGAACGCTTTGGGCGAGGTGTCCAGCTAGAAGCAGTTTCGGAGCAGAGCGAGATAGAGTGAAAGAAGAAAGACTGGGACAGACTGGGAGACTTGCAAGGCAACCGCACCACCGCATCGCGTCGGGCTGGGCTCCACGCACGTCACCTTTGTAGAGCACCGGCTCGTCGGTGACCCGATCCCCGATCCCTGTGGTCCAACAATGCGAGTACATGACGTGAGCTCAAGCGGTGTGTATGCGGTTTGGGGCATGTGCTTGCAACCACACTGAGCTCAGCACGCTTTCCCTGCGTCGCGACGTTATCCAACCAAACGGATGCAGCAGACATGGCATCGTGACCTCAGTGGCTCTCAGAGCAGCACTTTTGATCACTGCCTTTCACTCGCCACCCTCATGCCTCTCCTAGGGTCCGAGATCAAGTAAGCAGGCTTGAGACGTGCTACGGAACTCGTGGGGAGGCGCTCAACCATTCCGCACAGTAGGACTGAATAGGTCTGAACTAGCTTGACAAAAATTGTGAACCTCCTCAATTTGACAGTGTGGACTCGCAGCCCCAAAGCATGGCACGCATTCAGCCATTCAGCTTCCAGCCCACATTCCAATTCTTCTTCTGAATCTGTGGGCTTCGCCCCAGCCTCCGCAAAACAAGACTCAACACAAGCTCGAGGCGAAGGCAAAGAAACGACCAGCAACCGTGTTCCGTATATAGAGTCTGCGAAACGGAATGTGCTGCAATGACAAACATCCGATTTACCTCCGTGGTCCGTGCAGTCCAAACTCTGTGCTCGGATCCTCCTTGCGGCCCTTCGATAAACCCGGACGCAGACGAGAAACCCTAATGAAAACATTATTGATGTAAACTCTCCCTGACGTTTAACACAATGGACCTGATTCCTCAGGAAGCTTCATGGGAATTTACGAAAATAGGGACCCAGGTATAGATCCCCCAAATAGTAGGATTCCCTTGTGAGGACCCCAATCCGGTACCCCGAATTCCGGAAACCCTAAACCCTAAACCCTAAACCCTAAACCCTAAACCCTAAACCCTAAACCCCTACATAAGAATCGCCAACGACTCTTGGCTCCCAGCAACTTCTCCGGAGGCCTGGCCGGGCGATCAAGCCCCGGAAGCTCGAAAAGCCAGGTTTAGGGTTTCTGCAAGCACTCTCTGCGGCAAAAGGCTTCACGCTAGTGCAACCATCCAAGCAACCCCGACCCCTGCATGAGGGTTATGAGGGTCATGAGGGTTATGAGGGTTATGAGGGTTATGAGGGTTCTGAGGGTTCTGAGGGTTTAGGGTTTTTGGCACCCGCACAGCTGGACGAACCGCTCAGCAGGTTAGGGCTTAGGGTTTATGGTTTAGGGTTGAGGGTTGAAGGTTGAGGGTTGAGGGTTCTCAGGGTTATTTTCCTACCCGTCTAGCAAGGCTCCGGGCAGAGCTGCTGTAAGGTTTCGACTCTCATGCTCGAGCACTGCTGGCAAGCTTCGGAAGTTCACCGTCGGCCGCAATAATATTCTACAGCTCTATTCAACACAGATTCAAGTCAAATCAGCAAGAAGTGCAGAAGATACCCACTACCCACCATGTCCAACCTTTGACTGTGCATAAGCCTGATATCTTTATGACTCCAAGAACTGAATGTGCACTAATTCCTAGGCCCCTAAAACCCTGAACCCTAAACCTTAAACCCTGAACCAGCCTCACAATGGGCGGCAACCCACCAGGGGGGAGGCGGTTTCCGTACCCTTTTCGGCCAGACCTCGCACTCCGCAATCCGAGAGGTCTGAGAATGAAAGATGCTTGAAGGTTCATGGGTGGTTCTCCGCCTGGTTCTTGGTACGGCATCAGGGAGTTAGGCCTAAACACACTCTTTAAGGGATTGCATAGGGTACCTCATTCCCTGATTCCGTACCAAGAGCCAGCCAGTTCAACGTTCATGGGTGGCTCAAAAATAGGGAAGTAAGGTGCTGACAACCTACATATAAGCTACCCATGAACCTTGAAGTATTCTTTGAGGAAGTGCAGCAACGTTCGATGTAAGGTCTCTGCATCATGGGCCGCGGCCGCACCTAAAGCCCCCAGCTTCCCAAATGCTCTGAGCCCAACACAAAAGGAAGTGCGAGTAAGTGAGTTGAACCAAGTGTGTCCATGACATTTCTGCAAAAGACTGCAACAGTACTGCAACGCTTGCGTGCACGCGCCTTGTTCTCTTCTTAGAGGTCCGAACAACTTGAGGTTTCACTCCAAGCACACGCATGGAAAGGAGCCACAGGGCGGCAACAAGTGAGATGATGCCCATTGATCCCCCGATCATGTTCCACATGTGCCCCCGTACTGCCTTGCCTCTACACATTCTATCTACACATCTACAGTCCTTATGATCTCACTTGTGCGGCCATCCGGGCTCATGCAAGCACACCATAGCTCTATAGTATAGCGCATGGCGGGCGAAATTCGGAAGCAGTGGTTGTACAACCTGCTGTCGCGTCAAGGCACGACCAGCTGAGAAAAAAGGAAACCGCACGCGGTTACAAATCCTTGCATGCGGATGCTCTTGCGCACAATACGGTCACTTCACCAACGATCGCGAATAATCTGTGTACAAGCGGCACTTCAAAGGTGCCTGGAGATATATGGAGTACGCGCGAGCGGGACGCCACAAGATTTTACCTTGCAAGGTTCCCAACTTCAAGCACCCTCCATCTCTCTTGTGCTGGAAAAATGTTGTGGTAAACAGGGGCGATCGAGCTATATAGCCACTGCCGCATGCCAGCGCGGCAAGATCTTCGATCAAGCCAGCTGGCACCGCTCTACCGGGACCTGTGTGCAACTGCGCGCCTTGCGACACCATTGCCTTCACAATCCTGAAGTCATCTGAAGTCTGTACTCAGAAAATCACTGGCTCTTTGGGAAAGAACTTTGCCCACTCTTTCTTCTCCGCGGCGCTGACAGCTCGTACACCACCATGCCAGCCTCCTATGGCGCACGGTCGCGTAACACCGTCTCCTACTGTAATCTGCAAGCGGCGCCAGCGGGAAGTGGCGGGGAAGTGGTCAAAAGTCATGGTGATCATCGCTTTCGTGCTGTGCTTGTCCCGCAGAACTGACTCAACAATGCCAAACCACCAGCCGAATGGGCTGCCCTGCTGCATCTTCCATTGCAACTCCACGCCCTGGCCCACTTTGAGCTCGGGCACGTCATGCAGAACCTCTTCTTGAACAGCAGATGCTTCTGAACCCACACTAAGTACTCTTCAAGCCTATTCAGCAATATCACATGGCTCTCCCTCGCTGTCGTCCAAGTCGCACGATACCCATACCTTGCAACAGGCAAGTTTAACATGGCTTACGGCCAGGAATCCTTGCATGCACAAGGACTAGGAACGCACCAAGCACTCGGGCTAGGATGGGCTAAGATACACTTCCGAGACTTGCGGCGGCATGAGCTCAGGTTTGAGCTCATCGCGCACGGAGGGCCTGCAGAAGCGCAGCCTGTATCCTTCATGGTACGGGATTCGCTCCGGAAGGACCTGCCGAATAAAGACGAGTCAACAAGAGAAGTTTGCCCCATGTTGGCTCTACACGAGCTCTACAGGTTGGGATGTCCCGCCACGCCCTTGTACTAACAGTCCTTATGGGATTGTAATAATTAGGGGTCCCCCCCCCTATAGTAACAGTCCTTCATGGGATTGTAACAGGGGGTACCTTGGTCCCTATTAAGGACGGTCAGTATGAAGGGGAACATCCCACATCTACGGGTGCCGAAGGGGAGCCTGACTTGCACTGACATAGCCGGCAATGAAACAGTTGGTGTTGGCGTCCCAGGTGACCTCCGCACGCCAAGAGGCTTGCTTTAAAAAAAAAATCTGCCAGCCAAGCTCAAGAGGGACCTGCCTTTGCCAACATGCACGACATTGCGAATCCAAGCTTCTTCTCCCGGTCGTACACCTCGCAAGATGGAGCCGATGCTTTTGATGCGCAAGAAAACCCTCAGCCCACCTCCAGTAGTGCTTCGTAATGTCCGGAACAAGTGTGCCGGTACCTGGACATGCTGGTTCACGTGAACTGGATCAATCATGTAGCACGTTGCTTGCACGACGTGGCACCCTGCTGCCAAGACACATAGACTTCCAATCCGTCTCCATACGGGTCACTTCTGACATGTGACATTGGGCTTCATGGAATGCCGGCCAACGCTCAGCATACATGCGTTCCCACTGCTTGGCACAGAAGAGCTTGCCGTTTTGAAAGATTGTATTTGAAGAAAGCTCACACAAGCGGACGATATCCAAAGGCTCTTCCAGGAAATCGACTACGTCATCCATCATTGGCAAAGCAAAGATCATGTGCGACACACTGTCCCAGCCATGGATGGAAACAGGCTGGCGAATCGGCTGGTTCGACAAAAATCTTTTGAAAGAGCCTGTGCGGCCAAAGCCTGCTTGAATGACTGCGTTGAGCCAATTCTCGAGGAATGTCCCACTTTCGTGCATGTAGACGCTCCACACCAACGGCTGCATTCTGAAATAGTCCGCTTTCCGATTGGGCAAGGGCTGGATCATGGTCCCACCATGTTCACTCCCCAGGTCCTCATACAACCGATCGAAATCGCACCGGGAGCGAACACCCTGCCAGAACCCAACGTCTGCCACGTTGTTGAACTGGACAACAAACTCATCCCGAAAACTGCCTGATGCCAGAGAATGAACGAACACCCGTGCTGACATTGCCTTCTGGGGCACTTCCACTGGGGATTCTGCATCGATGCCGAAGCCTGGACACTGCTTGGCTGCCTCCGTTTTGGGCGTGAGGTCACCAACACACCACTTCCCGTCGGGGTCGGCAGCCTGGCGGTCTTCCACTCGCAAACGGCTCTCCTGTACTCCCATGGCTTCGTTCTACCCTGTGCGCAGTGGCTGGTCTTTTGAGAATGCCAAAATGGCTGCCGCGATTCGCCTACCTTGGCCAATGTCGCACTGCAATCGCGACGCGGGTATCGTGAAACGACAGTACGCGCGACAAACCACAAAACACACATCAATCTCTCGTCGACGCATGAACAGGAACCTGCAATTCCAATCGTTGAATCAGTGTTGAATCACAGAGAAACCGCATGAAAACCATCTTTGGGTGTTGTTGGAAGGACATATCCATCCAGATCAAGCTGCAAAAACCATTTTGACGTTGGAGACAGTGGTGGAGATTTATTTTTTCGGGGCCGTTTTCCGCAACATCAAGTGGGTCCCTGTGCACGGCGCTTCGGCCTCAGACAGCTGCGGGAATCACCTCGGCCTCAGACAGCACGCATGGGGAGGCGGCTGTCGGCGGGAGTCGCCTGCCAGCGCGCGTCGGCGAGGAGCCTGGCAGGGCGGGCTCCGGCCCGCCAGCTCGAGGAGGGATGCTGCAAAGGCTCGCTGCGCTGCAACAGCGAGGATGCCGCTCCATCTCAAGACCCTCGCTGCCCGGGCAGCAGTCCGGAGAGAGGCAGGCACCTCCGCTGCGCGCGCTCTCGCCAGCAAGCGGATGTACTACTTCCATCCCGAACACCACCAAGCGGCAGCGGCGCGCCCGCTCCAGCTCGGGATAAGGTTTGGCGTTGTTTGCGGCGTGTAGCCTGGGCAAGAGCGATGCCGGGGCATCGGCGCCGGCGCGGGGCTGGCCGTCCCGGCCGAGGGGGCTGACGAGCGTGGCATCAACTGCGAGCTGCTCCCCATGCCACGGGGGCAGCCCGTTGCAGACAACCTCAATCCGCCGTGCGTCCTGCACGGGCACATCGAGGTTCATGTCGGCTAGCCGCACGTTTCTGGCCACACGTGCGCCAGCCACACCCTGGCGAGGGCTCGCTCAAATGGGATGGCGCACGAGGCAAGGACGCCAGCAGTGGCACACGCCGTCCGGTAGTCACCCAGCACATCCAGCGGCTTTCGGCAGGCGCAGGTCCGCGGCGCGAGCGGGAGCGGCAGACGCAAGCGGCGAAGGAGGAGGACCCGGAAGTGCGCACTGGGGAGCGTGACATCCTCATGTGTGGGCAGAACCATGGCGGGCCGCGAAGAGTGCGGCCCGGCCTGTGATAGCAGCAGCGCTCGTGAGGCAGGTGACAGGTTCGAAAAAGCCGTCTCGAACGCTCGCTCGTCACAGGCGTGGGCAGCACGTCGCTGCCATCCGCGGAGGTGGTCACATGGGTCAGGCCTCGGCGGACGATCGTGGGCCTCCCGTTTCAGCGCGAGCTGGCGTTGGACAAACGCGTCAGGGGCAGCGGGCCTCGAAGACGGCGAGCGAGTCAGCCAGCCCACGCAGCCCAGTAAGCTGCGGGGGCTGCGCGTGTTGCCTGAGTGAGACCCAGACCTCCTAAGCTTGCGGGCAACAGCGCGATGGCGCGTGCCGGGCACTCCGCGTCCTCGGCCGGCTCACCAACACAAGCAACGTTTCCGCTATTGAGCGGGGGTGCCTGGCGCGTAGGACGGGGAGTGTGTCTGCACTGTGTCTGCCCAAGACGCCCAGTACGCTGCCAAACGGCCGGTCTCTGCAGAACGGAGGCCGAGTCCGCCAAGCCTGAGGGGGAGATGTGCCCGGCGGATCGCAACCGGATCAAAAGTCAACGGCTCGTCATTGCCGAGTAAGCGTCCCAAGCATCCGAGGACTGCTGCATCGTGACGCCGTGCGAATTCGCCTGCAACGCCTGGCGGCAAAACCCGCAAGAGGTAGTTGCTGCGTAGAAGCAGCCAGGCGACCTGCAGGTCAGGAACGGTGGGGATGCTGGCCAACAGAGCCGCATGGTCGTCCAGTTTTTTTTTTTTTTTTTTTTTTTCATGGTCGTCCAGTTTTGCGCGGAGGGTTGCCTGGATGAAAGCATCACTGCCCATTGGCGTGCCTAGGACGACCAGACCCTGGCTCTCGGCGGGTAGTGCCCAGTCCCTAACCCAAACCGGCGGATCGGACGGTCCCGCCGGCACCCGGGCATTGAGGCCCGGGGGCGCTTCGCCTGCCGCGTTCCAAGCACGCGTCGTCTTCCCCAAGTGAAGGTCAACGTTTGCTCGCGAAGACCCAAGCAAGTCCAAGGCCGGTGCTGTGCGGTCGGGCAGAGACACCACGTACGTGTCATCGAGGAACGCGTAAAGTTCCTCCCCCGGTTGCAACCTGGAGTGGACTTCCTGCAACGCTGGGTGCACCCCGATAGAATACAACCCCGGCATCAGTGGATCTCCTTGTTCGCCTCCTTCGGCTTGGGATACCGCATGTCCTCGGCCCTCCGCATCATTAAACAATGTGCTTTCGACCCCACAGAACATGCGGACGAAGGGGATAAGCGCAGACATTTTCGCCAGCAGGAACATCCCAGATTTTTTCTTTGCTGAATTTCACGAGGACCCTGCCGGCAGCCAACTCCTACAGAGAGCTGTTTGATACACAGGATTGCCACACGGGGCCATCAAATTGTTGGAAGGTCTGACGAGGACGCTTGACCCCGAAAAAACGAAACTCAGCAATGTGTTTAAGCCATCGGTGTCGTCAGAGTTGGGAGTAACAAGCTTGATGACGATGCTAATGCAAAAAGGACAACGACGTCAAGCTCAGGATGAGGTGCGAATCGCTTGCGGGAAAAGAAGAAAAGAAAAAAAAAAAAATTGAAAAAAAAACGTTCGCGTACCTGCTGCTGCCTCGCATTGAAGCTACCTTGGAGGAATACCAACCTGAGGAACAGCAATGAACAGCATGGGTTTCGCAACGGGGTGTGCTTTTGGATGCTTTGCGGCAACATGGTGTTTCACGTCCACGTCATCTGGATTATGCGACGGATGTACAATAAGCACACAAGCGAGATTCGTGCTGTCTCTTCTGCCGGCCGAGAATTTCATATCAAAGGAGAGGCGGCTTGGCAGCACGTTTCCCGTGCCCCTCGCGGCCAGGAGGTCGCCCAACGGAGGGAGCAGGATGAGCAGGCCAAGGCTCAATTTGATCCGAAAGCGATCAGGCCGGTCCAGCCGCGCCGCGCCGCGTAGCTGCGCCGGCGCCTCGCGGGCTTTGGCCTTCGCCAGTCCACGGACGAATCGGACAGCTTCGGCGACGAACCTGCCGCCCACCTCCAGCCGGATGACGACCAGTTTGCATCGCCGCGCATTCGCAAGTTCGGGGTAAGTCACCCGCCGCTTCCGCGCGGCGGCCTCCCCGCCGCCGTCCCCGGCGTTCTGTTTCGGACACCCCCATGACCCGCCGTCGACCGCTGCCTGCGAACCTTGCCAAAGCGGCAGGCCGTTGGCCAGGACCTCGATGCGGCGGCCGTCCGCCAGTGGCACCTCTACGTTCATGTCCCAGGACGCCGGCAGTGAGACACGCGGTGCGGTGGTCACCGAGGGCGTCGAGGGCGCCGCCACACCGGCGCTAGCGTGGCGCGAGTGGGAGTGGCAGGCGCAGTCGCCGCAAGAGTAGCACCCGGAAGTGCGAGCTCTGCAAGCGGAACTCCGGTGCCGTGGGGAGAGACGTCAGCGCCCGCGCTCCACAGGGTGCCTGGGAGAGCATCAGGGCGCGCGAAGCAGCCCGCGCACCTGGCGCATCCAGGGAAGCCGGCCATCGCCTTTTGCTACAAACATGCCGCCTGGTTCAGGATCTCGGCCACCACGCGCGGGTGTCGCGCACGGAGCGTGGGCAGCGTATCCGCCCAGGAAGCCCAAAAGGCTGCTGCCCGCCCATCGGTGGCTGAGCGGAGGCCCAGACCTCCCAACCTGAAGGGTAGCCTGGCCCGCCTGCCTGCCAGGGCGTCGGGGTGAAAGGGCCAAAAGTTCGCGCAAGCACTGCGCGGCTCCCGCATCGTGCTCACCTGCGAACTCCTCCGTGAGCGATGAGGGAAGGGACCGCAACAAGTAGTTACTGCGGGGCACGGCGCACATCAGTAACAGGAACCAAGCATATTGGAGGTCCGACAGACCTGGGGGCTTGTCGAAGAGGCGCGCGTGGCTACGCAGCCGTTCACGCAGGGCCTCCCTTTTGTACTGGTCGCTTCCCAGCGGCGTGCCGAGGACCACGAAACCTTGTGCCTCTGGCGGTAACTCCCTGTCCCCGACCCACACCGGCGCATCCCGGCAGCAGTTCGCGTAAACCGGGCGGTTCAACCCCCGCCGCGTTCCAGACGCGAGTCTTACCGAGGTGAACATCAATGTTGGCGTATCGCTTGGGCAGCTCGCAGCGTGCTGAAGGCCGCGCACACCCGGTCTGGTTCACAGGACACAAACGTGTCGTCCAAAAAGGCATACACGTCCTCCGCGGGTCGCAGGTCGTCATGGGCTGCCACCAGCGTCGGATGGACGGCCACCGCAAGCAGGCCCAGCATCAGCGGGTCTCCCTGTTCCCCGCCTTCGGCTTGGGCGATGTTTTGTCCCACGAAAAACCTCATAAATGGCTGGGATGTATATTGTCCACAGAACAAGGCCATTCAACAAACATTGCTTTTCATTTTCAGGCGGCTTGCAAAGCGTTCTATGCAGTATCCGCATTCTTGGTGACACGACCGTTTCCCTGCAGGACCGACTGCGCTATTTTGATGCTGTGGTAAGTCCTGTTGCTTGCGATGCCGCGGGTCACGCAAAAAATCTTCAGGACGACGTCCAGAACTGGATATTAGATTCCGTCGTTTGCTTCGATCTGTTGCCGGTGCACCTGGCCAAGTGGATTCACGAGATCTTCCATTTGTTGAACGGACGTGTACGGGAACAAATCCGTGGAGCCCTCCGCATCCTCCGCCAAACGCTCCGTGACGGCACGGCGCCGCTTTTGTGCGACCTGCTGGCGGACGCCCGTGATGCCGAGGCATGTGCCCGCGAGCCGTCTCCCCGCCCCTTGAAATTCGCCGTACACGGGCTGCATGGCATGCTGGCCATGTTGCTGCGCAGTAGTAGTGGTGGGATGCGCGCCTCCTGTAGGTGGCCCCGAACTGTAGACCATCGTCTGCAGTCGCAAAAAGGATCCAGGAGAAGAGACAAAAATAGTGCTCAACGCTCAACAGTAGCGATGAATGGTCGAAACATTCGAAATAATTCTTGAAATCACACTGGAAGCTTGCGTCATACATTGTCTCACTTCCAGCTCATCGCTGGGTGGTGCATGTAAATCCCATTCCTACGTTGCCTTGTGTGGTGCGACCTCCATCTATTTGGAAAAGAAACACGCCAATGGGTGGCTCCTTTGGATGCCTTCGTCGAATTTAACTTGCACTCGTGAGTTCGGCGCTTGTACATAACTATGGTGGCCTTTTTCGTGAACCCTCACTGGCCCGCCTTCCGGCTTCCACTCTGGCTCTTACAGTATCGGGATGGGGAGCGGGCGGACGGCTCACGCCAAGGGCAGGATGTCACTGAAAAGCGGCACCCTCGTCGAGGTTTGAGGTCCCGGCCATGGGCAAAGCTAGATGCGAAGGACCTGGCAGCTGCAAAGGAGAGGAGCGCTGACCAGCGGAGTGCATGGCGGACGTGCTGACGCAGCCTGGGCGCGGCTGCGGCACTTTTTTTCCACTGCCATCAGGGTCATGCGGGTGCCGGGCCCAGCGCAGTCGGCCAGCACCAACAGTGCGGAAGCCGGCGGGCTGCAGTCCTGCTGCGGTTGGGCCGCAGTTTCAAACACAGCCACTTGCACCGCGACGGACAACAACCCACACCACCGAGCGCCAAGCCGCTCGCAGCACTGCGGCACACAGCAGCCGGGGCGCAGTAGAGCCACGCGTCAAGGTCCGCAGGAAGACGCGGGCCTGGTCATTCCAGCGCCCGCCAACCTCGTGTCCGAAGACTATCAGGCGCTGGGGCCCGGGCCCACACAGCTCAGGGTACACGGACTGCTTCCGGCGCTCGCCATGGTGCAGCGAAGCCCCATCTAAGCAGGAGGCCATTGGCGATGCCGCTGGAACGGAGATGCCCACTTCGTGCGAGAACCGCTCCGTGTGCGAGCGCTGTTCACGCCGACCGTGCTGACATGCAGTGCTTTGCTGCTCTCCTGACACTTGCGGAGGCCGTTGCTTGCTGTTGCCTGAGCGCAATTGGTCCTGCAACATGGGGGGCTCGGGTTGCGCAAAGCTAGTCGACTGGCGCCCGCGGCCTATTGGGCATCCTGGGGCGCCCTTTGGCGTTACCTCGGGATTGCGCGACCTCATTGTCAAGCTCGATTCTATGCCTGGGCGGTCAACTTTCGGCCTCGAGGTTTCTCTCGAGGTTTCCCGGGAATGCAGCGCGAAGCGTCTAGGGCAGTTGATGACTTCTGTCGGATGTCCTTGCTCAGCGAGCTCGAAAAAGCATCGGTCGCGCTGCTGGATTCGCAGTCTGCTCGCGTAGTGTTCTCTTGCCCGGCTCAAGGCAAGGTGAACTGCAGCTTGAGTCGTCGCTCTTCCGTGTTTTGCTTCTGCGCCCTCTTCGCCTGCCGCTTTCTCTGGCTGCAGCTGCCCGTATATGCCGTTGGCACCTCGATGACGTCGGGGTTCACATCGCCGCATGCCGCCGGTCCGGCATGCTCCGCTGGCGCTCGAGCGTGCGGCCACCGGCGTCTGTAAGAGGCCAGGGCAACAGTGTGGTGACGAGCTATCGAAGTCCTCGTCAGGCACACCGGGGGCACACCGGTGGCGTGTGGGCCAGCCACTTTTGTGGCACAACCTGCCCCTCGAGTGTTTTTGTCCCCATATTCGTCCACCCGCCGCCGTCCGGTATCGTCCGGTCCTGGGCCACAGCGGAACACCATGCAGAAGTGCGCACGCGTACGTGTTCATCGGTGTGGTTTGCGGCGTCCTCGACGTCAGCTGGGGAATCTGGGGATGCCTCCATGGCCTGGTTGTATAGCATCTCGCGGATCTCACAGTATCAGTAGGCCCAGTGAAGGACAGCTAGTGATGCGGGAGCCCCCCCGCGGGTAAAAGGCCAGAACGAGACTCTCCCACGTCTCAGCTCATATGTCGGAGATGCCAGAAAAGTGGCTGCGCCAAATCACGCAAGGGAGTGGATTCCGACGAGAAACTACACTCACCTGAGAGCCGCAAAGCCTCAAAATGACACTGATCTCATTGGGTTGAGGATTTTGGGTTGAGGGCTTTGCGATTTGGTGTACGTCGCATTTGAAACCCGCTGCTGTCGTTGTTCTTGGCATTTACACCCAGGATTCTGGAAGAAGCAAAGCAAAATACAAGCCAGCAGCTCTCTTAGGCAGCGTCTGTCCATTTTCAACAGATGCACAGCTTCTCACAGGACGACCACAGTTAAAAATGTTCTGCGAGCAAATGCCTTCCTCGGCATCCAGAGCACAGGACCCCTGACGCATCGCTTCGAGGCTCTCTACAATGACTCTACAGGCACAGAAGCAGGCCTGGACTCAGACTAGTCCTTCAGACTTTTTGTAGGGGTGGTGTGGGAACCCTTATAAAGACTGACCTGGTGTACATGCATGCACGTAGACAGCGGATAATAGATTGCACTGCTGTCACCACCTAGTGCAGCGGGTCGGCCAAGTGATCACGGATCAAAAAAAAACCGTCGTCAGCATGCACAACAGGAAGCTGCACTGCTTCACTTCAGCTCATCTGTGCCCAGCCGCCTTGCAACAGGAGCCCACACATTCAACGGAACCACCCATCCATCAACCTGGATTGTACCTGCAATGACACTGCGTACCGAACGTCGACACGCCTTAGTGAGCACGCAACAACTGTAACCATTGCGCCAACTACGCCGAAGAAGATAGGGTCTGAAAGATATCAGCATCTGAAAGACATCCTGCAGCTGATCTGTGGACATAAAACCCAAAGTGTCCAATGTGACCACAGATCACATGGCTTGATTATATCAAGCATTCCTGATCCGTTGCCTTGTGAGGGTTTCACGGTTCGAGGGATCTGGGGCTTTGGGGTTGAGGCTTGGGTTGTGAGAAAAAGGTCTTCCAAGCGTGCAGCTCCGGTTGTTTCTCTGAGGAGTCGTCGCTGGGGGGAGGGGAGAGCTCTCTAAGGAACAGCGCCCCCTGCATGGACAAGGCCTCTGCATACTGCTCCCTGCCTTCCGGATCCTTCTGGCACCAGCAAGATCCTGAAACCGCGCCTGGCGCGGTTTAGGGTTTAGGGTTTATGGGGTTTAGGGTTTAGGGTTTATGGGGGTTAGGGCTTAGGGGGTTTAGGGGGTTTAGGGGGTTTAGGGGGTTTAGGGGGTTTAGGGGGTTTAGGGGGTTTAGGGGGTTTAGGGGGTTTAGGGGGTTTAGGGGGTTTAGGGGGTTTAGGGGGTTTAGGGTTTTTGGGCTTAAGGGTAGTGAGGGTCTTGGAGAGCTAGGGGGTGGCAGCAAACGACTTCAGGTTTTTGGGGGCCAACCCTCAGTCCACGCCATCAAGCCCAAAGACCCTACCTTGTTTCTAGGCCACCTGCGAGTCCTATAAGTGGTTTCATACTGGGAAAACTGGTTGGGATTCAGGGTGAGGTTGAAGGCATCTTTCTGGGATCTGGTTCAGATTGCGGGCATCCCCACACTGCCCACCCCACCCCCCCAAGGATGGCAGCTTTGACACCAGATCCTGGGCCTCATCCCGGGCAGCTCTTGACCGGCGCCAGGCTGCTGCATGGCGCGCCGGATGAAAAACTTTCAGCTTCTTTGTCTGCTTTCTGCGGTTGAGTCTGTTTTTTTTGTGGGCGTTGGAGTGTTGGGTGTGGACTGCGAAGTTTTTAGATTTGGTCGTGTTTAGCCTTTGGGGAAATTCGGAGTCTCCTAGCTCAGAGTCAGCCCCAGAAGCGTTCTGAAACCAAGCTTTTGGGAGGAGGCGTTGGTTCTCGGTTGCTCAGAGGTCCAGATAGATGGTGCTGTTTGACTTAAACGTGCTTAGGGGGGAGTGGGGGAACGAACATAGTTACCATTATAGGGGATTAGATAGGAATTATGACTGAAGCTCTCAATTACGCACCCGGGTAAGTGCTCAGCTTGCTCAAGCCAAAAAAAGGTCCCTGCTTAGGATCCTACTTAACTGCTATACAGCATCCGGCCTAGCAACAGCCTTGAGGATGTGCGCCCACGACTTGAAATATGAGCCTTTCCCCGATAGGCTTTACATGCAGCTGTTTGAAGAAAGCACGACAGCGGGACCTGTTTGTACAAGGCGGAGGCGACTTTGTTCCCAATGTTGTCTGGCTGATGGCAATGCCCCTTCCCTGCCTGTTCTTCCAGCAAGCTCCTTGCCAGGTCGCGTACCCCCATCATGAAAGCACCATCAACAACAAGCGTCACGCAAGCCTACTCGAGAGCATACACGAGCCCATGTCGCACAGCTGTTGCAAAGCTCCAGCAGCAGGCTACATGAGCCATGGTCTAAACTCCGTATGGGTGGATAGATGGAGATTATATAGGGATCCTATTACAAGACGTACTAAGGGGGATACCAGGAGTTTAGACTATAGCTCATATGAACATCTCGTTTCTTCCTGCTGATGACAGCGACATGCCAGCACCAACATCTTGAGCGTTCATACTCAGACAGACCTCCAACCGAGGTTCAAAACGTTCATGCTCAAACTCTGCCGGGGGGGGTGATATGAAGATGGCAGATATGATCGCGATGCTTCTCAGGCTTCAAACCTACACCACATCAGGAAGCTTCTGCCAGCTTCAACATCCTACCACGTGAGGGGCTCCTCTACCCTCTGGATCCGCAACTATGCAGGAACATTCACAAAGATCGAAAAGGACGTTGCCAATTCAAAACTGGAGTGTTCAAACTGGCCATTTTTCTTAGCACATTGGCTCGAGCACAAAGAGGGCAGCTTGTCTTTGACCCATAGCGGGCTTGCAGAAGCGCCAACACTCAAACAGCTTGTAGTGTTCTCTTGCGTCCCCATGCGTGATACCTAGCCGCTGGGATAGGGACAGAAGACAGATAGGCGAGCACTTCGAGATCTGAGTGTAGCACTTTATCCCTCTTCGTACATCAACACAGAAAGGCCTGACTACAAAACCGCGGCTTGAATTCTGTCACTTACGCCACTGCATACTGCATCCCTCTTCATCATTTTGCAAAGCAGTTCTCCTTCACGCTGCAGTCGATGAAGCTCTGCGTAGCCGCTCCGACCATGTCGCCAGTCAGCTGATCCGTCAGCGTGCCTGTACTTGCTTCTTCTTGCAAACAAATATCAGTATCAAAAAAGGTTCCAGGAGTTAGCCCTAAACCCTAAACCCTACACCCTAAACCCTAAACCCTAAACCAGGGAAACCGACAAGTCTGAGTCGCCCATGAAGTGGTTGAAAACCGGGAGATTGAAGGGCGTGTCCTTCTCGCTCAGGGTCTTCTGTGCGACCTCCCGTTGCTCGAGCATTAGCTTCGCAGTTGGCCAATACGTTGACCTCTGACAGGTGTTGTTGATAAAGTCCCAGGCATTCGCCACGTAAAGTCTTGGTTGGTCTTTGATTTTCAGCCCTCTTAAGGATGAAATAGGGGAACCAAAACGTTCTACAAAGTCAAAACGTTGTAGTAAAGTACCGCCTGCAGTATATACCCCCCATTATACCAATTATCTTTACTACATAAACTAAACCCTAAACCCTAAACCCTAAACCCTTTTCTCCTCCCCACAATGGAACCCCTTCCTTTTGCGGAAACACCCCTTCCAAGTGCGAGCAAAGCAACGTGGACGAAGCAAAGAAATACTTGTTCCACTCTGCCACGCCGAAACCCTAAACCCTAAACTCCCCCAAACAAACACGGAATCCCATATAGCCCTGTTGTTAAAGGACCGTAGTCTATGTAGGGCCCTTTTTCGGGTTCCATGCTAGTTTGGGGGAGGGGAAACCTCTCAACCAAAGGGCTTTTCAACCAAGTTGCGTGGGCGAAGCAAAGGGATATTTGTTCCACTCTGCCACTGCTTCACTTCGGGTCATGTCGCCATAGTTGACATCGTGCTCCAAGAAGTATCTGGACTGCCGCAAGCCCCTGCCCATGTACATGCCCGCCAAGCTCAACTTGCCTTGCTAGCACTTCAGGGGAGAGTGGGGAAGTGAATCCCTCTAATAGCCCCGCTAGAACCCTGCCTCTAAACTGACCTATGGCTTTGGGGAATCCTGCGCGCTCGCTAGCTCCCCTTGCAGTACTGAAAGGGCCCTCAGCCCCTGAGCTCCCCCAAAAGGTATGGGTGGCTAAACCCCAAAACTGAAACCAGAAGGCACATGACCACCCCTAGACCTTAAACCCTAACCCCCAAAGCCCTAAGACCCTAAACCAAGTAAGGCACGCCTAGTCCCTCCCCCTGAGCACCAGGAAGTCGCCCAGCAAGGTCTAAACCCTATAAAACCCTGACCCCCCTTTTACCCTAACCTCTATAAACCCTAAAGCCCCATAGGTCCCATAAGCTTTAAAACTCCAAAAACCTACAACACCCCCCCGCCCAAAAAAATCAAAAAAACACTGTTGGCCCTAAGGCCCTACAAGCCCTATTCTCCCTATATGAGTCCTGTTTAGACCACATTGAAACCCTACATGAGCCCTGGACTCAATGGCTGGCCTCCCCAAAAAGGACACGCCTATATAACCCCCTGTTAGGACCGCTATTCTAGCCCCTATATACCCCCGACATGGCAGCAATAGAATCAGGGGGCTCCTCTAAACCGTCCAGAGACCCTATCACCCCCAAACCCTAAACCCTATAAACCCTAAACCCTATAAACCCTATAAACCCTATAAACCCTATAAACCCTATAAACCCTATAAACCCTATAAACCCTAAACCCTATAAACCCTAACCCTTGGTTCTCTTACACCCCTTCACATAAGCCCTCTCAACTGCGCCAGGGGAAGTGGCCCCACAAGGTCTTGTTGTCGTAGGCACCCAGCGCCTCACCAAGGCTCTCGGAATACAGCCCCCAACCTGGGCTTTTCACTTTAGGGCTGCTTTTGAGGACCATGATAGGGAAGGAATTTTGGGACCCCAGAAGCCTGGATGTAGACTTTGGAGGGTTTTTTGAGCCCGAGGGCTAGGGCTGAGAGTTTAGGGTTTTCGGCTTTCTGGCTTTCTGCTCGAATTTTAGGTGTTTTGGGTCTTAGGGACTGAGGGCTCCGGGTGTAGAGGGTGTAGGCGCATGGGGGTAGGGGCTTGGGTGTATAGGGCTCAAGACTTAGGGTTTAGGGCTTCGGGCGTTGGGTTGATCATGGGCACCGTTAGACATTGCACTCACTCATAACTCAGAATCATCACGCTTGCTATTCCAGTATCATGCTTGTCTGTTGCTTGGCATGCTCGCTTGCTCACGGCACTACTGGAAACCGTCATGTTTATTGCTACTACTTGGTGGCTTCTTGTTCTGGCCACATCATGTTTGAGCCGTTGTTCCGAACTATGAGCCCTAGTCATCACCATTATCCGTCATTGCTGTCATGATCGACTGACTGCGTGATAGTGACAACGGCCGCTTTTGGTTTCAGCTGGAGACGGAGCTAGTGAGGGAGAAGAAGTGCAGTAAACCCTAAGACTAAGACCATATAAACCCGATAAGCCCCTACAAATGACCCTACACTCCCTAGAAACCCCAAGATGCTAGACCTTGGCGGTCATCGGCAAGCATGAGCTGGGAAGTGGGGAAGAGAAGGGGAAGGGGAAGAGGCAAGAATGTGAGGTACCAGGTACGCGGGAGACTGCCCACTTGAAACTTCCTTGGGCTGTCCTGAAACCCTAAAAGCCCAAACCCTAAGCCCTGAACATCCCTGAACCCTAAACCCTGAAACCCCAAGCACTAAACCCTAAATCCTGCCGTCTGAAAAGGGGCGCTGAGACTTCCAGAGCTTCAGGAGCTTCAGGAGGGCTTCGGGGGCTCGGGGGGCTGGAGTGTTCAGGTTGCCGAAGACCCCCCTAAACCTAGAAACCTAAACCCCATACCCCCCACCCCCCTAGACCCTAGGACCCTAAACCCCCCCTCAAAGCTAAACCCCAACTGGACCCCAAACCCCCTACACCCCCTCCTGCACCTTCTGCTTACTCCTACCTGTCCAGTACCTGGAGGAAAAAAAAGCAGCTAACCTGTGGTTGAATAGAGGGATTCAACAGGGAATAGCGTACCCAAAAAGGTTAGAGGTAACCTACTTCACTGCTAGGTACTCAAACTCCAGTTACCTATAACCCATAAAAACTGTAGGAAATTGGAGCCCCAGGTTCTTACTCAAACGGTCCTAGGAGCCCTCCTGGAAGGTGTCCACAACTGGCAGGTCGACGTTGCACGCGTCGGGCATGAAGATGGTCTCCTGGATTAGGGTTTACCCAAAGGCGTCTTAGCTTCCCCTACTTGAATTCAGGGCATACCGTCTCCCAAGCTCGGCAAACCCCCCCTAGAAAGGGTCCTACATAGCACGACACATTGGTGACTGGCCTCCTACGAAGAGGGCCTATCATGGGCTTCCATGTTTGCTTGGGGGGGGGGCTTTTAGGGCGTAGGGTTAAGGGGTCTCCTGGAGCCAATGGCCCAAGCCTTCGTGGATCATGCTGGCCGCCATCAGCGGGATCATGTAGTCCATGCAAGCCAAGCCCTTCGTCAAGTTCTCGTGACAGTCCAGGCCCTGACCAAGTTCGAGGATCTGTTGGTTTACGCAGTTGCCGTTGGCATCGTACGCGGGCGTCTGCAGGATGAAGGCTGGGAACTGGCTGTTGCCGCAGCGCTGCATATCCAGGACTGCCCCGGAGACTTCGCAGGGGTACACGGCCGTGTTGCAGTTGTGCAGCTCGGTGAAGGCAAACCTGGTGCCCCGGAGGATGTTGTTGTAGACAAGGGTGAGGTTGTTGGTCATGTCGGTCCAGGACATGTTCTGATAGTAGAAGGGTCCAGATTGGTCATTGATCAATCCCAGCACATCCGCAGCCGTCATGCCTCAGCTCTCACAGGCACAAAGGCTCTAGCGGCTTTAGGGTTTATAAGCTGGGCCACTCCATCTCCCTAACATAGAGAAGGCCTCTGCAAGTGAGTATCCGAGGCACTCCGCCCGAAGGCTTGGCTTACGAGCTCCACCACCTGACTGGCGTTTAAAGGGGGGGGAATGATTAGAGGGATCCACGCTAGGGATTCTACAGGCATGTCTTGTAAAGGCATCCACACTCCCCCCACTCCCCCCTTCAGCACCCGCAAGTTATCCCTGTAAACCCTATAGGCCCCCCAAACCCTTTAAAAACCCTATAAGAACCCTATAAAAACCCTGTAAAAACCTTTTAAAACCCTGTAATAAAATATATAAACCCTATATAAACCACCTTGTAAGAACCCTATAAAAACAAAAACTATATAAACCCCGTATAAACCCTATAAACCCTATACATACATACATACATACATACATACATACATACATACATACGTACATACGTACATACGTACATACGTACATACGTACATACGTACATACGTACATACGTACATACGTACATACGTACATACGTACATACGTACATACGTACATACGTACATACGTACATACGTACATACGTACATACGCACATACATACAGATATACCCTATAATCCTCCGCCACCTTCCGGGACATCATCTCGGCATCGGCTCTGGACTCCTCGGCCACTTGCTTCGCCTGTTCCGTTGTGACATTCATGCCGAAGCCGACGAGGCGCCAGACGAAGATCTCCTGGCCGACGGCCCCAAGGGCCGAGTAGCCACGCTCAAAGCCTTGGGAAGGGGACAGGGGCTTAGGGAAGGTCTTAGGGTTTGGGGCGGTTCGGGCTAGGGAACCATGCTCGAGTAAGGAGCCCCAAAAAGGCCCAACCAAAAAGGGGCAAAACGGAAACTTTGGGCTTCCAAGAAGCCGGGGCCGTAGGCTTTGGGGATCAAAGGCGCGAAGCCCTTGATAGCAGCCTGGAACTCCTCGAGGCTGCTACGAAGCTCTTCGAGAAGGCTCGGGTCTTTTGTCCAAACACTCCAGTCCACGGGAGACGTGTACGCATCGTACCAATGATCAAAGTTTGCCTGCTGCGGGATCACACCAGCTTTCTGGGAGGCCTCAAGGAACGTTGACCATTGACGCAGGTACGCTGGGAACTTCGCCAAGCCTTCTGGCTTCGACATTGGCGATTCTTCGCGCACGGCCGTGAGCGCTTGGTAGATGCCCGGGTAGTAGTAGAAAGGCATTTGGCTCGGAGTAGGGTCGTCCTGGGGGCTTCTGCTGAGCACCGAAAGAAGAAGCTTGGAGGGGGGCTCTGGGACTGAGAAGGTTTCATAGAGCTATAAATACCCCCACTTGTGGTTATGAGTATCTCTGTCATCTTAATGATCAGCACATACGCCCCAGAGCCCGGGTTTGACGGTTGGTCGGAAATGGCTTAGGGGTAGGGAGAAAGTCCTGGGGAAAGAGGTCCATTGTGAGTGCCAACGGCAAGTCCGAGGACGTAGGGATCGACTCCCCGCGGAGGCGCTCCCGGACCAGCATCTGCATGCGGGACACGGCATTCCTGCTGGGGGTTTCAAGATGGAAGGTGAGAAGGGTTAAGAGTGCACTGCTCAGACCCAAGGGGGGCTGTGATTGGGAAATGGAAGAAGTGAAGTGGGCCTGTCATAGAGCGGCTGTCCAGCATCAGCAAATGCATCGTCAAGTTCCGCCATGAGTTCTGAAAGGGCCTTGGTGCGACGCTGGCTCCCCTGCACCGTCATGTCCGGCCAGTGATCACGCATCTTTGTATCCGACATGCCGTTCTTGTTCACCGGGGCCCCATAAAGCTCCACAAAGACTTCGTCGAAGCGCTTCCTCAACTGCCACGTCGCGGAGGAGAGGCTGCTTGAGCAGGGCACCGCAGGGCCGCTGCTCCGGGTGCTCCGGCGATGCTTGTGGTGCAGGAAGGTGGCGACATCACCAACATCACCCTCACAGGTCGCCTCACCTGGTAAACAAGGCTCTGCGAGGCAAACCCATGGCAAAACAAGCGGCAAGAGCGCACGCATCATGGCACTGAACGTTGCTCCAACCTTGTTCTTCCTTTCAAGCAAGCAGAATGGCTGCAGACATGGGCATGCTTCTGCTGTTGTAGGTAAACTTTTCCTCGAGACTACCACTCTTTGTTCCGCTGACGGCTACCGATAGCGAACGACCGCCACACGCAGCAGCACACATTGAAGATGATTGCGTGGTGGGGCCTCAGGAACCTACCTTTTTCTCTCTCTCTTTCTCTCTCTCTCTCTCTCTCTCTCTCTCTCTCTCTCTCTCTTTCTCTCTCTCTCTCTCTCTCTCTCTCTCTCTCTCTCTCTCTCTCTCTCTCTCTCTCTCTCTCTCTCTCTCTCTCTCTCTCTCTCTCTCTCTCTCTCTCTCTCTCTCTCTCTCCCCCCCCTCCCTCTCTAAACCCCAGGCAGCAAACAGACAAATGTCTTGCATTTCGCTGTGCGCGAATCAAGCTGTAGCAAACGTTCTCTTTGGGTCTATTTTTTCAGCAATTGTGTTTGAAACATGCCAGATACTCCATGTTCAGTCATGCGAAGACATGCGTTGGATGCATGAACTGGCTCAAGAACAAAAAGAGTGTGAGCGCGAGGGGTTCCTCTAAGTCTTGGGTTCCCCTTCGAGGGACTTGACATTCAGCTGAGCAGCAGCTTGGCATTCGCAGCAGCAGCAACAGCAAGCAGTTTGCACATTCGGCATGCTGCATCAAGGAGACCTTTTCTTTACTGCACTTTGCCAGAGGCTGGCTATCTTGAGACTCAGAAGATTTTGGGATTCATTGGAAGAGCTGCAGCAGCCACCGCAGCTGCAGCATCAGCAGTAGCATCACGGAGGCATTGGCATTTCCATTTGACATCTCATTATCTCGACTCCATCATATAAACTTCATCTCGTTCTCCAGGTGGGACGAGACACGAAGGGTTGGGTTAACCTTAATCCCATCCTACTTGCTTGTCATCTGTTGTAGCCCAACACCCTACTGTTCAGGGCTTCAGGGCACCGGCCCCAGCGTAGGACCCTGTGTGGGATTGGTTGTGTGGTTTCCTCTGTTCCCTATTAGATTCAGGGTAGGCAAGAGGTCTCGTCAGGACTTGAAGGCCTCTGGGGGCCATGAACATAGATGAGGAGGGACTCCCATCTCCTTCGACCCCTCGAATAAGAGCCATCACATACACCACAGGAAGTCCAGAGCCACTCCACATACCAGCACATCCTACAACGCCAACAGCACTCACATCCTTCCCGGGTCATAACCGACAGGTTATGAGCCCAAGGGGCACCACTGCAGCTTGGACACCGCCTCCAGCAGTACATCCTTTTGCAGCTTCTGCTTCAGGTACAACTACTCCGTTTGCAGGTGCAACCTTCACGCAAGCAACTCGGATTGAGGTCCCGGTACACGTGTTGGAACAATTTGCACAGCAGAATACGATTGACAATGAGATCCTTGGAGATTTACCGGTGGCCGTTGTAGAACTACATGACCGCATGCAACACCGCACAAACATCCTTGGAACAACAACTACCTCGTTGGCCGACGGCTACAACCTTGTGGTAGAAAATTTAGGGCGACTGCAGCAGGGCCTTGATGCACACAGTGAAGTCATCACCCGTCTTGCGCAGGACAACCGAGGAATTCATGATGAGCTTGAAGCCACGCGCGCTCAGTTGGAGGAGGTTCGGACAATGGTGCAGACACCCCGATTGGGACCAGAACAATGGCAGTCAGGCTCAGGTGGAAGCACATATCTTAAAACTTCAGAATGAGTTCGACTTGCGAATGAAGCAGGTCGATGATGATCATCATAGCACCAAGTCCCGTGTTCGAAATCTTGAGGACACGGCTGTGAGTAGGACGGAAGTTCCTGATGCTCACATGGTACAGGAACAAGTGGACGAGACCTTTTCTGCGGCGCAGCACCTCAGAAGCGTCGTCGAGGCTAAGCACCTGGAGTTAGACCATGGCTTGGCAGAGGCAAGGGAATCGAGTCAGGACCTGTCCAACACTCAGCGGAAGGTTGAGAAGAGTCTTGATCACCTTCAGGCACTTGTGAGCAGTTTGCCATGAACTCTGATGGTGAGGAACAAGCAGATGAACAGTATCTTGATGCCTATGAAGGTTCATGGTGGGGCAATCAGGCGGGACTACAAGGTCAGGAGGAGCCCGAACGACCTCCAGGCCTGACATCTTCCTCAGCAGCCTCTTCGAGCCAACAGGCATTGAAGCCTCTGGGTGAGCCCATTGGAGGGCCATCTGGACAGAATCCTGCTCCAGCTGAGGGCAGGAACACCAGTCAGGAACAGGGCAATGCAATTCATCATGCTCGATGGAAATTGCTGGCTGATGTTCCGAGCTTACAGGTTGGTTCAGGGGAACCGTGGGAAGTCGGAATGAGATTTCGCACGTGGTTGAAACAGCTTGACACAGTCGCTGGCACCATAGCACCTGCTTTTAGTACTTTCGTGACAGCGCAGGTTCAGTTGGCGGAGCAACGTCATGGTGAGAGGATGGCTGGCTTGGTCACCTTGGGACCGCCGCCGGATGTGGATCCACGAGATTCTGAGTGCGAAAGCAGGCTTATCCTTTTGTTGATCCGTTGTCTTCCCCAGGAATGGAAAACAAGCGTGCTGGAACAACAGGACGAGTCCAAGGGCATGAGAGCTTTGGATCTCCTAGAGGGAGTCTTCGAAGTCCTGCAGCCCGGCGGGGCTGCAGAGATGCAATCCTTGAACACGTTCGTTCGTACACTTCGGCCTGTTACGACAGCAAAGGATGGACTCAGTGTTCTTAGGCGCTGGCGTCTCGCCAGAACCAGGGCCACAGCTCTGGCACTTCCAAAGTTGGCACCGTTTGAAGAACTACAAGTTCTAAGTACGATGGCACAGACTTTGGAGCGGCGGCATGATCGTTTTCGCACCCTCTTGGGCTTGCTCCGGACAGATCCCGACATCATCCGCCCCACAGCAGCTGGAGTTGAAAAGATGGTCACTCTGATAGAGCAGCAGTTGCAGCTACTCAGCGCTTGATGAGCACATCAAGGGAGCCAGAGCCTCAAGCTGCAAAGGGCAAAGGCGATGGCAAGGGAAAGGACAAAGGCAAGAGAGGGGGCAAGGAAACGAAGAAGCCGTGTGAGTTCATGAAGAAATACGGGAAGTGCAAATTTGGCGACAGATGTCACTACAGTCATGATGGTCTACAAGGACAGGCGCCAAGAACGACACCGAATCCTAAGGCTGCTCCAGTTTCGACACCAGCTAAGGAGTCTGGTACACAGGAGTGTCTTGCATGGGCCAAGAATGGCAAATGCAAGTTCGGCGACAAGTGCAGGTACCAGCACAATGGTGAAGCGAACAAGGCAGCAAATCCGAAGGCGAAGCCGAAACCAAAGGCAAAGGCCAAATCCTCAGCATCAGCTGCAGAGGGAGAGTCCGAACTTGTCGGAGTGAAGCCTACAGCGTCTGCTATCCGTGTTTCTTCCAGTGTTGCTAGAATGGCACGCAGCATACAGAGTGAGGAGGAGAGCAGCAGTCAGGCATTTTCTGGTGAGGTGTTTGAGATTCCCATGCATGCAGAGGCAAGTACTCCCGAGTGGTCAGATGTTGAACAAGGAGATTTGCCTGATGAAGATTCAGATGTCTCTGCAGAAGAAGGGGACGATGAGCGCAGGGGAGACGATCCTTTGTGGGTACGTGACTTAACTTTGCAGGATTTTGTTGCGTGGACACGGCCAAATCACACACAGACCAGGGCAGAGAAGCTTTTCCGCGAGGAGGAGAACCCATATGCAGTCACCTGGGGTACATGGATCATACTGCATCACGACACCGAGGATGCGGATGAGGCTGGTGCTATCCCGATCGGGG
This sequence comes from Symbiodinium natans, assembly GCA_905221605.1. NCBI lineage: Eukaryota > Dinophyceae > Suessiales > Symbiodiniaceae > Symbiodinium > Symbiodinium natans. The sequence goes on from CAJNDS010002112.1 coordinate 527,460, forward strand.
ACAGCGTTGCGATGCTCCAATACGATTGGACACTTGTGACGTGCATCGATGCTGTGGCACGACCTTGCGTAGTAGCACATCTCATGGACGAGGACACTGGCAGAGAGAGACTGGTGGCACTGATACGAGCGCCCTAATGAACGTATGCCGTTTGTTCGTCCTTGGGAACATGCATCAACATCCAGTCAGTCAATAAGACTTCCGTGTGACCAGGCTGCATCATCGACAGATCCGAGAGCTCCAGCTGCAGAGGCACCCACAGTACCGCCACCTCCATGTGTGAACAACCAACCTCCAGCACAGGCACGAGCCCAGGCAACTGAGATGTTTCATGTGCATGTACGACATCTACCAGTACATGGAACTTTACCTCAGAGGAGAAGACCCAGTGAGACACAGAGCGACATGAGTCACGCTTGTGCTGCTAATGTTGACTTCACATTAGTGGATCCACCCGCAATTGTAAAATCCCTCTGCCGGAACACAATAGTGTAGCCCGCCACAATTGTAAAATCCGACCCGGGAAATCCGGCTTTTACGGGCGTGGTGCTACTACCTAATACTAAAGCTAATACTACGTCCTACCAGGATTTAGGCGAACAGTATTGAGGAGGCCCTGGCCGGAGAGATTGATCAATGAAGGGGGGGGGTTTATTAATGCGAAGTCAACATTAAGGGTTGCACGACTGGGTCAGAGCGTGATCTGGTGTTGGCAGACTCAGGTGCTAACGAAGTCATTCGCCCGGCACAAGACCAACCGCCGCCGCGATCTATGCAGGTGGACCTCACGTTGGCAGACGGAAGTGCAATTCCATCCTACAGGTCTAGAGATGGCGAGCTTGCTGTTCCGGGCAGTGATTCGTGGATAGCACCCATCGGCAAGATTGTGGAGCTTGGCTACAGGTTTGTGTGGGACAACATGACGAGAGCGCAGCTGATTCGGGGAGAGGGAGATGAGGCAGAAGTTATCTACATGAAAGTGGAAAATGGCCTTCCCTACCTTGAGTGGCATGATTTTGCAACATTGCGCCGACAGCTTTCACAGGCTTACAGACAACAGAAACGCGTGCTGTGTGCCCGTGCTGAGATCAAGGAACCTGAAAAAACAAGCGGTCTTTTCCACTTAAGTTTGGGCCTGAATGTCGCATCATCCGAATCATGCAACGCACTCCTGGCAAAACATGAAAGACGTGTCAAAGCACTAGAAAATCTGTACACAAGATATGCTAGGGGGTAAATGGTAAAGTTCATCACCCCGCCTGAGATTGCAGTGTTCGAACTGCATATCTCACATGAACTTTCGTCTGCTACTCTGTGCGCGTCAGCATGTCTTTACAATGACTGCACGTGCTCAACCTCCTTGGGGGATTGAGGGAACTCTTCAAGGTTCCACAGCTTCTGTGATGAAAACACTCACCACTTCGTGTAACGAAAAGCTCTTGGGGTACCACGATTCTCACATTGGCGTCAGAACGGACTCGCATCAGCTCACCATCAGTTGGCTCAGCACTCGTCGGTTGCAATTTGTGCTCCAGCTGAAGAATGTAGCGATGCATGGTCCACACCACCCCAAGAAGAAAGAAACACATGTACTGCTCCATGGTACACTCCGGCATCAGTCCACACAGGAAGATGAAACTCATGATCATCTTGGTCGCAAAGTCTTGCGAGCTCATTTCCAGAAGACTGTTCATGTCGAAACCATGGAAGTCTCTAGCCCAGCTCAAGGCCCGGTAAATGCACAAACCACAGCACAACAGGACGGTAGCCCAAGTCACGTTCGCCATGCCATGACGCTGGTACGGATTCGCCGCCTCTGCTGCATCTCCAGTTGTAGGCAAACAAAGAAGAGTAAGAAGTGCTACCTGTTTCGTCAGCCTGCTTGCTTCGCCCTTCAAGGAACCGGTCACTCCATGCTGCCGAGCATATTCAGTACGAACTCTCTTCACCTGCATCTTTGCTTGATCTTGCAGAGCCATTTGTGCAAACTCTTCCTCGCCAATAGCCTTTCCTGTGAAAGCATCAACGAAACCATGCAAGAACAGTAAGGCTCGCAAACGATTGGCACTGTGCATCTTTGTAGATAAATCGCCAAGATTGAAAATGCTTGCAATTGCTCCAACATCGATGATCTTCTCACGCACTGATTGCTGCAACCACAAGAGACGACCAGCTACATGGCGAGTCTTGTTCCCAACGCCTTGGCGTAGGGCGAGCTGTCTCGCTGCTGAATTGTCTATCTTAAGATCCAAGGAGCATTCTGTAATCGCCGCCATGAAGACGAAAATCGCCCTCAGGAAAATTCCTTCGCAAGCAGCACTTATCGCAGCATACCATTCGGCTTCTGCTGATGAAAGACTCACAGTGCGATGTGACCTGCAAATGTGATGGAACACACAACCATTTACTGCATACGACGCGGACCCAAAAGACTTTCTTGTAACCCGATGTCCACTCCAATCAGAATCGCTGTAGATCTCAATTCGGTTGGGCATATCATCGTGATTTGCCTCGCGGAAGACTGTGGATCCAGGAAGCTTGGGCGAAAGCAACGTGTCATACTCAGCAGTGTTAAGCAGATACTTCGCTAGTCTGATCAATCCTTTCCATGCCTGTTCGGTGGGATTTGACATGAATCCTGCCAAAAGTCGGACAGAGTAGCAGATGTCAATGCGATCACTTGACAAATACAATGCAATACCCAGTGCACTCCTGAACTTTCCTGCTCGAACAGGATCAAGAGGACCGGAAACATCCTCGCGAATTAGCTCTGGAAGATATGGTGTGTTATGCTTCGATCCGTGCTTGACATCAAGTACTTCGGCCATGTGTCGTATGTAGCTGCTCGAAGCTTCCACTAAAATCCCAGATTCCAAAATAGTGTGCTTTCTCTTCAAGAAAGAAAAGACATCTCCATTCTTGTACGCAATCTCTACCGAGATCTCGAAACGCGATTGCAATGTAGGGATGTACTTCTGCTTGAGCCATGTCAAGGGAGCAAGCGTGAGGCCGTCGTCAACATGCATGATCATCGGGCCCTCGGGGACACGCATGATTGCCGGGTTCTCAACACAAGACTCAAGGGCATCGAACTTGTCGGTCAAAAACTGTACGAAATATCCAAACCATCTTTGTGCACCATCTCTCTGTCCAGGCACACACTTCTCAAAGACGTATTGTCCTTGAAGCATGCAATCTTTGGGTAGATCTGCGACGACGGGCTCTTCCTGAGGCACCTCTAAATAGGCGTCTTTGACGTCTATAGCACATATTGCGTATTGCTCTTGCCTCGTCGCTCTCCACAAAAGGAAAAGGATCGGAATGAGTTTCACCATGTTTGTCGTGGTACTTGGGGAAAATAGCCCTTGTTTCTCCTCAAGCCACTTGTACTCCCTTGCCACTAGTCTGGATCTTCGGAGATACTGTGACATCCCATTCCTCTTCTTCTGCCGCCAAGTCCTGACCATTTTGGTCGAGAGACTCTTCATCGATGAAACGTTGTCCTTCTCGGACGACGGGCGCAACACACCCTTCTGTATCAGCCTATTCACTTCCACAGCATCAGCGATCCTGTCAAGTTCGAACAAATCTGACTCTGAAAGCTTCGGTTCACAACCATTGTCTGGAAACCATAGAGCACTGGCATCAACGCTCTGCCCCGCCTCGTCCTTCATTGCCGAGTCGGGTTCGGTGCTCGAACACTTGTCGTAATCGGGGTCCACAAACTTGAAGTCGGACCAATCTGCATCCATAAACTCAAAGGGCTCGTCATTAAGATCATAGTCCTTGTTGCCAAAAGAAACGGTTCGGATTCTCGGAACTTTTGAAGCACGTTCTTCAAGAACATCACTGGCCTCATCAGTCTCCATAGCAGTGCCTGATGGCACCACTGGACTTGTGAGTGGAAGCAGGTCTTCCACGGGTGTTGCAGGAGGCACATGTGGCCTTTGTGAAGGATTTGGAAGCTCAGGTCCCGGTGTTGGAACACTTTCGGGCACCCTGGAGCTTGGCGGTGGTGGACGACTGAAAGGCACTTTAGGGGCTTCGGGGTCCACACTACCTCCCACGGGTGTTGGAGGCAATGCTTCGGCAGGGGTTCCAAGGTTAGGGCCTACGTCTGACCCCATGGCAGGAGTCAACCCCATCGGAACTGGCGTCTCAGGTGGATCTGAAGCTGCAACGTCTTGTGGGCTGCTTGGTGCAGGCAAGGCCTTTCTCGTCTTGGCAGGGGGAATCATCTTAGTTCCTATGACCCCGCTACTGTAGTTCCAAGGAAAACCCTTAACATCGGCATACAAAGCAGCATCATGCTTCCACTCATGACCTGTGCGCCTCACGGAGCGGGTGACTCGCACGCCACCTTTGCTTGCAACTACATACATGTCGTTCAAACTGGTCTTGGTCAAGAAAATAGCCTTCAGCCATTTTGGGTCCCCTTTCTTCTTTGCATGAACTTGTGCAAACACTGGTTCGCCATATGCAACAAGCTTGCCGGTATAAGCAGCATTGCAAGTACGCTCATACAAAAGAATCTGTAGACGAGGACGTAGACCGAATCCACGAGGAAACGGGCCATGCCCGGCGAAGGCGCCAAAGGCGCCAACAAGGGAAAGAAAGAAAGCAAGGCCATGTCCTTAGCTGTTGGTGAGACGAGAGCGTCCTTAGTTGAGTCAACAAATCAGGTGATTGAGTTTGGGCAGGGACAACAAGGGGACAAAGCCACAAAAAGCCCTGACATGACAAGAAGGAAACAAGGGCGGAGCAAAATGCTCAAGAGCCCATGTCTTGAAGCCCATCGGGCATGCCTCAGCATCAACAAGCAGGTTTCTACGGCCTGCGGATCCTAAGTGTCGTCGCACGAACTTCGGCCAGCCAAGACAGCACCTTGCTGTCATGAGAGTCGGCTCCACGTCTGGCCGTGGGCCAACCAAGCCGCGACAGCAGAGCATCACCGCAAGATGCAGCTGTTATTCCAGGAGGCCGAGGGGCCATTCGACATTCCCATGTACAGTGGTCCCAGGTCGCTTGCTCCGGCGGGCAACCACAGTACGGACACCCTAACACACTTCTGGGATTCATCACTTTGAATTTGGCAGGGGAAACAGATGCTCCAGAGAGCACAGCAAACTCATGTGAACTGAGCTGCTTCTTCTGCAGAAGCTTGAGGCGTTTTGGATCATAGACGATGCCCCGACACCTCCCAGAGTCGATCCTACCCTGGTTAAGCCACTTGCCAAAACAGGTGTGCCTCCAGGATTCACGAAGGATATGCTGAATTTGAGGTAAGTTACGCGTCCAGCCCCTTTCACCATCCAGCAGCGAGATATTGGCATTGAGAGGGACGTGTTTCCATGACCAGGGTCGAAGAGTTTCAGACCAACCCATGTCACGCATGCCACGACGTAAGGCACCAACCCACCCCGACTTGGCACGTCTCCAGGGCTCAAGCACCGTACCGGAGGTCCTGACGAACCTATGCATAACAGACATGACTTCACAAGTGGCCATGAACCTGACATCCCATCTGTGTCCTTTGAGGATCTTAGCCAAATGAACACTGGCAGTTTTGGGTGTTTTAAGGAGCACCTTGCAAACAGCCTCCCATGGTTGCACGTCGGACAAGGAGGGCCTCCTGCAAATCCAACCCCACATGATTTTGGGGACAGCACTGTACTGAGCAATTCGGATTTTTCTGTCCAGGGAGCCAGGAAGACAGCGGCACTTGCGAGCCCTATCCTTTGCCTCCCTGAGACGCTTTTTTTCGTGGTCACCAGCCTTTCTAGCTTGAGCCCCTTGAAAAGTGAATCCAAGGACCTGGATGGAATCACTGATGGTTTGTGGAGGAAGGCCCACTGAAACCAAAGCCCTTCGGCCCCTGATAGTTGGGTGAAAGTATTGCGCCTTAACTTCATTTTCACGGAGACCAAGATACTGCATCCAAGCTCCCCACTTCCTAGAGACGGTAGCAAGCTGCGTCGCGGTCTTACAGGCAAAGCTTCTATCGTCTGCAAAGATAGTTTGCTGCACTCCAGGGCTGCTGGCCTGGATATTCCTTGCTGCAGGCAACAAAAGGAAACTCATGGCTGCCATCGACCAAGAATCTCCCTGTGGAAGAGAGTTGTTGACTGAAGTGCTTTCGGGGATCGTTTGATCAAGCAGCTGAAGCCATCTACACTGATTGGTCCAATTGTGACACAACATGTCAGCAATTCGGGGATCAAGACCGCAGTGTTTCATGACAGCGGTAGCCAACTTAGGGTCAGCATGGTCGAACGCCTTTTCAAGGTCTAACGTCCCAACGTACCAATACCTATGGGTTTGGTAGAGCAGCGGGCCTATAGCATCCTGAGTCCCCCTACCAGGTATTCCTCCATACACGTAGTTAGGCATAGCATGCTTAAGCCAAGCCTGGGTGTCTTTGTGTCCATATCTGGCTTTGCAGCAAACACGCCAAATCAGGCTGGTGACCGATATGGGTCTGAGGTTAGCAGCAAGCATGCTACCGTTCGACTCTCTAGGTTTACCCTTCCCTAGGTGAACTTGACGGATTTGTCTCCAGGCTTCCGGTACACGACTACAGTTTTCGCATTCCAGGTAGAACTGGGCAAGTTCCTGCCACATCTTGTCTGAGAAGTGCAATAGCTCTTCGGTAGTCCAGCCATCTAGGCCAGCAGCAGAGCCTTTGCAGTTCAAGGCGGCACGCTTGAGGTCCTGTCCGGTAACAGGAGCCCATCGTCTCGAGTGGACAGCTGGGGGTAAGTGCCTGACCATTTCATTCCAGACGGCTTGTCTGTCAAGCTGAGGTCTGTCCCACACCTTTTTCCAAAAGGATTGGAGCTTGCGAAGCGCCATCTGCACACTATCAGCAACCGTGTCATCCTTGGACATTGCAATGGCATGGGTAGTTTCAGTAGCTTGTTTACGCAACCAACGGAAGGCATGGTGGTCCTCAGCAGTCCTAGCTCGCCACCTTTGCAATCTGTTACTGTTTTCTTCTTGAACACATTGCTCAAGCTTCTTTTCGAGTTTTTGGATGTTTTCCGTGAGGCTCGAATGTTGGTCATAGTCAGGAGCCCTGATGATTTTTTCCCAAAGTTTCTGGGTTTGGTGCCTAGAAGAGATAGAGCTTTGTTCGGAGCTGTGCCTTTGCCTATATTCCATCATTCTTCCCAGCAGGTTTCGAATGGCCCGTTGTTGAAACGAAGTGAAATGCCCAGCAGGTGGTCTGTGAGCAACATGCCTACGCTTGACAACAGGTTTGGTCGGTTTGCCTTTAGCAAATTTCCTAAGATGCAAGTTCTGACCTTGGTCGTTGTTACACTTTTCATGGGCACTGAGCAGTGTTTTGTAGAGGGCTTTGTTAAGGGCTTCCCACTTAAGGTCCACGCTTCCATCGCAGGGGAGGGCTGAACTCTCTTCACTCCATGCCTCATCAACGGCCTTAGTGAAGCTGTCCTGTTGCTCGTCAGAACATTTTGGCAACACTGGCGGGGTCTGAACCACGAAATCCTCAGTATGTTTCAAGCGCTTTTGCCAAGACGCAGAGACAATTTTGTGATCCGACACTTTGTGGGCAAGGGTGCAAACCTGGGTAAGCCTCTGGTTACTGCAGAAGTAGTCGATACACCTATCGCTCGACCATCTCGTGGGCCCATCGGGACTCTGGATTTCACAGCAAACTCCGACGAGGTTTGAGTGAAATGGGTTAAAACTAGGAAGGCAATTGAAATCCCCCCCCATTATCCATTGCTGTTCTTGCGGGAGTGACAACAACGTGGCAGCAGTCTCGTCAGCAACTTGCCAATTACCCGGAACTGGTGCCAGATAAACAGAGCACACAAGAGTTCCACTGATCCATACCGCTTGCACAGCACCTTCAGTGGAAACAAAGTTCCAAGCCGGGGACGACTTGAAACCCTGTTTTACCAAGACCAGGGAGCCTCCATGAGGTCGACGACTGGTTTGCACGCAGCCTGAATAGTAGCAGTGATACCCCTTTTTTAAGGCCGCCGCAGAGTATCCCACGGCCTCTTCTTTGGGCAAAGCAACTTCTTGAAGGAGAAGGATGGGAGGTCCACCATCAAGCAAGTGGTTAACCACGTGCCAGGCTCCACGGGCTCCTCCAACATTGATCGTCCATATTAAGGTGTTGGCAGTAGCGGTATTCACGCGCCTCGTATGAGAAGGGCCAGGGAGCGGCTCGATTCCATCCCAGACCAGCTTTTTCTTTTTGAAAGTAGCATGGGCCTTGTTGTGTTGGGGCTCTTTGCTACCAGAGCTATCTTTTCTAGAACTGACAATGGAGCGAACCCATTTACTGACAGCTCCTTGAAGTTTGTGTTCATGGTCTCGTTCAAGCACAAGTTTCCACGCAAGCTTGACTCTACGGGGGCCTCTGGGGTCCTTTTTTGCCTGGGCACACGTGAGGAGCTTTCTGTTGTAGTTGGTACCATAACCAGCAAGAACTTGAAGGCATTCACTACACCACCACTGTCGGCTTTCACCTTTTGGCATGTTGTCGTATTGGTCAGAAAGGTCAAGCTCAACCGGTTTGTGTGTTTTGAACCTCTTTTTTCTGGCTTTGTCATGCCTTTTAGTCGCAGCAGCACTAACATGCGGTTGCTTTTTGCCTTTAAACCTAGCCGAACACATCAACGACATCCATTTAGACGTCTTGATTTTGGGATGACATTCTCTCCTATGCTTGGAAATGGCTTTGGTCATCATGCGCGTCGTTTCCAGAGCTGGAAGTCCAACGTCACAGCACGGACAGTCAAATGCCCTCTGATCCTTAGGCAGCAGTGCAGACGGAGCAGGGATCGGCGCTCCTCGGGGCTTTATAAGGAATTGTTCATACGGGACATGTTTGTGGTGAGTTTTCCAATGATACCATCTCATGGTGCAAATGTTTTTCCAGGGACCCTTCTTTTCGGCAGCACAAATCGGGCATCTCCACAGAAAGACATGAACACCGTCTTTTTCTCCAGTTTTGATCCTAGGGTCATTGTGGAATTTGGGCACAGGGGGAAGCTTTTTACCGGGCTTGAGATGCTTCTCACCATTTTGAGACTCAGCTTTTCGTTTCGTTCCTGAGTACATGCTACAGAAGCTCTGGTTACGAGCTTGCGTGGTTCCACCTTCGCTTTTCTCAGGTTTCGGGGTCTGTTCAGCAATTGACAGAGCGCCTGAGCCCATTTTGCAAGGGGTTCTTTCAGGGATTTCCAAGCTTCTGGCCTTGGGGACAGAGGGTTTAGGGGCTTGCCTAGATGAGCCGGCTGTTTTAGAGCACCAGGAGGTCTTGCGAGGCGTGCAGCTAGCAAGACTGAGCCCTTTGCCACTCTTCATGGGCGTCGCAGAACATATCGACAGAGCCTTGGACTTAGGGCCGGCCCCCTTAAGGGCTCCACGCTCCCGAGGCACTGCCCTGATGAGCCAAGATTCTGGGATTGGTTCCTCAAGAGAGTCAGGTACCAAGGCACGATAGCGCTTGTCCTTTAAGGCCAAGACAAGAGGCCTCTGTTTCTTGGTCGTCTGAGCAACCTCTTCGCGCCACCATGGTCCGTACACTGCACGGAGCCAAGTAGTTTGTGTGGGGTGGAAATACCAAATCACTAATGGCACTCCCAGTCGCTCGGCTAAACCTTGGATCAAGAATTCGTCAATCCATGTTTCCCTGCGTGCGATCATTTGAAGGTAGCTCTGAAAAGATTCCGGAGGCGCATTGCCACCCCAAGCAGCTTCGTCTTCGTTGGCATCAACCGCCCAGTGTTGCGCGTAGGAGTCTTTGTGTTTTGCAATGTGATTAGCAGATAAGAGTCTTAATGACGAAGCCTGGCGTGTAAGCTCATCAGAGCTGAGTTCAGGCTTTCGTTGGTTGACCTGTAATGCGACAACAGCAGCACGAAAGCCACAGTCGCCGTTGCCACCTGCCTCAGTGAATCTCCAAGGTCCAACTTGCTGCAACAACAACTCGTCAGGAGTCTTAGGAGCGCTGCTGCCGTCACTCTTGTTCTTGGCGGCTTTGCGGTCTTTGCTTGGCGAGCGAGACCTTTCTTGGTTCCTCTCAATTTTGGTAGCACCAGTGTGTGTGAGATCGATATCTTCGTCGCCGCTACTATCAAGTTGAGTACTCGCAACCCCATTTTTGTGACCGTCAGATCCATCATGGTCAACACGATCAACCCATTTCTTTTTGGGGCCTTTGACAGCCGTGGAATACACAGGCTTCTTTTTGGTACGTCTCTCAGGGACAATGGTGAGGCAACAGTCTATATCAGAATACGACCACGATTCCTCTTGGTGTCCATGGGGGGATCTACCTTTGAAAATCCATTCAGGATAAGCACCCTTGGTCCAGCTCCGTCTACGTGACAGGACTTCACAACCCATCCATTTGACAGAAGCCAGAAAGTCAGCAACGTCAGACGAGTCCCAGGACACTGGGACTCCATGCATCACGAAGTGCCTGGGCCTGTCGTCTTCGGTTTGTTCTCCTCGGACCACTCCAATGTCTTCGTTTTTGGATTGTCGTAAGGCTAGCGGGAGTCCTTGCGCCTCAGCAGCAGCCCAGGCAACTCTAAAGTGTTCCTCATCCTGTGTTTCCCTGTCCCGGTACAGCCATGCAACAGGATCTCGAGCGGAACTTTTAGAAACCAAGGTGGCAAACAAAGCTTGCTTTCCACTGCATTTGATGGCTTTCTGGCCAAGGCTAAGGGGGACACGAAGATGACCAACAAGGCAGGGGCCTTTGGGCATTTCAAGGGTCTCCCATTTCCCTCCGGTCAGCTGACTAACCGAACAGTTGAGGTAACGCGCACAGCACTGTATGACGGATGACGGCGTGTCATAGCCATTTGGGCCAAGAAAGATTTGCCGGTAGTGCTGGGGGGCTAAGAGCCTCAGGGTAGTCATCTCAACTTTGGGCTTGTGCTTAATAGACACGGTGTTCGGAACTTTAGGCTCGGGGCCTATGGAAGCGGTAAGCTGATGCACTTTAAGTTTGACTCGTTGAGGTTTCACATCTCTAGTGTTGGTCCACCATACAGCAAGAGATGGTCCGACAGCATCGGCCTCAGCGACCTCAGCAAGCGCAAGTTGCTCAGTGACCTCAAAAGCAGAAACGAGATTACGAACAGCCTCTAGAGCATCCGGGTCTCTCGTAATGATGAGGTTACCGCTGGGTGGCTCTCCGGTTTCAAGACTTTTCTGAAGTTGCGGGAGCGTGGTGAGTGTAGTTTCGGAATCCCATTCTGAAGGCAGGATTTTGCAAGCGAACCTGCTTCCTTTTTGGGAGGCACGAGGCTTTGGGGGAAGAGCGGGAAACTCTTGGTGATGCAGTTTGCGGCTTTTGTTAGGCATGGATGGCTCAGCACGGTCATCTGGTTTCCATTTAACGCTACGAGTACCATTCGATTTCAAGGGCCAGGCGTCATGGGCCTGCTCATCGTTGCAACTGGGCTCGCTTGCCCATGTTCCATTCCAGGTTTTCCACACTTCAGGCTCCCACCAACCTGTGTCAGGATCCTGCCAATTGTGCCATGAGGTTCTTTCGGGGGAACATTCATCACATGACCAATCCCAGCTTTGATCCGTGTAGCCTGAAGCGTGAGGATTCTGCTCCTGCCAGGCCTCTTCTTGAGGTGCCATAGGAGCATTGTTCCAGTTTGCACTACTACTTTGCCTTTTGTCAAGGGCGGTAAGGACGGCTTCGACTATGACATTCAAAGAAGCTTTAGTGAGGCCAGTTCCCTGCAGTTTTCGCAGTCTGTTAGTGGTCCTTTTTCCATGGGGTCCAGGATGGCTTGCTTCCCCTACCCTAACTCCAGCAAAAGGATTATGACATAACTGGGAAACCCATTGAAGGAGAATCCAAGAAACGGTCCTGATGAGGCGCACAACTGCCCTAAGAGCTGAAGCTGAGGTCGTGACAGTTTCTTCATTCTCATGCTCAAGCGAGCACGCAAGTGTAGCATCATGATGTTTGCCTTGTTGCTTCCACCAGATTCTTTTAAGTCGGTACTCCCAAGCCCGTATTCTACCAGTGAGTCTGGCACGTTTTCTCCTAGCGCGCCCAACTCTCCGGCAGGCAAGGATGTACCGACATGACCCTCGACTTTTTCCAGTGGGGTACGTTTTGGGGGCCTTTGGTTTTGGTTTTCTTCGTTTCTTTTTGGCCTGAGCCTTTGAGGGCCAGCAGTTCACCTCCCTAGTCTGTCCCGTCAGCAAAAGCCAACAACCAAGCTGGGCTATAGCAGAGACAAAGAAGGAACCAAGGTTCGCGGCAGCACTTCGGACATCCACGTCCCCACCAAGGAGCTGGGGTCCATGGATTCTGGCGATTGTTTTTGTTGCAAGCTGGTTGTTTTTAAGAAAACAACTGCTTGGTTTTGCTTTCAGAGCGAGACTAATGGGCCAAGCCACAGGTTTGCTCTGGTTGTTCCACTTCCCATTGCCACCCTGCATGAAGTCCATGGACCATGGCATCGCACGAGTGCCATGAGGGGGACCGATGCTTAGGGGCAGCCCGTGAGGGCAGTGGTTTATTGCATCCAAGGCGCTTGCACAACTATACTGTTGGGGAAAACCCACAGCCGTATTACCAATTAAGAGGGCAACCCAAAAGGGGCGGAACACAGAAGACCTCAAACAACCCTGGGCCTTCTTGGTGCCTAGCACCATCTTTGCACGGTGACTGTCAGTAGACAGCTCTTTTTTCTTGCAGGTCTGCTTTTTAGCAGAATTTGATTGGCATCTCTGGCCTTTTGATGTTCTTTTTTCATTTCTTGATCTCTTGATTCTCTTTTTTGAAGCCTTTTTTGAATTGGTTTTGGATTTTCAGCACAGCCACCTAATGGCTCACTAGAACTACTTCGCCTCACCCAGGAATCAAGGCTCCTTGGGTGACCCGTGCCTGCCAGGTCCCGCTGGACGTCGGGGGCGTAGTTGTAGGCACATACGCTGTGAGTCCGCCTGCCACTGCGAACCTGTTCCTGACCCATGCAGCATGCACAAAAGACCATGCGAAGAGAGGATGCACAACATCGATCTTGCATCCAGTCTTATGTCTCACCATGTCCAAGAGAGTGCACGCCAACCTTCGGATCAGGTCTACCGCTTTCTCAACATACCCGTTGGCTTGGTGGTGGCCAACAGGAGGATTCCTTTCAACCGTCTTCAATCCCAGCCTCTGTCTCGCATTCACCACAGCACGCTGCAACGAAAGTGTAGCTGGTTCAGCATCACACCTCAACTCCACTGTCGCATGACCCAAGGATTGAATGAACCTCATCAGCTCAACCCCAAGGTATCGCGTGCTGCCTTTGCTCTCACAGGGTATTGCCGTGATGGCACCAGTGGCGGAATCGTGTGCGATCAGACAGCAAAGTAGGTCTTTGGCACTTGAAGAAGGTTCACCTGCTACAGGCTCAAGCTCGTTCGAGGAAGGGCTGAACCCGGTATAGCAGAAGTCGAAAGAGACGCTCGGGAGGTCTCGTGGTGCGGCATTTGTAGCCTCTGATCTGTCCGGAACAGATCGCATGGTGATGCAGTGACTGCACCACGCCGCGTATGGCGTGTGAGTAAGCTCGTGAATGAGCTGTTGCTCTCTGGACGGAACATCGGGGATTGATTGCATGTGGGGCAATCGAGCAGCTCCCTCTGAAGCATCTCGGGCGATGTCTGAGGCAAGTGACAACTTTTGCTTCTCAAGGCAACCCTTTATCCTCTGAAACAGCCTAGTCTTAGAACCGGAAGTTCTCAAACCCAACTTAGTGCAGGCTGCTTTCAGGGCACCAATCGAACTCTCACAGTTGAGCACAACGCCATCAAGGGTGAGCGTGTCAGCAGGCACAGCAACGGGAATGCTAAGAGGCTCTTCCATGTCGGGCAACGCACCTCGGGACGCAGGCTCTTCACGAATGATCACACCTGCATCGGGCTCATCTACTGGCGACGGTTCATAATCGAACAACTCATCCTCATCGTACGGAAGTTCTGGGGTCTTGGGAGATGGAACTACATCCTCAACCAGGCTCTCAGTGAGATTTTCAACTCCGAGCGAAGACATGGGTTCCTTGCTCACATGCATGCAAACGATCAACTCAGCCTCTCCACCTCCTGGGATGTCATCTTCAAGATCTTCCATCTCCAACCACGACTCACAGTGTTCGATCAAAAACCAAGCTGAGGTTTCACTTCGTCTCATCAAGGTGGAACGCAAGGGCCAGCTTCGATCAACCATAAAGGATGGGTCTAACATGCGTGACGAACGACCCCGCCAGCACAAATTCCCTGAGGTGAGGATCTGCCACCCGAAATGCAAGTTGCTCAACTCCGGACCCAACACGGCACGCTGAAGGACACGGACATGCGTGTCATCTGGTTGACACTGGGGACCTTTCGACTGGACGTGGGAACTCTGCGGATCACATGATTGCACTTGAGGACCTTTCGACTGGACGTGGGAACTCTGCGGATCACAGGCTTGCACTTGAGGACCTTTCGACTGGACGTGGGAATTCTGTGGATCACAGGCTTGCACTTGAGGACCTTTCGACTGGACGTGGGAATTCTGTGGATCACAGGCTTGCACACAAGAACTTGGACTTTCGGCTTTCTCAACCCGACGAATCTCGGCATCCACTCCAAGGCTCATGCCTCGGAATGTCATAGGCACATCGGCTCCTGAAGCATCATGGTTCAACCAGAAGCCTTGGGCATTTTGGCACGGAAACCAGCCCTGTTTGATCAACCGACCCATACTTATTAGCGGCTGCAATACGTCTGCGACGATACATCTCTCACGGATGGTAACATGTCCATGGCTTGGGCTTTGCAAAACGAAATCGACAATGCGCTCATCCTTCACCTGCATGCTACCACCCTGAGCATCACGCACATGCATCACGCAATCTCCAGGGGAACTGACTCCACAAGATGCAAAGCTCAAGGGGATGCAAGAAACGTCAGCTCCGGAGTCGATGATCACAGAACAGGTGTCACTGGTTCGGGTCAGTGCTCGCACATGCTGCTCATGGGTTCTGTTCGAACACCCAATCACTACCCAGTCTGAGTCGCCATCAGTGGCGTCCAACCGGAAGTGCTGAGCATGAATCATTCGCACGAAAGGGTCATCACCTGACAGGTCAAGCTGGCTCATGTCCATCACAAAAGGCTCGGCAATGACACGACGCACGGCTGTGGAGGCTTGGCTCGGGGCACTGCTATATGAAGGGCCGGCACTGGTGGAGGTGCCGCTCACAGAAGCTCCGGAAGGCTGTGGGCCAGGCTGGCCTTGGGACTGCTCAACCTGGTTGACACGAGGGCGCCAGCAGTCTCTTGCATAGTGGCCAGGACGGCCACAGTTGTGGCATGTGGTGTTGGAGGACAGATTGCCCCCCTTCGGTGCATTGTTCTTGCCTTTCCTATCACCCTTGCCACCTTTGCCTGGATTCCTGTCGCCTTTGGCATTGTTGTAGCTCTGAGAGTAACCTTTAGACTCTTTGCCTCCAGCCTTGCCATACTTGCCCTTGCTGTCATTGCCTTTTGGACCTTTTGAACCCTTAGGACCCTTAGGACCTTTGCCACCTTTGTACCCTTTAGGACCACCCTTAACTTGACCGATGTCCATTGGCTGCGGTTCCTGCTCGTGGGACTTCTTTTGCGCATACGAAGACTCGGTGCTGAAAAGGTTTGAAGGGCTCCACTTGAACTGCATGCGCTCATAACGAAGAGCTGCCTCTCTGATCTCGTCGTAGGAGGAGGTCTCCGTCAGGACGGTGGACAGGTGGTTCCGCATGCCGCCAGAAATGCTCTTGAGCAGTATCGAGGTTTTGAGGTCTTCTTCCAGCTTCTTGCCAGACGAACGCTCGTATTCCTCCATCACTCGCTCCAGATCCAACAGCTGGGCCAGGAACGGCTCGTTGGTGCGAAACGGGTGCGTCTGAGTGAGAGCGGTGAGGATGCCAAGCGAGCGGGCACGGCTTGACGGCTGGAAAAGTTGCATCAGCTGTCGTAAGGCCTCAGAGCCATTTTGTGATGGAACACGTTGGATCACTTGCAAACCTCTGCCACGAACCAATCCAGAAAGCAATGCATACATTCGTTGGCTCCTTTGCAAAGCATCAGGATCACTTATCCACCCAATCTCGGCTGTTGGAAACTGTTCGATTTTCTTCAAATCCTCGGCATAAGCAGTGTCCAGCGCTACCACATATTGCTTCAGTGACCATACCCATTGCAACCACTGCGAGTGCTCCTCCTCTCGAGTTGTCGGCTTGAAGGTGTCCGGCCGCGGCAGGATTCGGCTCATCTCACTTGAACCAAGGGAGGCCTTCGAAGAATTGGCCCTTACTGCCGCCATTGCAGCATCACTTGCAGCCTTGGTAGCAGCAGTCATCTGCTGCATCATCACTCGCAAATCATCCACAGAAACGTACACGCCCTGGGCTCCTTGACCTTGGCTTGTCGGAGAAAATGGATTTCCATGTTGTTGTGACGAAGCTGCTCCGTTTTCTTGCGGCTCATCATCATCATCGTCATCAATAACTGGAAGCTGATCTGCCATGTTCGAACAGTGAAAGATGCGGTCTCACACAGTCAGGATTTCGGCTTTGTACGGGGTACTCTGGCTCGTCCTGATCGAGGTCGATGGGGCTTGCTGCCGACTGCAGCTTCTTGTTGAACACCCGAGAGTGTCCTGGCGTATTGGGCTCTGAAGTGATAGACCCCACAGACAGGTCTCGATCCAGGTTCTCGTGCTCCTGCTGCAGGTGCACGAAAGCAACTTGCGCTGCCCAGCTCAAAGACTGCTCTTCGGCAGCCTCGAAACCAAACCAGGTAAAAGATTCGCGAAGGTTCTCGTTCTTCAAGCACTTACCACCAAATGCAAGCACTTCTTCGACTGTCGAAAACTTTTCCAAGCGAAGTTCAAATGCTTCCTCGACCACAGACAACTGCTTCTCCCAGCTCGCTTGCCTTCGGTTTTCAGGCTTCACCCGAAGAAACAGCTGCTCTCTGTAGAACTCTCGAAGTTTGTCTTTGACAGCCTCAAGGCTTGCAGCAGTAGTCGTGGTTGGCTCTTCCCGTAAAGCCTGGGAGGCCGCAAAATGAAACTATGGCAGCAGGCGCGCGAGAGATAGACACTACAGCCTAAATCCCAGAAGAAAACCCCAACAAAGCAAAGGAAAGATCAAGTCCTGGTCCCTGAACTCAAACCGCCGAAAAAACGTGTTTCGGAGTCTGGCTTTCCAGAGCTCCGCTACCATGAAAAAACAAGCGGTCTTTTCCACTTAAGTTTGGGCCTGAATGTCGCATCATCCGAATCATGCAATGCACTCCTGGCAAAACATGAAAGACGTGTCAAAGCACTAGAAAATCTGTACACAAGATATGCTAGGGGGTAAATGGTAAAGTTCATCAGAACCTCAGACCTTGCAGGCCATCACCATGAATGACCTGGAGGAGTGCGAGGCGCAGGCAAAAGGGGCGAAGGATCGTGAATCAGTGCAGCATGGTGAGAATCTTGCGCGGAAGGTGTTTGAGCAGTCCACAATTTCCTACGATGATGTGCTTGAGGTCATCATGAAGGCAGACATTGAACCACAGAAAAAACGCAGAGCATGCATTGAGGGAGTTGTTCCTCCACTTGAGGCGAAGGGTCGGGCGCAAGCGCGATGCGCATAAAGTCTGATGACCAAACAACCCAACAGCAATCACTCACAAACAGCATCGGACTCTCTCTCTTTTTGTGCAGGATGGAACGGACCCACGCGCGTCAGCAGCAGGATGCATCACCCAGCACGTTGAGCCGGGCGAGTCACCCCTCCCGCAGGCGTCCGGAGCAGCGTGCCCCCTGCACTCCGTTTCACCACGAAGTTCTCTCCGCCAATTTTTGTTTCTTAGAACTCTTAACCTTAGGACCCGAAGTTGCACGTACCAAAGACTTAGCTTCAAGGAAATCCTCGTGAGTTGCTTAAGCCGAATGGCGACATCCGTCCGCTGCAGGACGGGACCCACGGCATTGGCTTGAACAATCGTATCAAAATTCTCGATCGCTTAGAGATGCCGGGACCTGATGAGATCCTGGAGACGGTTGCGTTGGGACAGGAATCGAAAGAGGCAGTGTTTTGCATCTCTGCAGATATCGCGCAGGCTCGCCGCCTGACCAAGGTCCGTCGAGCTGATTGGGCCAAGCTTGGATGCAAGGCACGCAGTGAGGCGCGTACCGTTTGGGTAAATACGGTCGGTACCTTTGGGATCTCCTCTGCTGCCTCTCACTGGTCCCGCTTGTTTGGCTGTATAGGCCGTTGGGTGCACAGGGTCATGCTGACTGTTTGGCAGATGCAAGTCGCATAAAATCCATCGGAATGTCGTCCCAGCTCACCTTCACCCTCTGCTCACTGTCAAACAGTGCAAAATTCTCATTAGTCAAGTCATCCGCCTCGACATTAGTCTCTCGCGGCCGCCAGACCAACTTCATCTGAGCCCCGTGCGGCTGCAGAGTTGCAGTGACTTGCATCAAGTTGCCAAGAAGTGGCCACGAGGCAGAGGAACCCCGGGCCTGCGCCTGCGGAGTCGCCTGGTTATCCGTGCCACCAACCAGCACAGCATCAAACGTATCACCAAAGGCACGGGAACCCTCAAGCAACCCGAAAGCCACCAACGCAACATACGAGGCAAGAAGCTCAGCAGCCGTCGAGGCCCACTGCGATTCTCCATTCGGCTTAAACTGGCTTAAACAACCATGGTGCCTCAGACGGAGAAAGGGAAAGAGAGAACCACGGGGCCTTTCGGGGAATTCCTTCCTTGCCCAACAGCCAGCCACCTAGAACCACACGGTTCAGTGCACATTTGGCATCGGTGCGGAAGGCCTGGCGAGAAGCCCGCCAGTCTACAACAGGCCTCACCAAGCGGCCACGATCCTGCAACTGACGTCTCACGAAGATCAGGCACAGATGGACCAACACAGGCATTCGAACCGCTGTGCCTCCAGTAAGGTGTCCCCATACTCTGCCCACAGCGCGGGTTCCGTGCTAGGGATCATGCGACCGGCCCGTTCCTCCGCAGCAAAATGTTCCTCAAGCTTATCTGCCGAAAGCTCCGCGGACTCATAATTATTCATGATCTGCTGAAAGGGGTGATATCCAAGGTCCGCTCCTTCACACGTTCCCGGTACACCTGCGGCGTACGCGGCAAAGGAGCCTCGTCACTCAGCGGCACGCCCGTCGCAAAGCACTCCTCCCCTTGGGAGAGGCATGCCCAATCTGGATCACCCAGCAGCTTCAAAGACTGCGACAACAAGTGCAACAAGAAAGGCTGGCGCTCCGGGACCTGCAAAGCCAGACTCGGGTCTGGCAGCAGGTTTGCAACCTGCTGCCTCAAACGCTGCAAACCCTGCTCACTAAAGGGGGACGACTTCATCTTTCCAACAGCCAGCTGCAAGGCAGCCTTGCGCAAGTCACCAACCTCCTCTAGTACAAAATTTGGGAGCGCCCTTTGCACCCGCTCAGCATGCTGCCACTCTCCTCGACTTGAGAGCATGCCTCGCTGTTCCGGGCGCCAACGCCCTGGAGAGCACAAGCCGAACCCATCAACAAACACACGCCCTTTCGGGTGATTGCGGCAATGAATGGCCTGGCCAAAACAGCGACTCGTGGTCTGATCAAAGACATCACTCTCTTCCTCTGCCTCCTCCAATTCCGACATGTCCGCAACCCCAAGACTACCCGGCGGCCCTAAACCTGAGTGGGAGGAGGAAACCCCAACCGCAGCGGGACCAGGACCAGCCGAGCCACCGGGGCATCATTATGAGGTCCAGTCGCCCTTCCTTATCAAACCCTAGGTGCCCAATAACCTTAGGTGCAGGGGCTGTCCCAACATCGGCGACAGGACCCGAGGGCTCCGCTAAGGTCTCTGCTGTATCACCCCGGGCAACGCCAGCAGTGACCGAGGGCGGCAGCAGAAAGCCCAAGCGCAAGAGCAAGGACAGCGAGTTCGTGTCAAGAGCCTGCAGCTGGCGCACGCAGTAGCCAACGAGCACAACACGAGAGCCTCCAGACCAGGGTTCAGTCTGATGAAAGCATTCCCAGGCTCGAAGAACCTGTGGAGCCCGAGCGACATCCAGGAGGTTCTGATCCTGCTGCCACACCTGTCCATCCGAGAACGCCGAGAGGGCCAGTAGAAGATTTGGATAAGGTGCATTATGGGAATCCCGATGCATCTGCGTGGCTGCATCCACGAAAACCGCAATGGAAGAGAAGATCTGCCCTGGAAAGGCATGCCGGAGCAAAGGTAGGGAATTCGTGGCAGGACCTGCAAGGCCAACCAGCCCACCTTTGCAGTACGCCCCGCCAAAGAAGGCTTGCCCAGCCGCAGTCTGAGCGCTGACACGCGGGGCCTCCAGTGGTAACAGGGTGATCAGCGCTTCGGCATCATGCGGAGCGGGTGGCCTGTCCTGCTGCAGGAGAAAATCAGCAAACTGTTCGGCAGCATGCCGTTCCGGACCATCCGTGCCAAAGGCGGCAGAAAGTGCCGATGCAACCAAGCTTGCAAGAAAAGCACAAAGCTGGGATGGGTAAGCTTCGGCACCGACGGTGCGCCACTGGCCGGATGACCAGCCCGCACCTGGCCCGTGATGATGATCACACAGGTCCCATCGGAGGGCCAGGAAGACCCAAAGACCCGAGCACCGGGCAGATTCAAAGCCAAGCGAGTGGGTTTTGGAGTATCGGCGGAGTAATCGCACTGGCGAAGGCCCCAACAAGGGGCGTCGCCCACTGCAGTCCGGATCTGAGGCCATTGCCAAATGCTGGCTGGGTCATCGCCATTGGGCAGGCGACCCAGATCTTCTGGATGTTCAAGCAACCAGAAACGTCCCATCGTAGACATCAGCTCAATCATAGCTGCACGTTGCTCAATGAAGAAATTATGCTCTTGCACCAATGCGCGGCGCGCAGCAGACAACCAAGGAAAACCAAATGTCGGAGCCATCCGGCCGAGATCGATAGCGGGCGCGACTGAAAGTGGAACACGGAGGGGACAAGATTACCACATCCCAAGCGCCCGAACAAATCTCCTTTTCCAATGAATCCCAAAGAGCCTTTTTAGAAAGGTCAGACTTTGTTCCATCCCGACAAATGTCAATTTCTCGCAAGTTCAAAGTGAAACCCTGCACATCAGCCAAGCGACGCAAGTGGGTTGAAAGGTCTCCGTCACGAGGCTTGCCAGCGAACAAGTAAAGCACTGAAAGTCCGCTCTTCGCGCCAGTCCCGTCTGTCGCCCGCGAGGCACCATGATGCTCCATCCAATGCTGCCAAGTGGGATGTGGCCTGCCGCAGCCGCGGACCTGACAGCAATGCACCATGCCACAGCTCCCGTCGCAGCCGGCCCCACTGTACGCAAAACAGATGAGCCGATTGTCGGGCGTGCGAGTCACAAGATCACCGCCCTTGCGGTCCTTGCCCGTCTTGCCCGACTTTGCCTCCTTGCCCTTCCTGCTACCCTTGAAATCGCCCTTGCGAGTGCCTTTCTGCCACTTGTCCCAGGACTTCCCCCAGGCTGCGTCGGATTCGCCACCTGGCTGCCATGGACGTTTCCAAGCAGGCTCACTGCGACCCTGGAGCGCGATGGGCGACACGAAGAATTGTTCTTTCAACTGCGCATTTCCCTGAACCTCTGCCAGCGTATCCACCAGTGCACGCGACTCACGGAAGGCCTTCTTGACAGCTTCGCGACGCATCTCATATTCATAGGTGAGTAGGACCTGCCACGGAGGACGAAGTGGTTGCTGATCGCCCTTGCCTTTCCTCCCGACTCGACCTGCATCAAGTAAACCTTCTTGTCTCCCAACAAGTAGTTGACATAATCAAGCCACACTGCCGGAGTCATGCCACGGAACATGACCTGGTTCCGATACTTGCTAGCCAGGAAGGTCCACATGTTTGCCTCAACGCGCAAGACAGTACGGAGCTCCTCCGTATGAGCGGGGTTCCTTTTGCCTTCTGGCGAACGATACGAACATGCCCTGTCGTGTCCACGCTGGTTTGAATGCCCTGCGTCTTGGCCCGCTTCTTTGAGATCACCTCCGACAGCGGTGAAGCGGACACTTCACCTGATTCGACCTCCTCTATCTTGGCTGACAAGTACTCCTCAGAAGGTTCGTAGGTTTCTTCAATGGATCCATGAACGGCCTCGAAAGCGGCGCGCGTGGCCTGCTTCTCAGTCTGTGTCACCGGCCGCACCACTCCTAAGACCCGCGCCTCTGCTGTGAGAGACGCCTCCTTGCCAGCATACTCTTTGGAGGCTTCCCACGCAGCTACCACGGAGGCCACCACGGCCCGGGAAGCTTGATCCGTAGCATCCAGGGTGTGATCAGTACGAAGGGCGGCCCGAACTTCAGCCCGTGAATCCGCATAACTCGCAAAGCGCCTGACAGTACGGAAGTTGATGCTCAAGCGACACTGCAAAGGCAGAGGCACCTAGCACTCCTGGAAGATATGCCGTAGATCCGACGCCACCTCCACGTCCAGATGCCTCAACGCAGCTGCCTCGTCGACGCCATTGGGGTAAGCGAGTGGACCAGCCGCGCCTGCAGCCATGCCTGTTGTCTCACTAACCGCAGTATAAAGCACAAACTCAAAGGAAAATTTTTCAACAACTACACCATGACTAGCGATTAACCCTGATTCACGTCACATTCCAGCCATCCCCGTGACTGCACTAAGCTACACCTCAGTCCCTTGCACTTGATCACATCGGCACATCTTTCATTCGTGCTCTCAGCGAGCAACGTGCCACTAACATTCAACTCAATCATTCCAGCCCTACGACTGCAAGCAAAGTGCAAGGACCAAAGACACTTTACGACCCAGCGTGCAAATCGCCATCCGAAGCACTAATCTAGCTTGAATCATCCAACTCCGGAACTTCCACCGATCCCGGAGGTTCTCCCTGCCCGTCATTCCCCGGCGCCACAGAATCTTCTGACCCACTGCTGGAAGACTCCTGCGCCGATGATATCTTAGGCTGGCAGAGTTTGCAGATTGCGTCTGCAATGCCCTCCGAGATGCTTGACACTCCCACAGTCTCCACGCAGCGCTCTTGTCGAACTGCGCAGGCCTTTGAGAGATGCAAACGGCGGAACCCAGAGCGAGAAATTGTCACAAAGAAAGGCATGTCCGGAAGCGAAGATTCTTCTTCCCCAGCATCTTTCTCATCTGCAGGCAACTCTGCTTCCAGGCGTCCACGCGAAATCTCATAACGTTCAGGACCCACAGCCAGCAGGGGATGAATGCCCCCGAGCTTCCAAGTATAATCGGTCCACTCGAGGACCTGATGCCACGAAATCACTTGAACGCCATCCTGCCCTGATGTGTCCGCAAACGACTGGATAGATTGAAAGAGCTCTCCCTCGATCAATCCACCCTCTGCAGTTCCTTCTACCCAGGACTTGCAAACAAAGTTCTGTAGTCCTTGCACGATCTGCCGAGCAGTTGTAAGATAATCCAATGAGCCGCCTTGCGAGCATCTCCAGCGACCAAGGAAATCGCACTTCGATTGCTCAGCACCCAGCGAGAGTGCCCACGTTGGCAAAGTATGCTGTGCAGAATGGCCTGTCCAATACGCCGCCACCGACCCAGGCAAACAGCCGACCCAGGCAAACAGCTTCGTTGCACTCGCTCCCCAAGTGCCCTCGCGACACAGGGCACCCGAAGCTCCTTATGCAGTCGACGCAGAAGTACAGCCAAGTCCTGAGCCTCGACATACGAAAATCCAGCATTCCAGCATTCATCCATCGCTGGACATAAATAATCCCGCACTGCCAGCCCCGTCTTCTCTGGCTGATCCAGCATCCACTTGCCTGACCAGTCTCCGCTTGGGCCTTGGTCTGGAGGAGCTGGAGGGCTCAGCTGCGCTCTCTCCAGCTTCCCTGTCGGCCGGCCTGTGGCTACCACCAGAGTTGGCCGCCATCGATGCAGTGCCCATGTGGTCTGTAGTGGCTGCATGCACCATGTCTCTCCAGCGGCGAGGGTTCGGCACTCCTGCGATGTCATCAATTGCCTCGGTGTCATCGGAGTTGGGCGAAGGAGGCTCAGCGGGGTCATCGGCTCCATCGCTTGCCATGATGTGAAACGCACCCCGTGGTGGAAGAACCTCCAGGAGCTAGTGATGCACTGGGGTGTAGAGCCCGAATGCACGATAAAACACGTTGCGAATGCAGGGTTGTGGTCTGGCGTGCTGATGGAGGCATCCAAGTCAATATGCAGGCGTGTGTGCCGGCACAAGAACAGTCGCTTGCTCTGGCCTGCTGCATCAGCCCATATCTCAGTCGGTAGGACTGATAGGGAAGGCCATGACGTCACCTCCAACTCAGTAGACATGCGTGTG
Organism: Symbiodinium natans; assembly: GCA_905221605.1. Classification (NCBI taxonomy): domain Eukaryota; class Dinophyceae; order Suessiales; family Symbiodiniaceae; genus Symbiodinium; species Symbiodinium natans. Next base: position 551,844 of record CAJNDS010002112.1, read on the forward strand.
CGAGACACTGGCTGTGGCTGTGAGGGAATGGCATTGCAATGCTCTGGGCCGCCGCACCAGGAGGTGAACTGCATTAGTATTCCCTGCTGCCCGTACAGAGCCAATACTGGTATTGTCCGAGGGTGGGTGGCAGTGTAACTGAGCGCCTGATCCTGAGGGTATGCCAAAAGACACAGGCACCTTTCCTGTGATTGCCGTGACAAGAGCTGTACGGATCTAGCCTTTGAGAGCAAACATGATACTGGCAGACCCTGGAAGCACACAGGAAGTCGCAGTATTTTCAGACAAACTGTGACTGGGAGCCAGCAATCGGAGTCAGTTGTGGTAGAAGGACTGAAACTTGAAGATGCTGGCATCATGTGGCCCCGTGCTGGCGTCCAAGTGCATCCATCTAGCCTGTATGTCAATGCAGACCAGGGGCACTTATGTAAGCAGGCACGAGAATATCTGAGTGCAGGACCGTGTGGCCCAGTTGACGGGCGGGTCCGCAGGATGTTTTGCAGCTGTGCCATAACCTGGGCCTGTTCAGTCGGATGCAATGAGTCAAGCGCAGCCTCAACTTCATCGGCAACTTGCTCTTGCCACAGTCGTGTCGGGGCGATGCTTGTGGTGGGACTGGAAGCCTCCTGCAAGTGCCGAGCCCTCACATTTCGACTCTCCACTTGAGCTGTGGATATAGTGCACGTGCCATTGCCCTGCTCGGGAAGGTCATTGGTGGAAATCTGCGCCTGCTGAGCCGAACGTCGAACAGTGGAGTCCCGCAAGACCAATGTTAGTCGGATTTTGTGCTCAGGTTCAGACTCAGCAGTGCCACTGGCTGTGGAAGGCTTACTTTCGCGAGCAAGACGTGGGGTCCGCTGGGAGGCCCATGCAAGAAAACACACTCGTGTCCACTGTCAAAGGCAGGCGAACTCCTTCCAGCCTTGGAACACCTGTGCCAGCATGCGTACCTGAGCCCAGGTTAGTGTATTTCGGCTCGTGCGAGAAGGAGAGCAGAAGCTATGGCTCAGCTGCAGACGAAGATCCCGCACAGCGAATACAAGCGTGGAGCCCCGCTGAGCAAAGTTCCAGAGCCGGCTCAAGACAGGCAGTGGGGCTTGGCAATCCACTGTGATAGCTGCACAGTCAGTGTAAGAGTGAGAAGGTTACTCCATAGGGGCAGTGTGTGGAGTGCAGAAGCCTCGCTTTATACCAGCAGAGCCAGGAGTGCAGGGCTTCAGACGGTGGTCGGATATCTGGGTAGTCCTGCAGGGTAGGCATGGCCAGAGTGTATGCAGCTGCAATATGCCCTGCATATTCCGAATGGGTCCTGCAAGGGAGCGGTGACCGCATATCCCAAAGGTTCGCAGCCTGAGCGCAACAAGCTGGATAGCAGCTGGCATATGCATATAACTGTGGAAGGCGGCAGACATTGTGGGGGCCCTGCCGGTGGTGCGGTGTCCGCCTACCCTGGCATATCAAGGATGGATCATGATGAGGTGAGTGCCAGTGTGCAGGTGGCTCTTGACATGGTCGGTGCAAGGTTGATGCGTATACCCGCCTTGGGTGCGGAGCCCGCAGACCCACTCGTTGCTCTCGTCGGACCTGGGCACAAGGAGTGGCGGACATGGTACAACTTACATGGGTACCCTGAAGAGGCCACCTATTCTGCTGCCGCCCGGTGGGCGGCGGGTCGCCCTGGTGGATTTCCTGCAATTGAGGGGGGCTGCTGCTAATCTGCCAACGGCATATGTGAATCGTGAGGTTAGACTGGTTGTAGGCCCCACCTCTGGCTCGAAGGTGCAAGGGCAGCGGTAGTGGTCTCTTCTTGACCGTTGGTGGCGTGCTTGGAGCCGGACCGCTACCAGCACCAGTTGAGCCAGTGGAGGCGGCTTCCGGGGGGGTAGTTCCTCCATACACCAGGGCAGTGACTCCTCCATACGGATTCAGAAAGTGCCACTCTCCCGTGGTTTCGCATCTCAGCAATCCCGGTCGTGGAATGTCCCCTCCAGTAGGCTGCTCCACTGTACCCAGCTCTTGTAGTTGACGTAGCGTCACAGGGGACACCGCCTGCACATCGTCCTGGGCAGCAAGGTTGGCTGGTGCAATGCCTGTTGTGCTTGTCGCATCGTTGTCCGTGCGAGCTGAGGTTGCCATCACCACTGGCATCGCCGAGGCCGAAGAGGAGGAGGTCCCCTGAGTGGCGAGCTGATTGCTCGTAACGCCAGCCTCTGATCCAAGCATCGGCACCGTGACCTGTGGAGGAAAAAGAGTAGCCATGTCAGCATCCTGGGAGATCACGAGCTCCAGTAGTGCTTCATGCCGCATTTGTTCAGCAGTAAGAGCCGCTTTGGTCGGGGCCAAAGCTGTTGGCGGGGAAGCCTTGCTCGTAGGGGCAATGAAGGTGCCAGGCCTCGCTGTGTCTTCATCATTACCAGCTTGCGAGGTTCCAAAAAGCCACCAACATAGCACCAGATTGAGCAGTTTGCAGAACACTCGGCCCATGGCTGGCTGCAGTCTGCCCGAAGCAAAGGGACAAGGACCGGAGGAAACCCCAACCCAGGGGAGGGAGAGAGACCCTCAACTACAGCAGCACAGCTACAGCCCTTTCTACACTTCCTGCTGGGAGCCTTGGTGCATGATTCACTTGAGGGAAAACACACAGGAACCAAAAAAACCCGAAGCGTTCTCCCAACAAGCACTGCATGACCTAACCCTAGCTGGACAGAGGAGTCAAACCCAATCCTATATCCCAACCGGGAGAGGTTGTCGAAGAGAACTTGTGGCAACATTGAATCAAGCCGCTGCCTTCGTTCTTCAGTACACTCCACAACGGCACGGTCGTGTTCGAGACAAAGCGAAACACCCAAAAGCTTGTGCTGCCCTGCTGGCGGCTGAGCCTTGGACACCTTGAATTTAACGCCCAAGAAGGCGCTGCCCATCGCCTGCGTCCACTCAAAGGCTGCCAAAAGCGTCGGACCGCTTGGTGTGTGCATCACCCACGTGACATTGGGCTCTGCCACAGGAAATTGTCTGTACGCGGACTCATGGTCTGGACCCCAAAGCTGCAAAACAAAGGCAGTGATGTCATGATAGACCGGAGAGTCAGGAACACCCACACTTGAGTTGGCTCCAGAGCTACGCCAATCCTCTGCTAACAGGTCCAGGACGGCAAGGAAACAGCCGTGGCACTCCAACACTCTGGCATGGAGAAAGGTCCCTCCCATTCGACCTCGCTTGACCGCGGCAATCTCATCGGCCATCATCTTCCAGTTCTTGTCCACACGTGCACGCCACAACTTGACGAAGTCCAAGTTTTCCAAGAGAAAGTCCTGAATCGTCACCGGGCTGTCGTATCGGCCTCACGTTTCTTTGCAATTTTCGACAGCCTTGGTCACAGCCCTCCGCAACTCTACAGCACCGCAGAAATGTCTCCACACTGGAAGCCATTGCCGGAGACCCGGTTCAATTTGCGGCGCCTGCTGGGCCGGGCGCAACCACTGCAGCTCGATTCAGCAGTTCTCTGAAGCTTCAATCGCAGAGAGGTCGACTGCTTCACGCAGAACTGGTACGCCTGGGCCATTGAGAAGGAGCTTCCTTTTTTCAGAACTCAAAGCATCAGAGCCCAGTGGGATTCGGCTGCTCACGTTGCTTCCGTCGTCGTTGACAAGATGCGTGAAAAACCGAAGGTCCCTCTGGTACCTTTTCCCTTGAAAGCACGAACCCTGACCTCTCACACAAGTGCGGACAGCTCTCTCTTTTTCACAGTCAGAGCCACTTGAGCCAAAAGTCACGAAGTGCACAAACCAAACGAATTCTCTCTTGTGAGCTTAAACTCAGCTTCAGAACGAAGTTCCTACACACTGCACACTCACTTTAAATAGCGTATTGGGCAAAAACACACTCGTATGATTTCCTTGGAAATCAACGAGGCATAAACCATCGAGGATGGGATCACACGGATTCCCAATCACTCCGAAGCAAAACAAACCTATACAAGCTGATCCAAAACATGACAAAAACATCACTGATCAGCCACAATCTTCCACCCCCCGCATTTTGCTGAGGGTTCATGTCAAAGATCTGAAGTCCAAGCCCAGCTCGGCACTTCAACACTAAGGGGATGCCCTGGCCACATTCCCTTGGTGCGTACTCGCCACCAAACGAAACAAACAACACACCAGTCGATCTCTGACATCAAACTTAAAACTCATGCAAGATCCCACCATCAGGCAGGTTGTCCTGGGTCCACATCACTGGTAACCCAAGAGTTCGTTGTCCAAACACGTGAAAAACGAATTAAACTTGCATCCACCTGCACTGGGGCAGGGTTGTCTTGGAACGAATCCAAGAGTTCGTGGTGACAAACACGTGAAAACGAATTAATGCAAGCTTCAGATGTTTCCCACTCAGCACTCGACCTTGTCGTGGTACTCCTCCTCAGTCTCGCATCTTCCAGGTCACCAAACTCACCAACTAGCATCGGCTAGCTGATCCTTCAGGAAAAGATTGGCTTCATAGTTTCGCTTCTTCCAGCGTACCATCAGCCAAAAACGTCTTCAGAGGTGGCAATCAGACGCCTTGCAGAAGGGGCTATAGAGTCCCTCGTTGAGTTTCATCATCATTTTGCCTCCTCTTTGCAAACTTCTCATGCACTGAAACAAGGGCTCACACTAACCAGAAAAATCGCGGGCGCTCCATGGCGGCAACGCGGCCATGGCTTCCAAAAAAAATGGCTGCGGGTTTCACTCACCCACCCAACCACTGAGATCACTTAGCATCTCAGTTCATTCTTCATCCTCTTCGCCCTTCTTCTCGCCAGCTCCAGTTGACTCCATCAACTTGGCGCGGCGCTCCTTGGCGGCTTCCTTCATCTCCGCCAACTCAGCCGTCCTCGTTTCCATCACCACATCCTGCGAAGATCGGCTAGGCTCAGCTGGCGTCTCCGCAGGCCTCTCAGTTGGCTGGTCTCCAACCTTTCTCTTCTTCTCTTCCAACATCAGCTCCAAATCGGCAACACTAAAGCTTGCCTTCACACGCTCAGCAATCTGCGCGATAGCTGCTGCATCCAACTCAGATGGTACAACTGACACAGGCGAGCGAACCGCTTCGCCTTCCAGCTTTGCTCTCTTAGCAGCTTCTTCCTCGGCAGCTGACAGGTCGGCGATGCGCTTGCGCTTTCGCTCAGCTTCCTCGAACTCTCGGTCTTGCTGTTCCGCTGCAGCCTTGAGGATCCGCTTCAGGTCCTTTTCCTCCTTCTCGAGTTTCCCAACATTCTCACCCATGATCCCAAAGGCTTGCTGCCACATGTCGGCAGGCAACGTCAAGTTGAACCTCACCACATAGTCGGTCGGCAAGTGCCACTTACACTTGCAGATCCACACAACACCGCTTCGAGTCTCACTCGCAACCACCTTCTTCCAGCTTGCCGCCCTCTGCGTGTCGGTGATCTCCTCTTTCTTTTTCTCCAGGTCCTCCAAGAATCCTGCAACAGACTCCATCACGGATCTGTAGTGGCTGTAGGCCACAAACGACCACTTGGGGATTGGTCTCTCCCTCAGCTCCGGCTCGTGAATCCGAAGTGTATCACACGACAACATCGAAATCACTCGCACTCGCTCCACCAGTTCCTTAAACACCAAGGATCCTTCCTTTGCACTTCTCTTCCAGCGCAACACCCATGGGGGATAATACGAGCTCTCAGCTTCATCCTCCATGATCCTCTCTGCTCCCAAAATGGGTAGCATGCACAACAGATCCACCATCCGCAAGACTCCGAGGTCCTGGTGCTCACCCAGAAGCAAAACAGGGATTATCCCTTTTCTCTTCAAGTACCTCACGAAGCTCAACATCGCCAGGCCACACGTTCCCGGCGGCACTTCCATGTACAGTCCTCCTTCATTCACTGCCATCTCCCAGATGATGGCCTTGCCACCAATCTGTCCACGGACATCCAAGATTCCGAAGATCTTCGTGGGTTTCTCCTGTAGCTCACACACCTCCTGGATGGGCTTCACCAGCTTCTCGTATGAGCTTTGATAGCGCAACATATCCTTGTCGGATAGCGTGCCTATCACGTCCTTGAGCTCTAGCTCATCCACTGGAGTTCCGCGCCGGCAGATACTCCATGACACATCACCGAACCACTTCGGCGGCTCTGGATCCGCCAGCTCCGGAAACACGTCGACCATCCGTTCAATCACCTTCGGCATGGCCTTGGGTTTCGGTGCAGCTTGGCCTGAGCCTCGGCTTTCACCTTTATCACCCCTTTTTCCAGCAGCTCGGCGCTCCTTCTCTGCCTCTCGGAGATGGAATGCATGGCTTGCATCCGTGCCAGAGACTGTCACAGTCTGTTTGCACTTTTCGCACTTGGGCTTGCCACTTTCATCCCAGCTCAACCCGGCAGCATGCTCGGATCTGAACAACCATTTGCAAACCTTACACCAAAAGGGGCTTTTCATCTCAGCACCCTGCTCACCCTTCCTGCTGTCTTCAGCTGCCATTTTCCTGTCCTTCACCAAAGGTACAGGCTCCAGGCTAGGGCTAGCTTCCGTGGTGCTTGAACCAAAGCTTTTGCGGGTGGACCATAAATCCATTTCTTGAACCTCAGGGGAAGAGTCTTCACGAAGGGTTTCGGGACTTCTAAGGTGGAAATTTTCAAAAACTTCACCACACTTTTTCACACTTTTCAACGATCCAACTTGCTCCACACTGCATCCAGTTGCCTCGGCACACTGGTATGCCTGAACTCCAACCCTTGGTCGGATTCCACAGATCCTCCACACCTGCTGCACATCTTCACCAGGGTATATACCCATAGCTTGCTGGTGCTGACAGAATGTCACTTGACTCAAGCACTTTGTAAGAACGTCAGCGATCATTCCCGCTGTCGGGCACCAAATGACCTTCAAGGTCTGAGCTTCCTGTATCCGCTCCTGAAGATAGCAGACAGCGATGTCTAAGTGGCGAACTCGCCTACTCAACCCACGGTTTAGCAAAACCGCTCTCGCTGAGGAACTGTCAGTGTGCAATCGGATCGTGACATCTGACTCGGCCAACTGACCGATCAAAGTCGCAAGTCCCTCACTCTCCTGTACCGCAGTCAAGATGGCTCTCAACTCGGCTTCACAAGAACTCAGCGATACACACCCTTGAACTCGAGAGATTCCCTTGATCAGGCATCCTCTATAAAAGATGGCTATGCCCGACACAGATCTTCGTCCTAACGACGCTTGGGGTGCCCAACTGGCATCCGCATACACTTCCAGCTGCGCCGGCCCACTGTCCGGTACATTCCCATCAGGGCCAAAGTACTGCCATGCATGGTATTGTCCCTTTAGGAACCTAATCACTTGTCGCAATGCTTGCTCAAAGCATGCTGTTGGCTTGGACTGTCCTTGCGAAAGAATGGACATCCACCTACTCAGGTCAGGTCTCGACTGACCCCACCATGCAATCCGGCCAAGTACTGCTCTGTACCTCGCAGCTGCAGTGTCACTCAACTCAGGATCCGAACCACTTGCTCTGCCCTTCTCGACCGTTTTCACGATGTCCGGAGGAGCAGTAACCACCTTCAGGTCCTTACAGAACTCTGTCTCGAACAGGGCATCTAAGTATGCCGGGGGCACTCGCATCCTGAGATGACTCCCTTGTCTCTCAATCTCTCGCCCCAAAAAGGTGATCTTTCCACCAGTGGAAGTGATTCGACCCGTTTCCTTGATCTTCAACTCTCCGTTCAGGGTGTCGGTCACCAACCGAATGGCATCTCTAGTGCCACACAGAATCAAATCGTCCACATAGCACAACATGAGGAATCTTTTCCCTCTCACAGTGCCCTCGAAGACGGAAGGTTCCGTTGGGCATTGCTTCAACCCAACTTTCTTCACAACTGTCGCCAGCTTCAAGTTCCAAGCTTTGGCGGCAACTCTCAAACCATTCATGGCTTGATCCAGAATCATAAACACCGGGACATAATAGTCCTTGCAGGCGGAAACATCCTTGGGCAATTGGATAATCGCCTTCGATCCTTTCGGAAGGGGGGAATGCAAGAATGCAGTGCTAACATCCAAAGTTGCGACATCCATAGCATCTACCGAAGCAATGGCCAAAAGCGTCCGTAACGCTTCTAAAGAAGGAGTCGTAGCACTCAGTCCTAAAGATGATGCTGTGCTCCCCTTTGCGATGTCTTGCACCACACACCGAGCTCTCACAGCTTCCTTGCCATTCACCACCTTTGGGCCTATGACCCATCGGGTTGGGATGATCTTTATCCCATGCTGACGAGCAAACTTCTGAGCCTCGTCTGCTCCAACCACTCTCCCTGCTTTGTGAGCAGTCATACTCTGCAGCTCAGTTCGCCGGCCTTCCACTGTTTTATCCACATCTAATGGACATCCATCTATCTCAGACAGAACACTCGTGGGTCTTGCCAGCCAAACTTGGGATCCACACACCTTCATGGACTCCGGGAAAGTGCTATTCTTGTTGAGCAGAATCGAATTGGTCACATGTACCAACTTCGGACTCTCGTCACTGCTTACCATTTTAATAGGACCTTGAGGCACATCGAGTCTTGGGTCTAAACAAATACGATTGATCAGCCGGGGAACTCGATTGGACTCATCTGGAACTGAGTTCACATCTGAAGTTAAACTCTCTAAACGCCGGGGAACTCGACTGGACTCATTTGGAACTGAATCCACATCCATTTGAGGTTTTTCTTCCTCCATTGGGATCGCTTCATCCTCAGCGGGAGTTTCTCCTTCGAAGTATCCAGGTTCCATTGCCTCATCTGGAATCCCTTGGTAAGGCAAACTTGGATCCTCAAAATCCTCCATGTCAACATCCACAACTTCTGTCGCAGGTGTTGGGACGCTTTGCCTCTCCTCCAACTTGGGATCTGGTCGACTCTCATAGGTGATCTTCGGGCGTTTCAGGAGTGAAGGCTCACTTCCAGACTCCATCACCCCCGCATCCTTTGAGCTTCTCTGGTCCATTTTTGGAGTTTCCTCTGTTGGTTCTTTCGATTCCAACCGTTGTCGTTGAGCTTTCAACCAATCATCATACCGTTTTCGGCATTCAGCATTGTGGTTGGCTTTTCCTCTTTTTGGACCACACGCAGGACAGTTCGCTGTGCCACCATGTTCCTTCACCCATGCAGCTGGAGGTCCAACTTTGCTCATGTCTGTGGTCGGTCCATCAGACACTCGGCCCTCAAAGGCCTTGTCCGCTTCACCTTCAATCCGATCGGGCACACCATCCTCTTTCTCCTTCAGAATCGGGGGAGCCAATGTATCCGATGGATCATGCTCCTTGAGCAAATGTTGACAATGCTCCAACCCAATCTTCAACGGAACGATGTGCTTGATGGACTTTGCTCGAAAGTGTTTTGGACAACCATCCACCATGGCACTCACAACATGAGTCAAGCCACCAACTTCAGGGTACACATAGGCTGCTTCCACAAACCGGGAGAGCGCCGTGGTTTTCATCGAATCCGGTAGCTCAGCCAGAACTGTAGCACCTATCAACGACGATCCACACTCATGGAGGGATCTCTGTAGTACCAACTCCTGGGGTGATTTCTTCCCATCAAAGGCAGCTGCATGGTGATTGTGCATTGCAGCACAGTAAATCAGACCAAACTCAAACGCTCGAGGACTTCTCTTCAAGTCAAAGCCCTGCGCTCGTAGATCCAACCTCACCGTGCTGAACAACTCCTTGAGTGTTCTCACTGCCCTTTCCACACCACCAACCGCTTCATGTCCCTGCGGAGGTGCTCTTTGGGTCACAATCCTAATCCCCAGATTGGCTCTCTTGATGAGGGCGCTCACCGCTGTCTCGCTGTCTGTCCTCAACAGTACAGCAGACCCTGCAATGTCCAGTCCGAAAGCATTCATCCAATAACGAATCCAGCTGGAGGTATTGTCAGCATTGGTCCCTACCAACAGACATCCAATCATTCTGGTTGACATTTCAGTCATGACCAGTACTTTCATGTTGGGAGCCGTCGGCTGGTCTTTCGCAAAAGTACCAGTTACCAGGTTGATGAAGCAGAAATCTGCTTGCAACGCCACGGGTCGGTCTTGAGCATCCTTGGTCCGACGATGCTGGGTTGTTCCTCTTGTCATCCGACAATGAGGACATTCGGACGAAAAAGGAATGTGGCCTCGCATCCGATGCAGCTCCATTTCTTCTTGCTTTTTCTTGGTCATTGACTGCACTGACTGCATCTGATCAACCTCCATCGGTCGTTGGCCATCATCCACATCCATGGGTCGAACCTCAGTTCTTCCAAAGGTTACTTTCTTTCGCTTTCCAGCATCACCTTGCAGGTAGATCCAAGGACATCCAGCCCAGGATACTCCATATCCCATGACTCCTTTCTTCTCGTGTCGCAGCGAAATCTCTCTTCGAGTGAACTTCACTTCCCAACCAGTATTCACCATCTGCTCGGTGCTCAAGATGTTGTGAGCCACATCTGCTACAACTCCAGTCACACACACCGATGTCAAACCAAGATACTGCTTTCCTTCATACATAGGCAGCAAGGCTCGGATGCGAACTCGCTCGAAGACATTCACCGGGGTATCGTTGGCTGCTGAGTACCTCTCATTAGGTCCCAACGCCTTCCGATCCAAGATCTGGAACTCATCCAAGTATCTTTTCGCAATCACAGTCACCGATGCTCCTGAGTCAATCAACCACCATTTGCTTGCATCATCCTTTTCCATGCTTTTGACTTGATTCATCGGAGGTTTCATCAAAGACCGAACTGACTTAGATGGCAACATCTGAGATAAATCGGTAGAGATCCGATGCTCCAACTCGGCAATCCGGACTCTCGTCTCAACTTCCCATGACCAATCTATCTCATCAGTACTCCGGGGAATCCACTCTTTTCTCACTTCATCGAGCAATTCTTCCAGAGGTTGCAACACAGATTCCACTCGGGCCTCTGACTCAGGTTCATTCCATTCACCTCCAGTTAGCTGGTAGTCACTCGACTCACCCTCTTGGGAGACTTCAGCAACTGTCTTCCCCTTTCCTTTGCCTTTTCCTTTGGGCTTTCCCTTTTCGGGCTTCTTCTTGGGATCTCCTTTTGCCTTGGCTTTCGCCTTAGCATTGGGGGAATTGGGCTTCTTGCCTGAATCTCCCTCCTTATACCAGCAATCGCGGGCATAATGTCCCTTTCCACCACACACATAGCACTCCACATCCTTCTTGTTCTGGCTTGAAGCTCGTTTGCCAGCACCTTTGCTTGATTCGCGCTTGCCTTTCTGTTCCTTTCCTTTGCCTTTTGGTTTTCCTTCGTTGCCCTTTCCCTCATTGGGATCTCGAAAAGGTTGAAGCTTCGTGCCAGGGGCTTCTGACCACACCCTTTGTTGCACCTCAAACTTCAGAGCAACTCTTTTCAGATCTTCAAACGATTCACTATCGCCATGCAACAAGCAATGGCTTCTACACCGATCTGGCAAACTGCGCAGCAAAACCATAACCGAATCCGCTTCTTGGATCTGCAAACCACCAGCATGCACATCGGGATCAAGACTATTGAGCAGCTTGGTGTACTTGTTCAACTCATGCTCAATCTTTCGAATGATCTCCGGAATACTGGGTGCTTTCACGGTTTGATTCACCAGCTGCGACCGAAAGAACAGGCATTCAGCTCGCGACTTCAGGCAAAACTCCTTCGCCAGCAATCTCAAAGCCACAAAACCAGATTGTTGATAAGTGCTCTCACTTTCAACATATGTCTGCAAAATCAGAGAACTCTTCTCATGATTTGCAAAAGTCTGTCGCAGGATGTGCATCAGCCTCGTCGACCTCTTCTGTTGCTCCACAGTAAGTCGATCCTGTTTCAGCCGAGACTCTTCTTGAGTCTTCACCGCATGCATGAGCTCATTGGGAAACACTTCTGAACCCAAACCAACCCAACTGGTCAGCTTCTCCATCCAGGTCAAGAATCCAAGAGCTTCAGAGATGCGATCCTTCCAAGACGAAAAGTCAATGGTCGGCAAACTGGGCAACCATTTGTCCGATCGAGCAAACACATCCCTTTCACTTTCTTGCTCCAGAGGTGGAGGTCTCAGTGGGGGACTTGGGCTCGCCATCCGAAAAAGCTGGGTCCCCTTCGCAGGAGTACCCACTGGCGATGCACCTTGACATCCCGAAGAAGAACTGGGCATGTTCTCAGGAACACCATCCTGAGGTAAGGGGGGATTCACCTGTTGCTGTTGCTGTGGCTGCTGTTGCTGATGCTGCTGTATCATCCACTGCTGATGCTGCTGCTGTTGCTGCACCATGGACGAAGTCATCGTTTGCATAAACTGCTGTTGCTGCACAACCAGTTGCTGCATCATGCTTTCCAATTCTCGCACTTGTCTCGTCAACCCTTGCACGTCGGGTGATGTTTGTGATGGTGTCACCACAGGTTGAGGAGGTCCAGTGGATAGTCCTGGTGGTAACGAAGGACTTCCTACCGCTTGCTGAGGCAAACCAGGGGGAAACGAAGGGCCTCCCATTGTCTGTTGGGGTGCTCCAGTAGCTACCCCATGAGGGCTTCTGGCGGGAGTTCGACCTCTGGGCACTGGGCCATACACAGGTTGGCTTCCTTGTGCCAAACCTTGCACCCACAGTGGGTTGGGATTTCCCAAACCCGGAAAAGGGTCTACCCTTCGCCTTGTCTCAGCATCCATGATGGGCACAGAGCTTCCACGCTCTCGTCCACCTCTTGGACTCCTCACATGAGCTCCACTGGTATGTCGTGGGGGTGTATTCAACATAGTTCCTGAACTCTGGCTCCAGCCTGCAGTCTCTCCACAACGTCTTCTGGCGAAAATTCTCTCACCAACACCAGATGGTCCAGGCTCCTGAAGAACCTTAGTTCTACTCTACCAAGCACCGTATTCCTCCAAGATCGGTCACAACCAATCCAGTTCCAGACAAACCACCTTGCCCGGGCTCCAAAGTGCCTCAACAGCCGCTGAACCAACTGCTTCCAAGCCTGATGAGTCCGGATCCGCCTCCTCACAGGGTAGGCTTCCCGGTACTCACTTACACGGTCCGAGTACAAGAGATTCCGGTCCACTGGCAGTCTGGGCTCCAAACCCAAACTTGCCTCCAGGCACTCACAGAGTCCTGACAGACACCAAAGACCATGCACGGGCTCGTACCACAAGGCACAAGCTCCGCCACCACGTGAAAAACCGAAGGTCCCTCTGGTACCTTTTCCCTTGAAAGCACGAACGAGATTGAGCAGCGCAGCCACTCTGGCGCAGCTAGAGCCTACGTGGGCAAGTTCATGCCATACTCTCAAGCTTCTTCGAATGGCATTGGCACTGCGGCGCTCATCTTTAAGCAGGTGCATAAGAAGTCGTGGAGAGGCCATGTTGATGTGGGAGTCTGACGAGGACCCAGCCGTCTGCAGAGCACTTGTGCTGCCGATTGTGGCGTGCCTGGATAAAATGACCCGGAGCACGCTGCGACCATCATAATTGCAGCTGGTTCGCTTTGAGCTGGTGAAGGAACTCGAGGCAAGTTGGCCCTGGCCGCAGGCTGTGCTGATTGTGGGAACGTCTTTCCGCAGAACAAAGTCGATGTCAGGGCCGGATCGTGGCAGCAGACAAGTCATCGCTCTGATTGCTGAAAAGCAAAAAGAGGTACGTTCCAGTGGCTTTCAAAACATCTTTGAAGATGATGAAAAAAGCAGCTTGAAACAATGGCCAAGGAATCCGCCAAATCTTCCAACGCTCCATTGTTTAGAAGTGCTTTGAACAATAGTCAGGAAGCGCGTCTTGAAAAGCTCCTCTTGACCTCCCAATCCGCGATGTCCGGCATAGCTGAGAGTATCTCTCGCGTCACTGGATAACTTTGACTTGCAGGGAATGGAGTGGCCAAGCGTGCTGTCCGACCATGCAGGGTTCTGCCATGTCTTGCGACGCTCTCAGAGGATCCGGCTTAGTTTGTGCACTTCGTGACTTTTGGCTCAAGTGGCTCTGACTGTGAAAAAGAGAGAGCTGTCTGCACTTGTGTGAGAGGTCAGGGGGCGGCCTGGTGTTGGCTTTTTGGCACGCGTGAGAAGACTGGCAACCGCGCTCTGGCTGGAAGGAGTAAATCGCTTCATTAAAGTGCCTCACAGTAAAAAACATGCTGTTCAGCAATGGGCAAGACCATTCGATCGTACTTGCTGTGGAGGTCACTGAAGCTTCCCAACCTCGACAATTTGCTGCTCCTCAGGGTTTCAGATTCTCCAGGTTTTGGTGCAAGGCTCAAAGGCAGAAGATGAGAAAAGAATGCAACGTCGGTGGAAACTGTAGCTTGGACAAGTTTAATGCTTTGAAACGAAACACCAGGGAGTAAATTCAAATTTAACTGATCAAGTGTTGATTTTGAGGGTTTTTTCAACATTTTTGGAGACTTCCGAAATTTTTTGAAATTCGTTGAATGGTACTGAATCCAGGAAGAATTGCAACACGCAACCAAACGAAAGACAAAGAATTGAGAGTTTCTTCTGCTCAATCTCTGACAAATTCGGTGTGCCTTTTCTATGGTGGAAAATTAAAGACAAGAGAATGCAATCGAAGCTTTGTCAAAAAAAAGTCGAATGGATGCAAGGCTGGGCGACTCTCAAGTTGTTCTGCCATGATAAGAGGTCAGTGTGATTTTTTTTTCAATATCTAGACAATTTTCTTAAGATTCAGCATCAGATTCACACACAGCAACACTTTTTTTCTTCAGTTCAAATTGCCTTCGCGAAAAAGAATTTTTCTCTTGTTTTTTGTTTGAAATTTTCTTTGTTTTTTTGTCGAGATGATCTCTCGGTTACTTGCAAGCTTCAGAGAAAGTTTTAAGAAACCGACCTAAACCAAACACAAACAATGAGCAAAGTGTTTTTTGGTTAGTGCTGTCAGCCCAGTAGAAAGACAGTGAAAAAAATTGCAATCGGAATTCAAAGATATCATAAGAATGTGAATTTTTGTGGTTTCCGGTTGTTTTTCTAAGTGTGCATGTGCAAGAGTGTTTGTGGATGTGTGTGTGTGTCAGCATTTGTGGTTGCAAAGTGGTTGGTTTGCGGGTGCATGTCTTCTTTGGCTCAGTGTGCAAGGAAAGTGTCAGTGTGTGGGTAAAGAGTGGTAAGGCATGGAGTCTCAGTAGTGACACCAAACAAAAAAAAAACATGTTTACTTTTTTTCATTGTGAATCGGGCGTGTTGTGGCTTCGGCTTTGGCAGTCGTGTGTGTCATGGAGTGTGGTGTGTGTCATTCTGTGGGTGCAAAGTGGCTTCAGTGGGTAGTGTGCGTTTGCGTGTATGTCGGCTGGGTTCTGCTGGCTGTTCAATGAAAGGTGTGTGGATTTGGAGACACAAAAAGAGGGCAAGTAATCAACCCCAAAAGGTAGGGAAGCCGAAGTGACCTCCACAGTGCGAGAAAGATCGCACGCGAACAATGCCAGACTGCTTTGTCTTGAATGCCAGCTAAAGACAAGTTCAGCAAGCCACGCGTATCGACGGCTTTTTTTGTTTTCTTGAGTGTTGATGCAAACAGTATCGAACAGAAAAAATCTTGTTTGTTTGTGAGTTGATATCAATTATTATTGAACTCAATGGGTTCCAACAGCAGCTCAATTCTGGGCACCGAAAACGGGCCCTAGATTTTGGATTTCCTGTGTGAACATACAAGGCCACCCAGGTTGGAGCTTCAAATTGGAACCCAAGTTTAGGAGCCATTTTTGGGCCCAGCTGCGGCGTTTTTTTCACACACGGGAAGCCAGATCTGGCTTTCACAGCTCCTCGTTGCGAGTAAAGCAAATAAGCCTCTCAGTCGGTTCCAGTCTAAGTCTTGTGTCAGTCTTCCCCTAAAATTAGAACAGCAGGCAGCAAGGCGGCAAAGTGTGAACTTGTTTGGAACCGGAACTTTCTCTAACTGTATGGCAGCTTTATCAGTGCTGGAGAGTGTTGGACAGGTGCCTGAACATCAGGTTTTCAACGGATCAACTGCTTACAAGCAAGAAGGTGCCTACGCTTACTGTTGTTATGGTTTATTATGTGAGCTGACGGTTTGTAGGGCTTCGCTTCCTGCAGGGCTGGCGTTTTCTTGCGTTTGTGCAGCATGCTTTGGTCGACTATGAAGTGCGATGAAGATCGGCTTGAAATTCATTCTGCGCCGGACGAAGACCAGCGCTGGCCGGCGAACTGCAAGGATATGTGTCTAGAGTGATTTCCTAAATGGTTTCGACAGGTCGCGGAGTCCTGCCCCTGGAGGACCTCCTCCGCCGACAATGGGCCAACATGGTGTTCCAGACTGGCGAGACTCCACTAGATCAACCGGATCACCATCGCTGCTGCGTCCTGGAGCACCTTCCGGTACTGCTGCCCAGGCCCCACGAGGCGCGAACGGACCGCCTGCACCTCGACCCCTACCTTCAGGGCCTCTTGGGACCATCTCAGCACCGGCCGGACCGCCTCCACCAGCCAATGCGATGCGAGGACCGGCAAAACCGCCGCCACCCACTCCACACAACCCGTCTCATGCGCGACCTGCGGCGGCGGATGGTATGGGACCGGCAGGCAGGCCACCAATGGCAAGACCACCTCCGAGAGCACCAGGCCTCACCGTTCGACTACCTTCAGGACTTCTTGCCCAAGCGCTGCCATCGCCACACATGTCCACCGTCCATTCGCAAGGGTTCTACACGCTCATGTATACCAATGAGTCCATCTGGATTTGCCTCCAGCCGAATCTCAATGCCAATGATGGCCCTGGAGCACCGGCTCCTCCGCCGTAGCATGGCCTACTTTTGTGTGAAGCGGAGCTCGATCTTCCATGGATCAGCTCGGCCTGCCTCTTGCCTAGTATCAGGCTCTCTCACCGCCTGTGCACTGCACCTACGCACCACGGCAAAAGACACCCCCACGGATGCCTGGATAAGAAGCAATATGGATAATATCCAGTGGAGATGGCCGGCTTGTTCCTGTCAGGCCCCCCAGCGAATCATCGACTACATTGTCTACCACCCCTGCACCATACTGTGTACCGCGTCACGCCCTTGGTCTACACAGTCGTACCTTTCTGCCTGTAATGCCGAGCTTCACATACCGACTCCCCGTGCCCTGAGAGGTTACAGATGCTACATGCTGCAGCGCAGCCCTTCTCACATTTTGGATACTGCTGTTCCCGGTCCCAAACCCGGGAGGCGCGAGATCATTTCTCGAGTGTCGTGCTGTGACACGCTCATCCATCATGCCACTTCACTCGATTTCATCTACCATAACAAGATCGCGCAGGAGCCGAGGGTTGGGGGCTCTGCAGACCAGCAACCCCCTGTAGTTCATCACATGACTACAGCTTCTGTTCTACACATGGGAACGAAGCACAACGGTCAGGCTGCAAACCTTGGCTCCAGTGTCTGGACTGCCGAGGCCGAGGCCACTGAGGATTTCATCCTCGTACTGTATATTCATCGAATTCATGCACTCTACCCCCCATACACTTTGACAGGCTCACTATTGTCGTGTACTTTACTGCCAGGCACTGACTTGTACACACCGTGTTTAGGTCCTCCCATTTTTGGGTCACCAGCTGGAGTGCCTTTTTGCCTCAGGTCCTCATCCTCGCAAGGACAAGCGGTTACCGCTCCCAGAAGGAATACAATCTGTTCACTCTGCCCACACCTTATGTGTCGCTCGTGTCCTCTGAGATGCTTGAAGCTGACCATAAGCCACAGGCTGCTGGCCCCCTGCCTTTCAGACATGCTCGGCCGCCTCAACTGGCTACGATCAGGTCCTGCAGGACCCATGCAGACGTGGTGCACACCTCCGCACCATATAAGCGTACATATAACCTTGGCGTGCAGAGTGTTGACCGCCTCCCTCCGATGTCACTCACAGCAGGCTCAACATGGCCAGGGTTCGCCCATTGGACTGATCCTCTGTACACCCCTAAGTGCACCTTTTCCCGCTCCTATCCTGTACCAGTCGACCCCTTCACTATACACCCAGTCAAGTAACATGGGTCGCAATGGACCATCGCCCTCGGCCAAGCTCAAGTCTTCCAGAAGACCACCATCCAGATTTCGCAATCCCACGGCTGGTGCGGAAGGTGCTGTGGGAGCAGCACAGCCTTCGGCCAAGGCGACATCTGCCACCTGGAATAGACCTCAGGCTAGCACAGGCTGGGGAGAGGCCTGGATGTGGAACGAGCGAGATGCAGACTGGGGTGATGGATGGAGCACTACAACACAGGCGACAGCAGGATGGTGGACGGGACAGTGGCAAAATCAGTGGGACGGGCAGCAATGGACTTGCCGGGTGCCGCCGCCACCTCCACCACCGGCAAAAAGACGCAGTGTTACCTCGCCAGAACGCGAGGCAGGTCAGCAGGAGCAGACGGAAAGCAAGCTTGCGACACCAGGATCAAGCCAGGATCAGGCCATGCCCGTGCTGCATTCCACCTCCACTGGCTCTGCAGCCACCGGCTCCGTAACCCCTGGGAGCACACTACACACCGTCAAGGAAGAGCTTCCCAACTCTGACGACGAATCGGGTGAGTCAACAGGAGGCACTGACCCAGGGGCCGCTGCTCAACCTCCTATCACTGCGTCTGGTCAGCACCATGTCGGCCTGGACCAGTTGCCTCACTCCTCGACCTCAGCCATGGAGACGCGCGGGAGCCATCTTGCCACACCGGCACTCAGCCCTTGCGGCTAGTTGCCCTGGCACCACAAGCAACAGGACACGCACCTTCGGCAACTACCTGCGCAGACAACTTCACTGTCGATGAGGTACGTCACCTTGAGCAACCAGGGCCACAGGGACTACTGCTACAGCAGCTGCCTCGACAGGTGAAAGAAGAACCCCTTGACTCCGATACTCAATCTTCCTCCTCCGAAGCGTCGCCCTCCAGAAGCGATGAAGCAGGGCCAAAGCAGGTAGCTTCGCAGTCGCAGGTGGCTGAGCCGATGCCGCACGTCTCCACCACCATGGTTTCACCGTTGCAGACCGCCGCCAGCTCCGACACCTCCACGGATGAGCACATTGAAGAGACTACACCGCTGGCCCATACCCGTCAAAGCAGCAGTGACATTGAGGGAGTGGATACGAGTCTTTGCCCCGTTGTTAGTACGACATGGACCTCTGATCTCTCGCCAACCTCTCCGGCTGAGACCACTGCGATTCCTCAGGAGAATGTGACCTACCAGCCGCCGCCTCCAGCTGAACCACAGGTCAGACGGTCTGTCAACAAGATCCAGGGCTGGCAGACTACAGGCACCACTGAGACATCGCCCTCGCCCTCCTCCGATGTCACCATTCTGGACGAGCCTGGAACAGCAGCCTCGTCCTCTGTAGATGCTCATCTGGCAACGACCACACGGGTCACTAATAAGATGCAGAGGGTGCACTCTCCGCATTCCCACATATGAAAATCAGCTTGCTTTGCAATTGTCTGAGCGCCCTCCTGCTACGACCCCAATACTACTCTCCAAACCCGGTTCTGTCCATGCAAGATGAGACGCTAATCCAAACAGCTCTCACCACGAATTGGCTGGGACAGGACCAGAGCTCCAGAAAGACTGCACTCGCGCCCCTCTCAGCCTGTGCAGACTATTCTTTGTGGGGTAAACTAACGCGCAGTCATGCTTGGGCACGTTGGAAGCTCGTGGCAGGAACCCGTCGTGTCAAAGCCCTGCGGGACTCAGCAGCGGCTGTCACATTGTCGGGGCCTGAGCCCCCACGTGCAGCATCTGGATGTAGTGGCCACCACCCCAGACATTATCAGTGCTCCATGTCCACGTCATGCTTCTCCCGCTTCCTCCGTGTGCTTATCCTTGCCAGCTTTCATCCATACCTAGCACTCGGCACGTCTTCGCATGCCTCTAATCCTGCACGAGTGGCCGTATCTGAGCCGATACACAGCTCTACTGCTAAGCGCTCCTACAAACGAGCTGTGAAGCGAGCCAGCCGATTTGGAGTTACCACTTATCTGGGTCGCACCTTCACTGCAAAACAGTTGAGAACGCACTACCAGCCAGATAACGCAGACCGAGGGTCTCCCTCCCCACAGGCAGAGACTGCCGCACATGGCCTGCGCGTTCTGTACTGGAACGCTGGTGGGCTACATGCTTCCAGGCATGCAGAGCTCAAACACTGGCTACACATCCAGGATCAATCCACTCGACCAGACCTAGTCGTCATCACTGAAACACACTGGCCCACCACAATGGAATACCCTGCCACAGACTGGCAGGCCATCCATACTGGGGCGGGCCAGTCACAAGGGGGGATCCTTGTGCTCGTTCACAACTCTGTATGTCCGGCTCACGACATCAGATACAACGAGCTAAAGCCGGGTCGATTACTACATGTTCGGATCTCGCTGCAGAAGCGTCCTGCCCTTGATGTCCTGGCCGTATATCAGCACGCTTGGAACCCCGATGGTGGAGATGGTGACAGGCAAGCACGCATCACCAGATTGCTAGCAAACCGGTCGGACATCTGGGAACGGATCTCTAAATGGGCTCGCTCGGTTCCTGCTCGAAATCTTCTTTTCATCGTAGGGGACATGAACTGTCCTTTGCTGAAAGAGACCACTCATGTTGGCAAAGGAACCCCAATACTGCCCGCGGGTCATCACTACAGAGATCAGTTTCGATTGCAGGACCTTCTAAGGGATCATGGTTTGTGCGCGTTAAACACATGGGGCAAAGCAGGGTCTCCCTCCGTCACCTTTAAGCCACTTAAGGGCCTGGGCACTCAAATTGACTTCTGCCTGATGAGATGCCGACAGACAACGCCCCAAGCCCTATGTGCGGGCACCTTGACGAATTTCCCACTCCTGCCTGAAACGGGGATGTATCATCTCCCAGTCAAGGCGCAGCTGCCGTTACCAGTGGCACCTCGCAAAGCCGGCGAGAAACAGGGCAACTCACTTAAAGCCACACAGGAGCTCATGAATAAATACCCTAAACTCCTTCCCACCTACCAAGCGCACCTACCGGATCATGTCTTACCACATCAGGAGCTGACCACAATCATGGCGGATGCATGGGCAACTGCGCTTGATCAGTGCTGCGTGACCCTCAATCCCTCAGAAGCTCCTGCAACGACTCTTGACCAGCCTGAGGTAGTTCATCTTTGGCAACACCGACAGGAGTTGAGGGCACTACAGCAGGCCCTTACTACCAATCATGACACCTTTGCTGGCACTCACGACCTTCAGGTTCGTAAACAGGCCAGAGCCAGACTAGCAGCGTCTATGCTGCTTCGAGCATGGCAGCAGGCTGTACATTGCACTCGGAAGGCCAAGGAGCTTCGCAAGCTTAGCAGACTCAGGAAGAAGCAACACCTTGATGCGCTCATTATGGAGGCCAGGAACAGCAGCAGTCCCATGACAGCCGTTCATCAGATCCTGAAGCGTTATGCACCAAAGGTCAGACAGAAAAGGCTCCAGCTCCGCACCAGTCAAGGACACATCCTCACGCCGCAAGAAGAAATGCAGCAGATTGTGGGACATTTTAAGCAGGTCTACAAACAACCTGACCATGCACCATCGGGCAGGCCTGTTGATCAGGCCGTTGTCTTTGATCCACACAATGTGCTCCTGGCGTTCAGCAAGTTGCCTAACAAGGCTCTTCCTTCACACTTCCTGCCTGCCCCGCTATGGCGAGCCTCAGCTCACCTTGCGACGCAGGTGTTCCAGCAGACCCTTGTGGCAGCCTATGGCCGGGAGGAACTTTTTCTGCCCAAGGCCTGGCACGAAATACAAGTGGCACTCATCCCTAAACCGTCTAAGCCGGCGACCTCTGCCGACTCGCTAAGACCAATTTCACTGCTTTCGCCGATGGCCAAAGTCCTAGCAAAGCTAGTAGCGGAGGAGATTCGGCCCATAGTCTCGAATGCCGCCACGCACATTCCACAATTTGCATACCTAGAAGGGCGACAAACCTGTGACGCTATCGACAGGGCTTTTGGCCATTGCAGAGAAATCCGAGAACGTCGCCAAAACGCCACGGTCACCACCCGTGACAGGAGGGCGGGCAAAACTGCCCAAATCGTCTCGGGAGGCGTCACGCTCTCACTTGATCTACGCAAAGCCTTCGACAGCATCCCCTGGCGGTGTCTGCAGCAATGCCTTGAGCACTTCCGGCTACCTGCCTCGACTACTCAACTTATTTTGTACCTACATGAGAACGCCACGTACATTTTTAAAACTCCCAGAGCGCAGGGCTCTGTGCTGGCGGGGCAAGGCATCAGGCAGGGCTGCGGATTAGCGCCCATGCTCTGGACGCTATACTCCCTTTATCTTGCATCCAAACTTGACACTGCTGCGCCCTCTGCACTTAAAACTTTCTTTGCGGACGATTTTCTAGCGCAATGGACGATCGAGACCTGGTCAGACATGAAAAGTGTCCCCACGCAAATTTCAAAAATAGTAGCAGTCTTAGAAGATCATGGTATGCAACTTAGTCCGGGCAAGACAGTGGTACTTTACTCGCTTTGGGGTACGCAGGTACATGCATGCCTCAAGCCCATGCTGTGTCAACATGCCACTCTCGGCAAATGCCTGCGAATTGGGACTGCTAACCTCACGGGAAAGTGCTACCTCTTGCCGGTTGTCATGTCCCATGAGTACCTTGGCGTCAAACTTTCGTACAAAAACTTTGAGTGGCAAACCCTTAAGCACCGGCTACGCCATTCCTGGATTGCCTACAATCGGTTATCCGCCTTGCTGAAGTCTAAAGCCCTGCCAGTGCATAAGCGATTGCAGCTGCATCAATGCATATGTCTCGCCACCCTTCGATATGGGCTCTCCTGTACAGGCCTGACCATGGCTGGTAGACAGAAAGTCTATGGTACTGTCCTTCGACAATGGCGAGCTTTGGCTAATAACCTTCCTCACATCACTGGGCTGTCTAATGCGACCTTCTTGACAAACTTTCACCTGGCTGACCCCCTGGATGGCTTGGACGCTATTTTGATCAAAAGGCTAGATAAGGTAGAATCAGGGCCTATTGCACCACTACAGCCACCCGCCGTCAAACGATGGTGGGAACACCTCCGTAAAATCACCAATGATCCGACTGTTACGCAGACGACAAGCAAGGTGCCCCTCAGGCATCAGGATGCCAGACCCCCAGCTCCATGTGATGTCTGCGGCCTTTCCTTTCCCAATGAGGCCACGTTACGTTGGCACATCTCCAACGTGCATGTCAAGCTGACTAAAGAGCAACATCACGCGAAGGAGGCAGCCTTTCGAGAACGAAAAGCCTCACACATGCAACATGCACATGATGGTATGCCTACGTGTCGACACTGCAGACATGAGTTTTCATCCTGGCCGCAGTTTGCGGCGCATCACAATAGGCAGTGTTGCCCGGTACTTCACTTAGGATGTGCCCCGACCCTACCTCCATATCCGCCAGACCCTGCGCCCCTGCTACAGGACGAAGCTTTTCTGCAGGAAGCTCAGTCGGATGATTGGAAGCAACTTGCGCAGAAAATCCGCGCCATTGGGCGATTGCACTACTGCCCCTTCTGCAACCTTTGGATGGCCAAAACTGCCATGTTGCATCAACATATCAAGGCTCAGCATGTGGATGCAGCCGCTCACCTTGATAAGTGTCAGCATTTCCTGCTTACGCGAAAGGGTATCAACTCCCCCTGCCAGCACTGCGGCACTCGGCACAACCGCGCGGCTGTGGGGTGCTCAGTACTGATCCGAGTAGCCTACGTCCTGCAACATCAAAATCGCTTGGGAATCCTCCTTCATACCACGGAATCGGCCACAGGTGATGATGGACGAGCTGACAAGAGGCGCCGCCGAAATGGACCTGTGGAAGTCCATGATGAACAAGCCTGGGGAGGTGGGGCAAAAGCGGCAAGGCGACCGAGTGGAGGACCTCAGTCGCCAGAAAGGTCGACAGCGCGGAGATCGGGGGAAAGGCAACCAGAGCTTCGCGAGGCAAGCCAAACAGGCCTCCGGGCCTTCTTCGCTGGACAACGACGAGGACGATCCCCTGAGAGAGGCCGTGAAGCTCATCACGACCCTGTCCCTTCGCCACGAGGATGCACTGGCCATCCACCGTCAGGACACCAGCTACGTGTTCTTCATGAAGACCAGTCCGCCGGAGCTGACGGTACTCAGCGATCTCATGCGAGTCGGATCGGAATGGAAGGCCAAGAAGGAGCAGTCCCCAGCTCTGGTCACCCAGCCCTTGCGGGTGGTCCTCCTGGGCTGTCTCCTGGAGGCGGTGACTACCAGGATGCAATCCCTGCAGGATCCAACGCTACATGCCAAAGCACAAGCGGCCAAACTGGTCAATCCAGCAGGCGACTTTCACTACATGATGTGGGACGATGCGGAGAAGATATACCAGAACAAGGACGATCGCGAATCGATCCCCACGAAAACGGTACTCGAGGACATCGCGACCCTGCAGAGGCTGATCCTCCAGCCACGAGTGGTAGGACGCTTTCATGCCCAACGGAAGCTTGCGCCGGACATGCAGGGGGAAGTGGTGCCATTCGTACTGGAGATTGGCCTACGCAACCAAGCCTCACACAAAGTCTACTTTCTGCTGGACAAGTACTGCCACCAAGCAATCTGGCACCTGGCAGGCACGTCCCTGAGGCACGACAAACTGGGACGCGGAGCGTTGGCCAATGCGCTGGAGAAACTTGCAGAGAAGCTTTGAGGCGACTCCGACTTCAAAACTCCTGTAACCATTGCTATGCTAACAGTCTAGTCCTCACACTTTTGCATGCACAAAGCTTCAGGCGCATGACGTTCTTTCGTGATGATCTTCAAAGGCTGATGTCCTGGCTCGTCACTCAGAAAACGGCTAAGTTGTGGCAGCTTATGCCCTGGACCCAGGCGCTAAGAACATGGGCACAGCCAAATATGCAACATGATGTAGCAGAATTTGCCAAGCACATGTTGGCAAATGAGCTGCTTACTGCCCCCATGCTTGGGGAATGGCAAACCAGATTGCATGTGGACGGCGCTATTCAGGTCACAGATAGAGGTACCACTTGGCCTATCCTGCTGCCTGAGCCCCTGCTGACCCAACAGGAATGCGCGTTACAGAGCTTAATTGATGCATGGGAGTCCCAGGCTGCTCCGCACGCGCTTGCTGCTGATCCAAGTGAGCTCTTGCTGCAACTCAACAGGTTTCGAGAGGTTGGTGGAGTCTACGCCAAGTCTACTACCCCAGTTGTGCCAGCTGATACCCTCTCCATTCCTGTGTTTCACGGTGATGGTTTGCAAAGGGGCACCCTACGATATCGACTAAGAGCGGCAATCATTCACATTGGTGATACCCCTCAATCTGGACACTACAGGGCTGTCACCTTCCATGTAGGGGCCACTGCCTACTTGCATGACGATAACAAAGTTGCCCAGAAGCTCACTACCAGACTTCTCAAGACCCTGCACACCCAAGTCTATCTTTGCCTATATTCCAAGATAGACAATCCTCAGTCAAGTGCTGACCTCGCCGTAAACATATCATCTGATTCACTGCCACCAACTTCATCAGCAGGGTAAGCGGTTACCGCCCCTGATGGCTGCGTGGGTAAGCGGACTCCGCCCCTGAGTAGCGTTTCACACACAACGCCAGGTTAGTGGTCTCCACCCCTGTGCTTGTACAGATTGGGTAGGGTGCTCTCTCTTTTTGACTTCTCACCACTCGAGTCACGCATAGATGTTGAGTGGCCTCGGTAGCTGCACTGCTTATGGGACCCTCGGGTCGGGTGCAGTGGCAGTTGCCCATCCTGCTCTCTAGAAGAGCCGTGTACATTCTTGTACATGATGTAGCCCGCATAGCGAAGCTCACCCCTCGCTGCGTTGGAAAGAAAGAATCATGCACCGCTGTTTGCATTAAGCCTAAACAAGCCTTGCGCAGCTGGAGCATCTCCGGCTCACAGCTGGCCTTGACCTAACCCCTAGGTGGGGCCTTCTGCTTTTCGCCCACCCACCACTGCCCTTACGCACTCAAAGCATATCAGCCAAAAGCCTGGATCCATCCGGATCCCGCCTCCCAAAGTGGAGTAGCCCTTCAGAAATGCCCACTTGCCTCCCAAAGTGGAGTAGCCCCGGTCCCGCCTCGGGACCTCATCATCGCACCTCAACAGGGGGTGTGATGGCCTTACATGCTCGTGGGATCTTGCCCAGCCTTTCCCACGATGCATTTCACTCTCTCGCCCAGAGCAGCACCGCTGAAAACAGGAGAGCGAGTCGTTGGTACCCTAAACCCCTCCCGGTTGGGATATAGGATTAGGGTCTGACTCCTCTCCCCAGCTAGGGTTAGGTCATGCAGTGCTTGTTGGGAGAACGGTAGTGGTAGTGGTAGTAGTAGTAGTAGTAGTAGTAGTAGT
Source organism: Symbiodinium natans (assembly GCA_905221605.1). Classification (NCBI taxonomy): domain Eukaryota; class Dinophyceae; order Suessiales; family Symbiodiniaceae; genus Symbiodinium; species Symbiodinium natans. The sequence continues at coordinate 578,194 of CAJNDS010002112.1, forward strand.
AGTAGTAGTAGTAGTAGTAGTAGTAGTAGTAGTAGTAGTAGTAGTAGTAGTAGTAGTAGTAGTAGTAGTAGTATAGTAGTAAGTAGTAGTAGTAGTAGTAGTAGTAGTAGTAGTAGTAGTAGTGGTGGTAGTAGTAGTAGTAGTAGTAGTAGTATTAGTAGTATGGTAGTAGTAGTATGGTAGTAGTAGTAGTAGTAGTAGTAGTAGTAGTAGTAGTAGTAGTAGTAGTAGTAGTAGTAGTAGTAGTAGTAGTAGTAGTAGTAGTAGTAGTAGTAGTAGTAGTAGTAGTAGTAGTAGTAGTAGTAGTAGTAGTAGTAGTAGTAGTAGTAGTAGTAGTAGTACGTAGTGCGAAGCGGGGATGGAAACGATATGAGAACGCAACCGGGAGGGATTTTCGTTGAATGTATTACGGACTGCACAGCGGCGCGTGCTGCGGCGCGGGAAGCTGAGGGATTTTCGTTGAATTGTAGTACAAGCGTAGTACTGGGAGGACAGAGCCGGAGAGGCGCGAGAGCGGACTGCGGCGCGTATGACGGCGCGTACGGCGGCGCGGGAAGCTGATGAGGGATTTTCATTGAGTTGCAGTACAAATGTAGTACTGGGAAGACAGAGCCGGAGGGGCGCGAGAGCGGACTGCGGCGCGTACGACGCGGCGTGGAAGCTGAGGGATTTTCGTTGCGGTGCGAACGGCGGCGCGGGAGGGATCGAAGTGTAATACGAATGTAGTACTGCGAGGACACAGCCGGAGGGGTGCGAGAGTGGACTGCGGCGCGGACGACGGCGCGGACGGCGGCGCAGTCAGCTGAGTGATTTTCGTTGAATTGTAGTACAAATGGGAGGACACAGCCGGAGGGGCGCGAGAGCGGACTGCGGCGCGTACGGCGGCGCGGGAAGCGGAGGGATTTTCGTTGAATTATTGTAGTACAAATGTAGTACTGGGAGGACAGAGCCGGAGGGGCGCGAGAGCGGACTGCGGCGTATGCAGCGCGTACGACGGCGCGTACGGCGGCGCGGGAAGCTGCAAATTTTCGTTGAATTGTAATACAAATGTAGTACTGGGAGGACAGATCGAGCCGAGGGGCGCGAGAGCGGACTGCGGCGCGTACGGCGGCGCGGGAAGCGGAGGGATTTTCGTTGAATTGTAGTACAAATGTAGTACTGGGAGGACAGCCGGAGGGCCGCGAGAGCGGATTGCGGCGCGTACGACGGCGCGTACGGCGGCGCGGGAAGCTGAAGGATTTTCTTTGAATTGCAGAACAAATGTAGTACTGGGAGGACAGCCGGAGGGCCGCGAGAGCGGACTGCGGCGCGTGCGACGGCGCGTACGGCGGCGCAGGAAGCTGAGTGATTTTCTTTGAATTGTAATACAAATGCTATAGTACTGGGAGGACAAAGCCGGAGGGGCGCGAGAGCGAGCGGACTGCGGCGCGTACGGCGGCGCGGGAAGCGGAGGGATTTTCGTTGAATTGTAGTACAAATGTAGTACTGGGAGGACAGAGCCGGAGGGGCGCGAGAGCGGACTGCGGCGCACACGACGGTGCGTACGGCGGCGCGGGAAGCTGAGGGATGTTGGTTGAATTGTATAGTACAAATGTAGTATTGGGAGGGTATTGGGAGGACAAAGCAAAATGTGCATACGGAATGGATATTCAAGTGGGGGTTTCACTCCGGCACTGGTGTCATTCGGATTGTTTTTGGGTTTCTTGTTTGACCTTGTTTTTCTCTTCCCCAACAGCGTCGAGGCCAAGGCGCGCTGCAACGCGCATCCGAGTTGCCCCCACCACCGGCCCTCCCACCCCGCGCGGACAGCTGCGCGCAGCGCCCGCGGCGCGCGCAGGGAGCGCTGTTGCGCGAGGCTACAAACGAGATCGTGCGCCTCCTGCCCCCCATCGTCCGCCGACCTCCGCAGCCAGGACGACGAATCGGGCCCGGGCCGGCCAGTTCAGGGTAGCGCCGTTGTTCGCGCCGTCGATGGCACTGGCAGCCATCCCGATCTTACGAAGCCGGTTGCGGGCGCCCGTCTGCCCCCAACGGCGAAACCAGGGTCACATCGCAGCAGGGTGCCTCACCGCGCCGAGACGCCCCATATATGACGAGGTATGACGAGGTCGAGTCGGCGCCGGTAATCTGGGCTACGCCCGGCGCAGTGGTCCGCGCCATTGTTGGGGGACCACCCGCCCTTCGGCGGCGACGGCTTCCCGCGCGACGCGAACCCATGCTCCCTCGAGTATGGGAGAATATGGGAGATATGGGAGCACGCCTGGCCAGCAGCCCACTCCGAGCGCAGGCGGCGCTGGTCGCCCAACTGTTCCCCCACGGCTCGGCAGCCTGGCTCGCCATGTCCACTGCAACGGGTTGACGCCAAGGGTAGCGGCAAGCGAAGGCGTCGCCGGAAAGTGACTTGCATATCCATCGGCAGGAGCTGTGTGCCCTCGCGGGGATGGCTCGCAACCACTCGCGGGCATGCGCGCCCGCCTGGGAGCGCAGCAGAGCTCGGGAACTCGGCGACAAGCTGCAGAGGAGGCGCCCGCGATAGAACTTGTTGAGTACACGAGCTGCCGGCTTCTGCCAGCCATGAATCCAACTTCCAAGCTCTGAAGGCTCAGTGTGTGTACGCGGCGGCCGCGCCCCGCGGAGCATATTATTTTGTTTCCGCGCGAACACATTATATTGTAGGCGCGGGGAAAAAACCTGTCTTGCGGTCATCATCAGTCTTTTGGTCCTGTTAATGGTTGATCTGGGGATGAGTCTTTACATGGCTTGTGTACGTCCCACATCCACTGAACGCTGAGACCCTACCTGTCATATCTTGTTTTGTGCTTCGGGTTGCTGCTGGTCGCGACACTCTTCTGGGGACGGGTGCTGGCACGCCGCCATGTCCGCCGGCCTGGGTAGCGGCTGCATCAGGAGGCGAACGCGAACTTACCGAGCTGGCCGCATCGCTCGACCAGTCGCCGACTACACTGCTTCGCGCTCTATTATGCTCTATTGCAACAAGCTATGGAGTCGCAGGCCCATGCCCCATCACCGCCGCACCCATCAGCCCGCGCAGCACGGACAGCGCGCCACAGAACGGCGCCGCGGTTGCAAGGACCGAAAACCCTCAATGCGGACGCGTGGAGGCCTGGCGGCCCGTTTCGCAATAGAGTGTGGCCTGGAACCGGTGGCTACTTGGAAACACGACCGCTGTAGAGGAGTCCACGCTTTTCATGTTGCTCCACGACGCGGCCTTAGCTCTTGGACGCCGCGCCCGTACCGAGGCCGGCGCATTGGCGAGGCCGCTCAGCCCGGCCCACCAGCCACAGCCGCTGATGTGACACAACGTCGGGAGCGTAAGCATCATGACCGTCGCATTGGCGAAGCAGACCACCCAGGCCCGGATTCGGAGGCCGCGAACCGGCGACAACGCGCATTGCATGCACTCGCTCAGATGCAACTGTTGCCGCCTGATCCCCGCCCGGCCGCTTTGCGCGACCACCAAGCGGAAACTGATGCTGCCGAAACCCTCTCGGACACACTCAGCTCCACCACCCCTTTCGCTTCCATGCGGGGCGATTTCCCAGCGACCCTCGGGAGCGGTGGCACCAGTGGCGCCAGTGGCACCCGAAGAGGCGACGCCGGGCTTCACGCCGCCACCTTCGCCAGAGCGGCCGCTTCGCATGCCTGCAGCAGATGCTGAGCCCCTGCCCTGGAAGATGCCCGCCCGCCGAGCTCCTTGCCCGGCGAGCGCAATTCATGGCTTTACATACCATTGTTGCATGCGGCGCAGGGCAACTTGACCTTGCGCTTACCAGGATTGGCATTCGCATCCTGGGCTCGGCGCTCGCTTTTGTGAACTCGTGGCCTTGTTGCGGGATGCGCCCCCAGTTCCGCCGTCAGGGCTCGCCCAAACCTTGCTTGCGGTCGCCGAGTGCGAGGCTCATGACGCTCACCAGGGCACCTCAACGGAAGATCGAGCATCGGCGGCAACCCTGTCCGCCATGCCCGACGCCCCGCTGCCCTTATCGACCGCACTACTGCTTTGCATGGCCCCAGATGGATATCTCACAGCGGCAGCGCAAGCAGCACTTTTAGAGTCCTACGCGGGTGCGACGGCAGCTGCGGCCGCACGGAGCCTAGCGGACGATGCTGGGTTTAGCGAGCCCGGTCCGTACCGCGCCCGCTGCGTACTGGGCGGCGTGGGCTGATGCACTCCCTGTCCTTGGCGAGCGCGCCCCGGCTTAAGCTGAGGCTTGCGTCCACCAGCTGGAGGCAAAAGTAGTGGATGCAGCATGCCTTCGTAGTGCCGCAGTGGCATGCAACCTATTGCAACCTCCGTCGAACTGAAGCCTGGCAGGAGTGCCCGTCTTGGCGAGCCATGGCTGGCGCGCGCCCACCAGTAGTGACGAACAGGGGCCTAGGCGACTGGCCGCATGGCTGGCAGCACAGTGCGTCGCGAACTCGCAACCTACACTTCCGCGAACGCAAGTTGCTGCCAGCCTTGCCACCAAGCGCCTTGCGTTCTCACGCTGGGCCGCACGCGGGCGCTTGGTTAACAGCCTTTCCAGCGGAGCCCGCCACCACCCCCGCAAGCAATGCAGCTCGCCTTGCGCCGCCGACGGCGCCTCCCGCTCCCCCTACGATTAAGTCGGTGCGGCCCATCTTCCTGGTGCGGCGAACTCGTCGACACGTTCGGTGATCATGCTTTGGCCAGCCCTCCAACAGGGCTGTTGGCTCGGCGAGCATGGGTGAGGGTCGCACGCGCAGCTGTTGGAGCAGACGGCCAGGTAGTCTGGCTCTGCAACACCACTGCTCCTGGCGTTGCCCCAGACGACAGACGCCGCCTCGACTTGGTGATCAACGGAGCAACGCCTATGGGTGGCGCGTTGTGGTGTGAGGCGACCCTGGTGTCGCCGTTCACGCGCACGGGCCGGCCCCAACCCTGCGCTGCCGCGCATGACGGCGCCATGCTGCGGGTGGCCGAGCGGCGCAAGCGAACCGCGTACCCGGAGCTCAGGGCGGGCGGTCCGCAGCGGCTCCTCGTCTTCGGCTCTGAAGTAGGGGGGCGCTGGAATGAGGCAGCACGGGGTCTCGTCAGAGACTTGGCGCGCGTTCGCGCCCAACGGGCCCCGCCGGCACTGCGAGCTGCGGCCACATCCGCCTGGACAAGACGGTGGTGGGCGGCTCTGGCTGTAGCGGTGCAGCAGGCAGTGAAGAAACCCCTGGCCCGTGCCGCCACCCGCGAGCCAGCGACAGTGCCCGACCTCGGCGACACTGCGGGGCCGCTGCGCTAGCCCGCTAGCCGTAGTGCGGCGGTAAGGGTGACTAGAGTAGGGTAAATCGACCTCGCAGGACCTGCATCATGCAGGCGGAAAAGTCCGAGGAAAAAAAAGTTCCACCGCTGCCCCCGGACACAGCGCTGCCACGCTTTAACTGTGCGCAAAGCTTCACCCAACTCAGCTGCAGTGATGCGGACAGTTGAACAAGTTTGTCATGTCACCGTTCCCTAGTGCGGGGCGAACGCATGCCCGTGCTCGCACTGTTCGCCTTGGGGAACGTCCCAGCAGCGACGTGCGGAGTCCCATCAACCCTACGTGGAAGTGCAGTTCATTCCAGCCCAGGCCCACTCTCGTTGCGCATCGGGCACGATAGCTGGTGGTGGTTCGAGGCACCATGAACATGCAAGATTTTGATTTTGGTCATCCAAGCAGCTTGCATGGAATATTTCAACCAGGGACAGTCCGTTGCGTAAGCATGGCTCAAGCCGGAACAAAATCATGTTGTTTTTCTGTGTCTTTTTGTGGCAAGTTTGGGGCCGGGCAAGCAAAGGTCAAAGTGCTTGCCTCCACAATCGTAGGTGGCAGGCCTTCCCAGGCATTCGCATCACCCCAAATACCCCAAGCAGGCGGAAACTTTTTCTGTGAACAAAAAAACCTCCGTCCTCCCTGCCCCCCCGGCTGTGCCTGGACTTCCTGTGTAGTGGTGCACGGGGAACGCGAAGCAGCCGGAAGAATGAGCGAGATCACAAGCGAAAAGAGCCGCATCACATCCACACACTGGAGCACCACACTGCTCACTGCATCACAGGAAAGCTGTGCAGGCATGTCAATGTTTTGCCACTTCAACGAGCCTAGCCCACACGCTACAAAGCAAGCACGTAGTTTGCAACTTGTCTAGCTGCTTCTTGATGTTTATGCGTGTTTTTTTTTGCCGAAATGCGGCGGGCGTGGCTGGGGTAACCAACAATTCCGACATGAATTAGGCAAACATGACAATGTCAAGACACTACTAACATTCAGACGCATATATACTGTGTGAAATCGCCACTCAGGAAGTGCACTCGCATCTCACACGCTCCGTGCTGAACAATGTGTCCAGAGACAACGCGTTGCGCATGTGACGGCCATGATTGTGCGCAGTGCATTCCAACAGAGCATGCTGGATCCCGAGTGAGTCAGTGGCGGAAGCACAAAATCGACAAGGTCGCTGCAGGCCATCCGAAAAGTCATGATGCCCACAACGAGACAAACCCCAGACGCGAGCTTGAGCGGGGTCGATGGACCGCCCATAAACTACTGCATGGAGGTGTGGACGTGGTTGCCACCGCAAGTAATTTTGTAGGGATTCTGTGCTTTGAAGAACCGCTTGGTAGCGTGCATGGGAATGTAAGGTGACTGTGGTTTTGACATGCTTCAACCAGCGGACGGATCCTGAACGGAAGCTATCCAAGGTTTTCTTCACACTGCAGCCGAGCTACTTGCTCGTGCGCAGGTGCCGGACGACGTCCTTGCGGCCGTGCGCGTCGGCAGAGTCGTCGCGTTGCAAAAGCCGAATGGCCGTGTCCGGGCCCTAGTTGTTGGCGACGTTTTGCGCCGCCTGGTCGGGAGGGTTCTGGCGCAGCAGTTCGGCCCCGAACTCCAAGAGGCGTGCCTGCCCTTCCAATTCGGCCGTAGCACGTCTGCTGGGACTGAAGCCGTCGTCTGCCTCCTCCGCGCAGCAACTGAGGCCAGTCCGCGGGCAACAATCCTTTCGGTTGATGCTGTTGGGGCATTCGACCACGTCTCCCGTCGAGCCATGCTGCGGGGGCTGCTTGAGCGCCCGGCGCTGCGGCCTTTGTTGCCCTACGCGCGCCAATTTTACGCCGAGAGCAGCTCCTACACTTGGTATGACGATGCCGGGCACGGCCATCGCATCCAGCAAGGCGAAGGCGGCGAGCAAGGCGACCCTCTGATGCCAGCGCTCTACGCCCTCGCGCAGCACCCTGCGCTCGCCGAACTCCAGGGCCAGCTTCTCCCGGGTGAGGCCGTTTTCGCCTTCCTAGACGACATCTACGTCGTCGCTGAACCTGAGCGTGTTCGGCCTTTGCTGGATGCTCTGTCCGCCGCGTTGTGGGAACATGCGCGGGTCAGATTGCATGCGGGCAAGACCCGCATATGGAACGCGGCCGGTGAAGAGCCCCCGTCCATAGCCGACCTGGCCGCCGCTAGCTCCTCGGACCCAGCGTGGGTCGGCGACTGGTCGCTCCCGCCCGACCAGCAAGGCCTCACCGTGCTGGGCGCGCCGTTGGGTCATGACGCGTACGTCCATGCGCAGCTACGCCTCAAACGTGCGCAGCATGACCGACTCCTCGGCCGCATCCCGCAGTTGTCCAGCTTGCAGGCAGCGTGGCTCCTGCTCCTGTTCTGCGCTGCGCCACGGGCCAACCACCTCCTCCGGGTCCTCCCCCCCCACCAGACCGAGGCGTATGCGCGGGACCACGACGCGGCAGTTGCCCAGTGCCTCACCCGCCTCTTGCAGCTGGAGGCCGCGCCCCTGCCTGATCCCAGCCTGCGAACGGCGCAGCTGGCCTTGCGGTTTGGGGGGCTTGGTCTGCGCTCCGCTGTTGCTGCCCGCCAAGCTGCCCATTGGGCCTCCTGGTGTGACACGCTGCCCGTTATCCAAGCCCGAGCGCCGGTAGCTGCAGACCGGCTGCTCCATGCCTTGCAGGGCCATGTGCCCTTGCCCGCGGCGGCCGCTGCGAATCAGGCACGCGATGCCCTTCGCGCCATCGGCTACGACGCGCCGGCGTGGGCTTCCCTGCTTCACGCCTCGGACGCGCCGCCAGCGCGCGGCTGCGCTTTCGAGCCAGGTGATGCCCTGCGGGGATGGCAGCGCCAAGCTGCCGGAGCGTGCGACGAGCGCGCGTGCGAGACGCATCTTTCTGACCTCACCCTTGCGTCCCGTGCGCTGCTGCTGTCGCAGGCTGGGCCACACTCTGCCCGAGCCATCACCGTCGCGCCCACGCACGAGGCCGTGTCCATTCCGAATGCGCAGTTCCGCATTCTGCTCCTGCGGCGCCTGCGCCTGCCCCTGCCACTCGCCCCCCGCACGTGCAGCTGTCGTGGCAGGCTCGACGCTTTCGGGGACCACCGTGCCGCGTGCGCTACCAGCGGCGTGCTCGCCGCGCGTGCAGGGCCACTTGAGCGCGCCGTTGCGCGGGTTTGCCGCGAAGCCGGTGCGCGTGTCGCTCGCAACGTCCGCGTTGCCGACATGAACATCGACGTGCCCGTCGCAGATGACAGGCGCATCGAAGTCGTGGCCAACGGCTTGTCCCTTTGGCACGGCTCGCAGCTCGCGGTTGACGCCACGCTCGTCTCCCCGCTCACACGTACGGGCGAGCCCCACCCGCGGGCTGATGTTGAGCCGGGGCGCTCTGTCACCGCAGCAGCGCGGCGCAAGCGACATGGCACGTACCCCGAGCTCCTCCGTGCCCGGCGGTGCCGCCTGGTCGTCATTGCCCTGGAAGTGGGTGGGCGCTTTGGCACGGAAGCAGCCACCTTCCTGCGCCTCCTGGCCCGCCACCGAGCTGCCACCATCCCAGCGCACCTCCGACCGGCGGCTCAGACCGCCTGGGTGGCGCGATGGGCGGCGCTCCTGGCCGTTGCGGCCCAGCGCGCGTTCGCATCTTCCTTGCTCGAGCTGCCCCTTGCAGGTGAGAGCAACGGCGATGATGCCGCGCCTGAGCTGCACGAGGTCCTGGCCGATGGCCGCTGGGATCGCCCCCCGGCCGCCAGCCGCGTGCCGCCGCGGCAGTGAGGCCCCTCCCTCCCGACCCCGACCCCCGCTATGACAGGCTGCGGAAAAAGGTGCGGGAGAAAAAAAAAAAGAAAAGAAAACCTTTGTGAAACCGCATGATGCATGATTCGCTTGGTGACGCTCCTTGCAGGCATGCAGATTAGACGGGCCCACATACCTGCGGCATGTAGCAAGCGTTCTGCCGACAAGTCCAAGCACCCCAGTTGTCCCTGAACGACAACAGAAGGGCCCCATGCGGCCACATGAGCAAGCGGCGTTCCCACCTGAACAATCGGGTCTGTAGGCGTGCGAGCTGTGCGCCATCTGGTACAAAGGCAAGGCTACAGCGCACTGGGGCAAACGTAGGACCGGAAAATTCTGTGGGTAAAGCTCACGGGCAGTAGTGCTGATGCAGTCCAGGAAAGGCAAGCTGCCATTTTGCGTTCTCCGCGGCTCATAAGGTGATCAACGTGCTGTCGCCAACCCAAATTACTCTGAAACACAACTCCCAAATAAACATACGACCTAACAACCGGGAGAAGTAGTGTGCCTACACGAAACTCTGGCAAGCGACGTCGTGGGCACCCAGGACCAAAACACATAACGGCTGATTGTTCTGGACTTGCTGCAAAATGAAACCGCCAGCGCGTAGCCCACTGAGCTGCAGCATCAAGGGCTCGTTGCAAATCAGCAGGATCATCACTCAAAATCACAATATCATCTGCATACATCAAAATTTGTAATTGTGGAGCATCCGGGCATGACCCACCCCTCACACCATGACAAACACGCTTGATGCCTGCTGCCAAGCCATTGATCAAAATGTTGAACAGGAACCCACTAAGAACCGCACCTTGACCCAACCCATTTTCAACATCCCATTGGTCAGATGTGGCAGATGCAACACGCACAGACGCAGTGCGACCTGAGATGAAATCATCAACCAGGTGCCACAAATTAGGAGGCAAACCAGCACGCCAAAGCCGTACGAGAGATCCTTCCCGCCACGCGGCATCAAAGGCCTTGCGTATATCCAAAAAAGCACAATATGTCCTCGAACCTCTTCTGAGTTGAAGAATTTCCCGTAGGGTGTACACATGAAGGTCCGCTCCCCATCGAAATCCCGCTTGAGATTCATCAAGCCTCGGATCGATGTGTGGTCGAATACGATGCAAGACCGTGCTTCCAACATGTGGGTACGCAAGCATGAGACTGACACGCATTGCAGAAAGCTAGTAACGCATCTTTCCACTCAGGCAAATCAACACGCAAGGCTTCGTACGGAATGTTATCACAACCAGGACTTTTCCCAACCGCCCCTTGCTGCAAGGCATGGTCCAGTTCATCATGTGAGAACGGCATGCATGTTTGACAGGCGTGCATGCGACCCGAGCGGATGCGTGCAATGCGTCGCTGAATACGGGACGCATGACTCAAATCAAACCTACTAGAACCTAAGAGGGCACCATGTTGGAATTGTTCACTCCACGCGGCCAGGCAGGCGTGTCGATCCTCCGGCGACGCACATGAATCCGGAGAAAGGGCTGGAGGCAACCGGGTCGAGTTGTGGCCAAACCTTCGTCGAATGGCGCTGGCAGCTGCGCGCGGGCAATTGGATTGCAGCTTCTCTACTTTAGAAATCCAGTTTGACCAAAATGTTTTTTTTAGTCTTACGGACAACACGATGAAAATTATTGCGGGCATCCCTGAAACGCGCTTCATTTTCAAGGTTTGGGTTTCGACGTCGCTCACGCCACGCAGCATTGCGGCGTATAAGTGCATCACAGCATGAATCGTTCCACCAATGTGGTTGAGGTCGATTACGGTTGGAAGTAAAACGATAAAACGATAATGTCCAACTTTTGCCGACCAAGGCAGTGTCAACAGTTCGTTGTACAGTGCGTCCAACGCGTTTTTAGCAGCTTCGACCGGGAGTGGGGACGCTTTGACCAACACATTGACACGGTTGGACCACTCGGCCAGGTCAGCACGTCGTGCTGCAATAAGGGCGTGCCAATTGCGAACTTGTAAACGAGCGCGGGGCGGCTGCGGTGGCAGAGAAATCGCCGATTTGCTCAACGTAATGCTGATGGCAAAGTGGTCGCTACTCAACAACGGGCAACATGTAGCGGAGCTGCAATGGCAATTTTCGGAGTTGTGTACATCAACGCATGCAATGATTCCTGGTGTTGCAATGACCAAGTCAAGGGCCGCACCAGCACGATGCGTCGGAGAATTACGAGGGTTGCAGATGACGAGGTGAAAAGTAGAGCAGAGAAGATAAACGATTTCGACGCAGCTCCGATTTGCGGCCCTTGGTGGGCACTCATCAACCAACCCCGGGAGCCACAAGTTGCTATCCCGAGCAATGACAATGTCTATGTTTGGGAAGGCTGCACGTACTTCCTGCAGCGAGGAAAACAGTCGTTGCCAAAACTCACAACGTTCCGTTTCGGCGCAGCCAACGTGAGGTGCAGAAATTGAGGCAATGGCCGTGGGTGGACAATCTTGCCCATGCGCAACTAATCGCCATTGAATGTCTGTTACATCAGGAACCGAAGCCACCGGCGTGCAAGCAGCCGAGTTATCATTATGCACAAGGAATGCGACATCACGCCCTGATGAGTTCACTGGGCCATCATACACATACGGTTGATTGTCAGGCAAGCACGGGGCTGCAGGTGAGTTGGTTTCTTGCAATAAGGCAATATCGCACTGAATGTATGTGAGAAAATTTATGAAGCCATGGAAACCATCATGCAGGCGACCACAACCTGTTGCAATTGAAGGAGACGAGGCGGAAATATCGGGACGCATCGGAGCCGCCTAACGCCGAGCGTCCCGCCCGTTTCCCCTTTGCCGACCAGAGGCATGTTGCACATCTCGATGTGTCATGGCAGGGCTTGGGAGCGCAGCAGGCCCGTTGGCCCGAGCAGGTGGGGGCACGCGCCGCGGGCGAGCCGAGATCAGCCTCTGCACGCAAGTGTTGAACGGGGGGTGGCGGCGGGGGGACCCAGGCAGCAGCAGCAGCAGCAGCAGCAGCAGCGTCGTGGACGTCTGCAGCCACAAAGCTGCGCTGCGCACGAGATGCAGACGAGCACGTGTGGAGCGGCCTGTTCTGACGTGGGTCATTGAACGAAGGCATGGCATTGCGAAGTGTTTCCTGTTGATTTTCACGCATGTCTTTTTGCTCATGCAAACTTTGATGCCCTGCATTTAGGCTCACACCGTGCCTTTGCGCTGTAAAACATCCCCGGTGTGTTTTGGCATGCCTGTCCGCTGCATACGCAGAAAAAGTAGCCCGCCCTCCACTCGACGTGCCGCTGCAACGCACTGCCGGCCTGGACATGCTGGTTCGGCGCTGAAGTGTGGGCCCTCGGGCCTTTTGGGGTATAAAATGGGTTGTTGGGGATACTAAGGGACCATGTAACTATCCTTGGACGGAGGTAAGCTTTTTGGGCTTTGGACTTGCATTCGTTTGGTGGAGTCATGAACCTCGCATATCTTTCAGTTTGGTGATGCCTTGCAACTTTTCGATTCAAAGGGGATGTTAGATCTTCCTGGATGCCTGGTGCCATGTTGACGTCATTGGTCAAAGTGTCGGTAGAAGAGATTTCTTGGGATGGCCCACCTGGGATTTCGTGGCCGAAGCTGCTGTACAGGTTGCGTGCTGTCGGATATCAAATGGACCGCCACCTGCAGTCGTTGTTGTGGAAGGAGATCGCCAACAACAGAACCCCAATAACTGTGCATGCACTCCGCACGGATGACCTGCCACCGGATGCAGAGACGGAAGACTCAGATGACCGTGAATGCAAGCACCAGCGGAGTTATCGAAACAGAGGGAAAATGGTGCTAAATGTTCCTGAGGCCGTCCGATGGCATTGTTTGAGGTTGGATGCCCATCCCGACATTGCCGAGAACGATCTGTCAATGCGTTCGCTGCAGCTTGTAGCGCAGCGCCGTTGGAAAGGTTGCTCTGCTTCGTTGTTGTCGTCGGAGTTGAACGTTACAGCAGCCAATCTGTTCTATCCACTCGAGGGTTTGAGGCTGGCAGGTTTGTTGGTGGGAGTGTTGACGCTCCCATCAAAAGCAACCTCGACAGACGCACATCGCAACCTCTTTTACTTTTCGCGCTTTTTTGATGCGGATTCGGTGGAACAGAACGAGGTGCAGATCTTGCTGAAAACATCGGCAGCCGCTTTGCAGAACAAGATCGTGGCCACCTTGAACTCCACAGATTCGAAAGTCGCCTTTGAGGGCGGTTTGAGAACCGTGTTGGCGCAGGTCTTGGAAGAGTCGGCGTTGAAGCCGGACATGACGCGGCGAGCAGCAGGTCGGATATACCAGCGCCTGCGGTCGGACCTTGTTGCAAGTGGGAGGGTGGAGTGTGTTCGTGCCTGGGATGCTCGGAGCAAGAGCTTCAAAGATGCCTTGTGTATCCCAGGGCACGGCCCACTGCAGGCGCCTCAGCCAGTTTTGGCAATTGAAGATATCCCGCCTGCCGCACAGAGCGACTCACAGGCAAAGAGCCATGTGACATCTAAGCAAACTGGAGGAGTCATGCATGCCCTTCCTGAAGGATTGGTGCAAGCACATGTGGTTGCGCCCCCGTTGCGCGGTGCTGAGAGGTCAGTTTACCAACAAACAGAGGATTTAATCCGTTGCTGCAGCAGATTCGGTCGCGGCATTGTGGGTCCAGATGTATCCAGTATGCTGGGAACTCGGCGTAAGCAGGCGGAGCGTATTCTGAACACGCTGGTGAAAAAGAAACGTGTCATCCGAGTTTTCGAGAGCGATGGAAAGGCACATGTGAACCGATATTTCGACACGCCAGCAGCATGCAGTGACGCATGCAATGTGCCACAAGCAAGCCCGAAACATAAACTAAAGCTGCAAGATGGACGCACCAGCAAGGTACTGAAGACTGGATCAACCGGACGTGTTGATGTTACGTTTGTGCGGCGTGTCCAGCGCACAAGCGAGTTGCTGGCAGAGGTTGGCATGCTTACCCCGTGTGACCTGAAGAAAGCCGGTATGCAAGATGATGTGCTTGGATCTATGGACGGCAAAACGCCCGCAAAGATTCTGAAGGCGCTGGCATCAACCGAGAAGAGAGTTGGCCTCGGCATGAATTCGACGGACCACATAGAGTTTGCCTTCTGGAAGCCCTCTCACACAGAAAGGTCTGCACGACAGCTGGCTGCAGAGAACGCAGACTTTCGGCGTGAGAGCCGCTTCCAAAAGATACGGCGCCCGGAGAACGAGCCGGTGCCAAAGGGTTCGAAGGCTTCCAGGGCCAAGGAGTCCAAGCCTTCCAAGCCTTCCAAGCCCCTGGCCTTGCTCGACCGGCCATGGCCTTCTGCACTTCCACCTCCGTGTTTTCGGAGACTGCTTCCGGAAGCCATCGTGGCCGAGCGAGTGACCCGGCCGGGGAAGAAAGAGGCTGTCTGCGACGTGCCCCGAACATTGGACCAGAAGGTGTTGCAGCACTATGGCTTCAACAGCTCTTTGGCCTCACGAATTCAGTTGCTACATGGGATGCTGCAGCGGCAAGGTTTCGAGGCGACCTGCTGGACGCCGTCCAGGATCGTTGATGAGATGGATCTGCATGTTTTCCTGCAGGTCGTCGGCTGCGGCGTGTACAACCCACAGCTTGACGAGCTTTTGGCAGCTGGCTCGAATCCTCTCGTCAGCCAGGTGCCGATGCAAAGCGCACCACACATTATACGGACAGCGTGGGAGGTTGCCTTGTGTTGCATGGGACGACTTAGGGATTTTTCTTATTGCACACTTTTGGCATGTCCCTTGTGCAGGCGCCGCCAGGCATCAGGAAGCAACTGTTAGGGCCGACCACCTGTGCGGGAGCATCGAGGACGACACAAACCATCCGCCGTGTGTTGGCATCTGGGGTCGATTCAGAAATTGCCTTTCTAACGCTTCGTATTTGTAATTCCTTTCCGTGCCCACTACCAGGGTTTATCCTGCAAAGGTATATCTTGTTAAGATGAACCTCGTCACGATGGTTGACGAGACGGCTGCGGGTTCCACTGAAAACGCGGTCCACTTGGTCTACCAGGCGGCCTTGTTCAGAACAAGCAGCGTTCACTTCCCATCAGTAGCCCCTCCCCGCCAAAATCTTCAAAGGGTTTGAGGTTGAAAGGGAGTCTTGTTTGGGAGGGCCTGTGTTTGAAAAGGGCTGGCCTGTTCTGCCGAAGCATAAAATCAGTTTGACAGGTCTCTTTTGCAGTTTGGGGGTTGTAGTTGAGGACAAGATTTTTAGTTGCGGGGGACTTCTAAGCGGCAAGTCAACAGTAAACATTAAGCACATGCAAAGTGGATTGCCTGACAGGGCCCTTCAAAAAGAAACATGTGCGAAATTGCCGCAACGAGAGTAACTAGAGAGGTGAACCGCCATGTGCACTTGGACACCTTCACGGCCGACCTTGTCGCAGACCCGCCGCGACGAGTCGCAAGCTTCGACCTTGCTGAGCCAGGTGCCGTGGATGCGTATTGGGAACGGCTCCAGCAGCTTGTGAAGCACTGGTGTGACAAAGCCTTGGGTGGGCCGAAAGGTGCGAAAGATGATGGAAGCTCCAGCCAGGAGGACAAGAGACCTCGTCGTGTCGTTCCCACCCCTGCGAACGCGACTCTTCCGGAGCTTTTTCGACGCAAGAACTGGAAGTGCTACCCTTGGCTTGCACCTCACCAGCGGTCCGCACTGAACCAGTTCTACAGCGACCTTTGCCTCAGCTCGCAATCCGCATCCAGGAGGCGAGACGGCTCGAACTCTTCAATCATGCAGGAAACCCGAATCGTGACACCCAAGTCTGTCGAGGTGACGTCCCTTAGCCGTCGCATCATGGTGCCACCTGAGCGGATCATCAAGTTCTGCCGGCAGTTGGCCGACGTGGCTGGGCCGCAGGCCGCTGGAGGCAAAGTGGAGTTCTCATCGTTGTATGCCGTGCGGTTCAAGTGCCACAGGTGTGGACACCTCTGCTTCCAGAAGAGTACCATCGCAGACCATTATCTCAAGGCTCATGAGGAGCCATTGCCTGAAGACGAGAGTGTCTACTGCGAGCCGGACTTTTATGCACAGCGCCTGGAACAAGCAAAGCCTCCCAGACATCCGGGCGTGAAGCGGTTGCGGAAAGTGTTGCCGAGCAAGTCCAGCAAGCTGAAGCTTGACATGCGGGAGGTCCTGGATGTCAATGAAGCACCAGGGGATGACATGGAGGATGCCCATTGGATGCAGCTGCTGGCCACGGCTGAGTCCCTGGTGGCCTTGGAGCAAAGCGCCCAAGGATTGCCCATGTCTCGCCCGGTGGGCCCGTCGCCTTCCAGCCCAGCGTCGACATGGCCGATGCTCGCCCGTCTTTCGGGTTGCCCGGAGGCCTTCTGCCAGAACCGCCTGCGGGATCTTCTCGCCGATGCGAAGAACCAGCGCTTGATCAGCACCTTGCGAGCCGAGGAGGTCCAACAAGGCCAGCAAGTCCAACAGCAAGTCCAACAGGTCCACCAAACTGGTCAGAGGGGTCACTTCGGCGCTTTGGGCGCCGTGGGCCGCTCCATCTCAAAGTGCTTACTCTTCTCGGCCTACGAGACAAGCATGCCGTGGTGGAAGCCTGATTTTTTGCCTGCTGACGTGCGGCGACTCCTGGATTGCGTGGTGAGGCAGTGGCAGTGTGCTGGCTTGGTCTGCAAGTACAAAGCGCGCCACAGGGCGAAGAGGCTTCCGGACAATGTCCGTCCAGTTTGGACGCTGACCTATGCAAGCAAGATCAAGCTTTTTGGCAGAAGCAGCGACTTCGCACGTTTGCAGGAGGCTCTTCTTGCACTTTCAGCAACAAGTCCCGAACCCTTGCGGAGCTTTGTGCCGGAGTCATCGGATGGGACCCACCTCCTAGTGCTTTCAGATGCAATCGCCTCAGAGCGTGCAACTCTTTGTGCGGTCTGGGGGGATGCGGACTTCTATAGTCAGGCTGTTGCGAAGAGGCCGCCCTGGCAGAGCCATTGCGAAGAGGAGGAGGACGAAGAGGAGGAGGAGGAAGTTCAGGCCGCCAGCACCAGAGCAACAGGCATCCAGTCCCATCTGCAATTGACGAGCGATGAACCGACTCTCCAGTCAATTCAGGTGGCTTTGGGAGCTCCTCGCTCCGTCTCCAGCTTCTTGAGGTGGCTGTTGGTGCCGGAGGATGAGCTTACCAAGATGCAGCCCTCCCCAATAGAGCCTGTGGATCCCCAGCGTTGTTATTGCGAAGTCAAGGACGCAGGAGGCGAGGACAGGCAGGAGGATTCCGAGGAGGAGGAGGACGAGCAGGAGGACGACATTGGTGGGGAGGTGCCGTCCGCCCGCGCCAATGAAGAGAAGGAGCCGGCTCCAGCGACTCCAGCGGCTACAGCGGCCAACCTGGCCCAGCATCCCAAGGCAAACCTGGCCCTGGACGATCCGAATCCCGAGGTCTTAGAGAAGTCCTTCAAAGACTTTGCTGCAGCATTCCTGGGCCCGCCGTCAAGTCCCGACACCGGGGAAACAGGTCTGGAAACAGGTCTGGACACAGGTCTCTGCCGCCGAGAGAGAGACCTCCTGGAGTCCGCAGCTTTTGTGTTGAAGGCTGTCCACGGCGCCTCCGCTCCCGGCCCTGAGGTTCGTGGGGAGGACTTCGTCATCCCTGGGGCCAGCACAGCCCAGCTTAAGGCTGCGTATGAAAACCACCGTCGAGGTGACCGAAGGCGACTGAAGCCGAAGCTCGCGCAGCCAGAGAGGGAGCTGTCGGTGATACTCGCCTGCTTGGAGGAGTTGAGGCTCTTGGTTCCTTTTCCCTGTGGCCAGGATTTTCGGGAGGTGATGGCACACGTGGCCGGACCGTACTGCGTGTCAATACAGGGGAGCTCCGAGGAGGCGTCTGAAGCAGCCAAGTTCTTCTGCAAGTTCGACCTGGGGAGGCATTGGTTGTGGCCGTACTTGGAACACTCCCCTCTTCCCTGTCTCCGCCGAGCTGCGGCCTGTGTGCTGCAAGCCGCGGACATCTCAGACGGGACGCTCTTGCAGAGATGCTTCCTGCCTTCTCACTTGATAGCTCCATGTGCTTGGGTGCATGCCCGGGGCACCTTGAACTTGCCAGTGCTACGCTGCTTGGTGTTGCGGCTCCTCCAGCAACTTATGAAGACACCCTGTGCGTCCGTGCTGGAGAAGCCCGGCACAATTCAGGATACCTGTGTTTGCTTCCCAAAAGAGTTTTGTCAACAGTAACGTGTTCCAACGTCAAAATTAAGAGTGGCTAGATCGGCGGCCGCGCCCGACCTCCCCTCTCCGGACCATGTTTAGTTTTTTTATTTAAAGCTTGCTCGCATTGCGGACGAAGATCGCGCTCTCGCCTTGTGGCCGGGCTCGCCGTCCTCGAAACTGTCATCGCTTTTGGATTACTTGTCTCATGAAACCTGTGGGCTGAAATGAGAAACTGTCGTCGTCGTCGATTTGGGGCTTTCGGGCTCATACAGACTGATTTTGCGAAACCTTGTGCGTACTGCCGACTCTGTAGACCCAAAAGCCGTTCAAAACCCAACATCCTCCTGGACAGCCCCCCAACACCCTTAGCCCCTAACCCCTAACCCCAAACCCCTAAATCCTTAGCCCTAAACCCTAAACCCTAGACCCTAAACCTCAACCTAAACCCTAAACCCAAACAAACACTAAACCCTTCCTTGGCCGGCCTTAGGATCGTGCCGCAGAAGCCCTAAACCCTAATCGCTAAACCGTAAATGTTCAGTCAGCTAGGGGTAATCCCTGAACCCCCTAAACCCTGAACCCTGAACCCTGAACCCTACACCCTAAACCCTAAACCCTAAACCCTAAACCCTAAACCTTAAACCCTAAACTCTGAACCCTTTCAGGCTGGCCAGGGATTGCGGAGCCCAAGACCGTGGCCTTCTCGACGTCAGCGAAGTCACCTATCTCCTGGAGCTGGCCGTGAGAGCCGACGTGGTGGTGCCTTGAGCAGCGCATTCAGTTGGAGGTTCACAGACATTGAAAGGCAGGGTTATCAGTCGGGGTAACCGATCTGAGGGTAGCCCAATGTTGTCCCTTGTTGGAGGTTCTTTCGGACATACAGGGGGCAAAGGAGGGGTCCCCTTTTTAGGGGCCCATATGAGGGGACCATGTAACTACCCGAAGAGTCGACGGTACTTCTATCCCTGGTTGCAACTACCCGAATGAACCTTCAAGCAAGCCCCAAACACAAGGGACAACATAAGGCTCCTGGGATCTCCCGAAAGAGCTTGAAAGGGGGGGTATGAAGGGGTATAAGGGCGTGAGAGGGAGCGAAATAGCGGGGTATAGGGGGGGGGGGGAGGGAGGGGAGCAACAGGAGGGTACAAGGGGGATATAGGGGCGGAGTTTTTGGGTGGCATTCAGTGGGGATATAAGTACCTTCATTAAGATTATTATAAGCGGTTACCTTACTCAAAACCCTTCTCACAGCGATCGATGAGTACCTGCAAGCGCATGGTCGTTCTGGAGCCTATGGTAGCCTCAGGCACGGCCCAAGTCGGATTCCGTAACCAGATTGTTCCGACAGCATGACGTGATGTCACGTGCAGACGCGTCACGCTTGTGCAACTTTAGACTGCGCACATGTATATATACATATATATATATATATATATATCCTTTCAAGGGTATATATACATATACAGTTTTGTATCCTTTGGTATATATAGACAATCCATATAGATAGGGGGATATTGCTGAGGAGAAGCGTGTTGGTGGCAAGCAGCCGCAAGGCAGCGGCGCGGCCCCCGTGCAGGCCAGAGCTGACTTATGAGACTTTCACAATATATCCGCCCTATATATATATATATATCCTTTCCCTTCAACGGACATATACATACATATATATATATATATGTGTATATGTGTGTGTATATATATATATATATGTCTAGCCTTTCCCTTTAAAGGATACACCCTTTAAAGGATTCTACAGGGTGTCAAGTGCCTTATGTCCCCCTAAACGCCACGGTGTCATGTGCTGAACACCCTGAAGGAGCCCGACCGCTACCGCTGTGTTCTTCTTCGGCGAGGTGCCACCTGAACAGGCCGTGAGTCGTTCTTTGTCCCCTTGGAGCTCCTGGACGATGCCGAGATCCTCCACAGCCCTCCGCAAGTTCCGCGGCCGCTGGCTTGGCAAAGAGGGCCGTCCAGGAGATGCAGTGCCTGCTGCAGCGGAGCATGCGGAGCATCTTGCGGGTCCAAAGTAGGCCCGCGGCGAGGAGGGAAGGCATTGGGACAAATTGCGGGTTGGGGCAAGTGATAGCCAGCACGGCGCCACTCGACTCGTTCTCTGTGCTTGCCTGACTTCTATGCTTGCTTTTCGTACCACTGCTTCGCATGTCCATGTTTTATGGCTCAAAACAGAGCCCTGTCATGTTCCTGGCCCGCTTTCATGACGAATCGCCCGCCAGCGCCTGGGACCTATGATCCCAGAGATTGGAAGTGTCCCAATTGTAAGACACTGAACTTCAAGAAGCGCAAGAACTGCCTGTCATGTTCGACGGACAGACCGCCACAAACCAAAGATCAAATCATGCCAGATTGGCGGACGGGCAAGAAGGACTGCGGTGCCAACGTGAATGCTGACTGGACTTGTCGCCCGTGCGGCAGATTCAACTTTGGCACCGAGAGATTTTGCACAGCATGTGGCTTGGCCTGCCAAATCCCACCCCAAAACCCTCGAATCCCCATACCCCTGACAAAACCTCTGAACCACCAAACCCTTAACCGTAACCCAAGGCGTTGTGGAGATTACGGGTTCTCTTCGAGCCCATCTCCAAAAGGGATCTTATGGGAACCTCAAACCCCCAATCTTGGGCGGGTCAGGGCTCCGTGAAAGGTTGGCGTCGGGCTCACGAATGAATGTGGCACCCTCTCGCTTGCTGTGCGACGACATCCGCGTCCGGTTGAGGTATTTTCGCCGCAAAGTGAGTCGATCGTGTGCGTGATCGTCGTGCGATTCTTCGATAGCAGCCAACGTCATCCCATGTGACGCTGGCTGTTCACTGCTGCTCGCGTGCAGCTCGGGCCGAGGAAGGCAAGCGATTTTGCAGCCCTGGCTGGGTCGTTGAGCACGGCTGATGCTTTCATGAAACATCGTCATGCGCAACACTGCGTCGTCCGGGGGCGGTTCCAAGCCAGAAGCACGGGTCATCGTGCAACTGGCCATTCCTTCCCGCGATCCGCGCCAGAATGTGCGTGTTGCGAACTGCTTGCAACGCTTTTGCTGCTCCTAGTTTGATGATGTCGGGGAAGCATACTGTACCCACGGGTGTTATGGGATGCCCAGCAAGACACTGACAGTTAGAATTCTCAATGCTTCAAAGGGGGCTTTGGCATTGTGGGGGCTGCAAAGCTTTGTTGTTCCATGCTGTTGCCGCACGCCCAGCTGCACAGAGCCACGATTCCACAACCCTAAACCCTAAACCCTAAACCCTAAACCCTAAACCCTAAACCCTAAACCCTAAACCCTAAACCCTAAACCCTAAACCCTAAACCCTAAACCCTAAACCCTAAACCCTAAACCCTAAACCCTAAACCGTGGTAAGCCCTGGAGTGCCACGTTAAAAACCTCTCAACGTAGGGGCGGCTTCGCTCCTTGGCTGAGGTAAGAAGGAGAACCCCAATTGGGTCGATGCCCCGCCGCCGGTGACGAGCGAAGGTGGTCGTGTCGGCCGATTAGGCGGCCACTTTGACCGTCCAGACCCGGATGTTCCTTGGCGGGGGTTGAGTAGGGCTTGGGGTTTAGGGTTTAGGGTTTGGGGTTGAGGGGCTTGGGTTACGGATGTTCGCTGTACCTAGGTTGCGGTGCACACGTGCCAGGGAGTGAGGCTCTTGGAGTTGGGGCGTGAACAGGGCGTTGTTCGCTTTAGCCGCCCCAAACCCTAAACCCCAAACCCCACACCCCAAACCCTAAGCCCGCCCAACCCACACGCCACGCCACAGGAACCCAAAAAGGATTGGAATTCGGATGAAGAGGAAGTGGACGAGTTCGGCCGCAAGAAGCGGAAAGGCTTGGTATCGCCTGGTCAAGGTAACCCCCGTAGGGTTCAAGTTTAGGTTTTAGGGTTTAAGTTTCGGGTCTAGGGTTTAGGGTTTAGGGTTCCAAGAAGTTCCTCGAGTGCTAGGGTCTGAGAGTTTTGCTTAGTCTTTCCTCCAGGACATTGTAGCCCGGATGCAAAAAAGGGTTTAGGGTTGTGGGCAAAAAAAAGGTTGAGGCCCTAAACCCTTCAATTTCTCAGAGACAGCAGTTTCGACTACAATACTACTACAATAATCCTTTGATTTTTCAGAGATTACATGTTCGAGGGGCTACAATAATCGAGGGGCTACTTCTCAGAGCCTGCAATTCCGATGGGCTACAATAATCCTTCAAAGAACCCAAAAGGCCGAAAGGCTTCAAGAGACAGGTCTTCAAGGCATCGAAAGCACAAGCAGACATCTCCAAGCCTGGAAAGCCACCATAGAGGAACTTGCATTCAAAACGCGCAGGAAAGATCCGACACGGCCTGCAAGATCCGACAAAGTTCAAAAAGCAACAGACAAACCCCCCCGAAAACCCCCCCCCAAACTCCGGGTTTCGTTCAAAAGCAAAACACAAACCCGACAAGGCCTGCAAAACCCGACAGAATTCAAAAAGCAAGAGACATAACCGACCAAAACCCCTTTTGGGGCCAGAACTCCGGACACAAACTCTGTACAATTGAGAAAACCCTAAACCCTAAACCCTAAACCCTAAACCCTAAACCCTAAACCCTAAACCCTAAAACATCCTAAAACCTAAACCCTAAACCCTAAACCCTAAACCCTAAACCCTAAAACCTAAAACATCCTAAAACCTAAACCCTAAACCCTAAACCCTAAACCCTAAACCCTAAACCCTAAACCCTAAACCCTAAACCCTAAACCCTACACGCAAAATGGGTCGTAACCCGATATCCACCAAAAAGACGAGCCCTAAACCCCAAGCGAACATGACGCATCCCAAGCCAAGAAGGTCGTAGCCCTAAACCCTAAAAAGAAGCCCTAAACCCTTAACCCGAAGCGAACATGCTGTTGAAGATGACTTAAGCAAAGCCCTAGACCCAAAACCCAAATCCCTAACACCCTAAGAGAGGCGCCCCTCGCGCAGGTGGGGCCGCGAAGACGGACAAGCAGAAGGCTGCATTGGAGAGGCTGCGTAGGCCCGGTGGTGTGGGGGGGGGGGGGGGGGGCGTTTTGGGTTCAGGTTCAGGGTTCAGGGTTTAGGGTTTAGGGTTTAGGGTTTAGGGCAGGGTGAAGAGGCATGGGTGTGACTCACCATTGTGAGTGCACGCTTGCTGATTTCTGGGAGGTCTTGTGTAGAGCGGATGACCTGAATCTGCAGATGGTGTTTCCCTCATTCAATGCCAGATCCCTGCGAAGTGGAGGTTCTCATTCAGCTATGCGGGCGGCAAACAAATCCCGAAATGCAGCGTGCATTTTGTTTCCTTTTTTCCCCGGGGGGGGGGTTAGGGTTAGGGTTTTCTTTTGGGTTTCGGGTTTTAGGGTTTAGGGTAAATCCCCTGACGTCTCCCCAAAAACCCCACCCCGCCTACAATGTTTAGGGTTTCAAAACGGCTTGGAGTTTGGGGTGGGGGAGGGGGTTTGCTTCTTTTGCTGTAACTGTGGTTGTGTGCTTGTTTGTTTGGTCAAGTGGAAGTCTGTGATGTCGACAGTGGGATTCCCAAAGTGGGAGTCTTCCGTGTAGCTGGATCGGAGGGGAACTCTGAATTAAACGGGCTCTTAAAGTCTAAACAAGCAGCTTTGACAAAGCCGAAGCCTTTGATGATCCGAGAGAGGCCTCAGAAGGCGCGAAGCCGATCGCGATGATCGAGGCAGTCCAGTGTCGCGAGTGGTAAAAAGGTGTTTTCAGGGGCAGTACTCTGCCAAGTGTAGCACTGGCTTCTGCCAACATCATGGGTCGGCGCTGGAATGGGCTGCCTGCATGAACTTTTTCACCTTGCCAGCTTGTGAGCCTTACAGCGACCAACCCGAAGACATTATCTCCAGTCCTAACCCCTGTGGAGTTGTGGCCCCATTTTCCTGTGCAGGCATGCGGAGAAGTGCTGCGGAGGGATGTGTCACAAGCTAATGGCAGAAAACAGCCGACTTGCTGCCATGTTAGAAGCATTGTCACAGGGGTCGACCACTGCTTTGTAGCATTTGGCGCTTGGATCCATGTGCTCTTTGTTTGCAACGCCCGCTGGCGTGAAGCGACGCATCCTGCATGCCATGTTCCGCATCCGGGTTGTGTCTGGGCACAAGCACGGCCAAATGCTGTGCCCCCACTCTGATTACCCAGTTACCCAGAGCCATGCTTCTCGGCAGTCAGCCTTGCCGCTCCCTCGTAAGCCCCGTGGGCTCCAATCGCGCTTCTGAGCAGAGACCCACGGGAAGGGCGGGAAGGGCTCGCTTCCCCCATGGCCTTCCGAAAAAAAGCTCCATCCTCGGCTGCGCGATCGGCGTGGGTGTGCGAAGCAGGGGCAAGCTGCGGCCAGCCAGTCGGGCCGCAGCAAGTGTTGGTGCAGTGGAGTGCCAGGTTGAAGAGGAAGAGGACACTCTACCTCACTATTTTCCAAGGACGATTGACGTGTCAGAGGCGGATGATTCCATCAGTGATGATATAGTCTCCGGAGATTCGTCTGCCGATATTTGTGAGCTCATCGGCTTCGACATGGGTGAAAGCTTGGACCGTGAACTGGGAAAGCCCTTCAATGCCGAGGAGTTGAAAGAAGCCTATGCAAACAGTGGCTTCTTTGATGCCAAACCTTCTAAAAAGCCTGCAGCTATGTGGCTCATAGGGCCAAGCGCTTGTGGAAAGTCCACGCTCGCACCGCAAGCTGCCAAATGGGTGGGGATGGAGAGCGAGGGCTATGTGACCGTAGACGGGGAGGCATTCCGCGATGCTCATGGTGGGTACAAGAAAGCAATCCTGAAGGGACGTCAGCACGGTTGCGTTTGGTGGCTTGGTATGTCTGAAGTGGGTTTCTGTATCTTCCTTTGTGTCTGCGAAATTCCTGCACCTAAGATTCATAAACCCTAGACCCTAAAAAACCCTAAGCCCTAACCCCTAAACCCAAGATTCAGAAGCAAAAAGAGTCGAGGTGGGGTGCCTACCTGGGTATCCGAGAGAACATCAACGAGGAGAAGCAGATGCTCCTCGAGGAGGCCCTGCGGGAGAGGAAGAACTTGCTGATTCCCAGCACCTGGGTTTTGCTTTGGGGTTTAGGGTTTAGGGTTTAGGGTTTAGGGTTCAGGGTGTAGGGTTTAGGGTTTAGGGTTTCCCTGCTTTCGTTCTAAGGGAACGTATTCATAAATAATTTTTCAAAGGGTTGGAAGCAATACTCAGGCACGTGCCTCCGACGTTCCCAGTGTGTGGATGTGACTGAAAGCCTCAAAAGGGCGGGATACGAGATTCACATCATCGGGGTCTTCGGCGACAAGGACACCATTGTGGAGCGCGGCCGGAAAAGGGCGGCCAATCAAGGCAAGCGGTACGATCCAAGAGAGTTCGAGCTAGCTCTAATGATGTTCGCTCCCATGCTCCGGCTGTGCAGCGGGATGTGGCGAATGGTTTGCACGACGGGACAAAAGGATTGGAACGACCTGCAAGTTGCTTGCGGGGGCGAGGGTCCCTTGAACGAGCAGGGCATTGAAGAAGTCTGCAACGATGTCTTCTCCATATACCGGGAAGATGCAGCTCAAGGCGCATGAGAAGAGCCTGAGACACGTGATCTTTAGGTGCTTAGGTGCAGCCTATCTCTTTCAAGCTTACCATTTTTTTTTAGAACCGCGTTTCACCCAGAAGAGGAGCTGCAGCAGGGAAGCGCTTTCCGGGCAGACCACAGAGTGTTCAGCCAGTGCAGGTGATGAACATGAAGATGCCATGCCCTGCTGCACATCGGTTGAAATCACAAGCCCCTTGGCTGGAGCCCAACTCTTTTTGAAAAGCCTCGATTCGCGCCCTCCGCTGCGCACAAAAGCTGCCAGATCCGAGACGCAAAAGCCCACAGCACTCAAAAAGGATTAGAAGGAGACACCTGCCAGGAAGCTTGTGCTGAAGGATCTGGGGAGGTGGGGGAGGGGGGGCGCAAGGCCCGAAGCCCTAAGCTCTACACCTTTAAGCCGCATGGGGAAAGCATGGCATTCAAGACATGTTTGGGAAGCTCATGACATATGCCCGTCCCAAGCAGTCATGAGTCTTTGGGGAAGAGTTCGAAGCGGTCGAGATGTCCTGCTGTGCGCCTGTAAACGTTGGGCTCGCCAGCACTCGTAGATCCAGGGAGGGCTGGAGGAAAGCGAAGGGCTTTGGAAGTTTAGAATTTGGAGCGGGTGTGACTTGATTTGACAGTGCTTGGGGCTTAGGCAGCCTGGAGTCCAGCAGAGTTCCGATTCGTCAGGAGAGGCGCGGGTGAGAAGCAAGTCTAGATTCCGGTAGTATTCCCGTATTTCTCACTTGTCGTGCTTCCATGGAGCAGCAGCTTGATGCCGACGAGCTCTTCGGCCCCGAATACTCCGACGAAGACATTGTGGTCGAGGGCCCAGGGACCCATGACGACCAGAACGAGGCTGCCTCCATACTGGATGCCCTGGGCGTTCAGGTCCGCGATGCCAGGGACGTGGAGAGCCGCGTGGTCGACAGCTGCGACGCCAAGCTTCAGTTGCCATCCAAGATGGCCGAACTGACAAGGGTCGACCGGCAGATCGAGGGCCTCTTGCTAAGCAAGAAGGAGGCGCCCATTCCCGCACTCCAGGAAGCGCTGGAGAGCAGGGAGGCCCTGCAAAAGGAGGTGATGGACCTGGAGGAGCGGGTGGCCAGCGCCACGGTCTCCGAGGGCCCGAAGCGAAAGTGGAAGCTCAAGTCGCTGTCCAGCAGCCTGGACATCCTGGACCTCGAGGAGCAGTCCAAGCTCGAGGAGGCACAGGGGGGGGGGGGGGTGGGTGGCCCAGAGCAAATGGGGGGCCCTCATCTTTGGTGGCTGCTTGGGACTTGATAAAAAAAATCTAAAGAAAGTGTGTTCCCTTGCTCTTGAGGAGGGTGTGGCATATGAGCCGGTGCAAGGCCGTCCTTCGATCTGCAAAAGCCTTTCAAAGTGGAATGCTCGTAAGCTGTTGCCCTGGCCAGGCGGTGGCCGCAGCCTACGCTGCAGTCGAGCGTGTGGGGCGATCCTCCTCTTCTAGCTCCGGACTTCATAGGGCCACCTCCAGCGAAGGAAAGCCACGCAGTGCCGTGCCTGAAGCGAAGCGAAAGTTGGAGAGCCAAGTTCAGCTTGCCAGGGTCTCTTTGGCCAGGACAAAGCCCCAGGTCAAGCTTCCGCTGACTGACACGGCGCCCCAAGCCCGTGCGAGCACAGTCCCAGAGTCCTTTTGGGATGATGAGGGTCATGTTGAGGAGACCACGGCAAAGGCAAGGATCGAGCCAGCGTCCTCATCATCCCTCCCGACCAGCAATATTGATGTCAATCGCTTGAGGCCCCGCGTCGCACAGGTACAAAGTATCTGGAAGGAGAACAACCCAGCAGAGTGGCGAGCGATGCAGCAGCAAGGGGAGTTAGTCTCTCCTCAGGAGAACCTCCTGCGGAAGCGTATGCCGGGGGCAAAGCGGCGTCATGAAGCCCTACCTGCGGCATCCGCCGACGCGAAGAAAGCCCGCCGGGACGATGTGAACGAGAGTGTTTATCAAAGGAGGCAGAAAAGGTGGAACCCCAGCAACACTGCTTCGGCTTCCTTGGTGCCAAAGCAGCAGGTGGACGAGAATGGGGTGCCCGTGTGCAAGCCCGACCCCGAGCGCAAGTCGAGGGCGAACGCGATGCCGGAAGACATCCAGGTCTGCGAGGGCCTTCGCTGCCCAAAGTGGCTCTGGCAGGCGCTCTATCCTTATCAGCATCGATGCGTGCACCTCTATCCCCCTTGGGATTTTTTTGGAAAATTTTTGTTGATATAAAGCCCAAGAGGATATTGAAAATGTTGTTTTTTTAGTAAGGTTCTAAGGGGAGTATAGGCACTGGCTTTGGGGCCTCCATCGCGACAAGATGGGGGGCATCCTGGCAGACGAGATGGGCCTCGGAAAGACGGTTCAGATCATCGCGTACCTGGCGGTGTTGCACCATTCCGGAGTCCTACAGAACATGAAGGTGCAGAATACATCCCTCGGAGCCGCCAGCCCTCCCAGCACTGGTGGCATCCTCATCGTGTGTCCTGCGACGCTCATCAGCCAGTGGCGAAACGAGATTCACCTCTGGTATCCGCCACTCCGCGTGTGCGTCATGCACCAGCTGAATGATGAAGACAGGAAGGAGTCCATCAAGCAGGCCTCCTCAAACCAGGGAGTGCTCATCACCTCGTATGAGACCATGAGGATCGCGATCGATGCTTTGCTCGAGGCAACGTGGGTCTTGGTTATCCTTGATGAAGGCCAGAAAATCCGAAACCCACATGCGAGTTGCACCATCGCCTGCAAAAGGTTTAGCACTGCGCACCGGATACTGCTCTCTGGCTCTCCGATCCAGAACAACCTCCAAGAGTTGTGGTCACTCTTTGACTTCGTGTGCCCTGGCCGCTTGGGCACCCTCCCCGTGTTCACGGAAGAGTTTGCGCAACCCATCGAGAATGGGAACTTGATGGGCGCCACGGAGGTGAAGATCGCGGCGGCCTACCAGTGCGCCTTGGCGCTCCGGGAGCTGACCGAGCCCTGCATCCTCCGGCGGACGAAGGCTGAGTGCATGGATGTGCTGAACTTGCCCACGAAGCAGGAGTTTTCGGGGGTTTCACCCCAAACCCTGAACCCTAAACCCTAAACCCTAAACCCCAAACCCCAAACCCCAAACCCCAAACCCTAAACCCTAACCCCTCAACCCTCAACCCTAAACCCTAAACCCAGTAGCAACAAAAGGGGTTTCTGAAGGTTTGGCCTCCGACAGCCTTGGATGTAGCAGGGTTTGGGGGAGAGGGTGCGCGGAGGAGCAGGTGCTCTTCTGCCATCTGACTGCAGAGCAGTACCACCTCTACGTCCAGTTTCTTGAGACGGAGCAGGTCGGGCCGGAGCCCTAAACCCTAAACCCTAAACCCTAAATCCTAAACCCTAAACCCTAAACCCTAAACCCTAAACCCTAAACGCACAAAAACCTGCAGAGTGTCCGAGAGGTCAGCTAAGCGGCTGGCAAAAAAAACCACACAAAAAAGGGGCCCTTGTAAAATTGGGCAGGCGCGGCGGGCGAAGTCGGTCACCACAGACCGACACTTGGCTTAGGGCTGATTAGGGTTCAGGGTTTAGGGTTTAGGGTTTAGGGTTTAGGGTTTAGGGTTGAGGGTTGAGGGTTTAGGGCATGAACAGCTCCTCTTCTACAGAGCCTCTATTCCGGCCGGGAGATCACAGCCCGGATGCAAAAAGGGTTTAGGGCATAGGTTTTAGGGTTCAGGAGTTTAGATGCAAGAAGGGGTTCAGAAACCTACGGTAAGGCTTTGGGGTTTAGGCTTCAGAGTGAGATGACGCAATCCTCATGCAAACGGCTTCAGGGTTCGGGTTTTGAGGGTTTCAGTCTTCAGTTTTTGAGATTGTGGGGACTTCCCCCACAGTGGCTCTTTGCCAAGGCAAAGCGCTCGGCGCAGTCTTCTTCGCCCTGAGCGTCCTTCGCAAGCTGTGCAACCACCCTGACCTCCTCCTGAACGGCTACGACGGGGAGGCAGAAGTTGGGGCGGAGGGGGACGTGGGGCTGCCTTCTGCACAGGGTTCCCCTATTCCCTAAAGCCTCGTAGGGCCTCAAGGGCGATAGCTGGGGAGCAACCTTAAGAAGGACAAGCCTGCTGGCGAGTTGTGGGGCTTTGAGAAGTCCGGCAAGATGAAAGTCCTGGCAGAGATCCTCAAACTCTGGCACAGGGATGGGCATCGGACCCTCATCTTCGTTCAGACTGTGCAAATGCTGGAGGTCATCGAGCTCTGGATGAGTCGCGTTGGCTACACTCACTCGCGCATCGACGGCAAGACGCCCGTCAAGCGTCGGCTGAAGCTCATCGAGGATTTCAACGAGAACACCGACTTGTTCGCGATGCTTCTGACCACGCGGGTGGGAGGGGTCGGCCTGAATATTATCGGAGCCGATCGGGTCCTCATCTTCGACCCAGACTGGAACCCGATGACTGACGTACAGGCACGCGAACGTGCATGGCGCATTGGCCAGAAGAAGGAGGTGGGCTGTTTTCGCGCTTGTTCACGGCATAACAGCTGTGTTTTCTTTGAAATGTGTTTTTTTTTTTTCAGTTGCGCGGGGTCGTAGTCGACGTACTCTTGCCAGGTGTCCGTCTACAGGTTGGTTCTCACCGGCACCGTGGAAGAGAAGATCTACCACCGCCAGGTCTACAAGCATTTTCTTGCGCAGAAAGTTCTGCAAGACCCCCGGCAGAGGCGCTTCTTCAAGTGGAACGACATCTCGGACTTATTTGAGATCCCGCCCCCACCGCCGAACGTCACAAAGATGGACATGATGGCCCTCAAGCAGAAGTACCGGGCAGCTTTCAGCCGCCTCGACAAGCTTGGGGAGACGGGGGAGTTCGAGGTCGAAACAACCGAGATCATGAAGGCCGTGTCCGATCTGCCCATGAAAGAGCAGCACAACACCAGCAAGACCACCAAGGATGAGAGCAACGCCATCTTGCAGACCTTGTACGATGCGCAAGGCATCAAAGCAAGCTTCAACCATGAACCTTGGTGGCATGTCTGCGGCACCAACTTCATAGCCGCTTGAAGGTTCATGGGCCGTTATAAGTAGGGTTTGTACGACGTTTAAAAGAGGTTAGCATAAAGGCGGTTACCCTTCTTATTACCCTACTTATACATGAACCTTCAAGTGCTGTAGCTTGGAAGATGTGGGGTTTCCGAAAAGAGGGTTACCGGGGTTCATTCTTGGGGTCCTTATAAGGGGATCCTATTCTTTTGGGATCTGTATATTTAGGGGCCATCGTAACCGCCCTTTTTGAGGGTCTAGGTTGTGGTGGTGCCGAGGATAAAGTTGAGCAAACGCTGCTGGACAGGAAGCTCCCGGGTCGCACTTGTGTGCGTGACGTTTGGCTGTTAGGGGACTCAAATTAAGCGACGATTCTAGGATCCTGTGTGGTGTTAGGGGCACCTTATTGGGGTCCTTCTTATAAGGGGATCCTACCTATGGGGGTCCCTTATTTTCGTAAACCCCCTTCTGGCAAAGAATGTGGCTCCTCCTCACTATGGCAACTTCATTTAAAGGAACAGGAGGCCCCCATAAACCCTGCGCAGCAGATGGTCGCCCTCCCAACTGTAAATCTCAATGGTCAAGGCCGCAGCCCGGGGGTCAAACACAGGGCTTACTTGAAGGTTCACGGGTAGTTACAAGTACGGGTATAAGCCAGGTCACCTCTATTATAAGCCGAATTAAGGTAACCATAGCCCATGAACCTTCCAGTAGGGTTTGGGAACGACAATTCTGTGCTGGTCTTGACAGTTTGGACGAAGTTCTTGATAGGACGAACACATGTCGTCACACACCATATGAAGAACCTGGCACAGTCTTGTGTCATGCAGCCAACCAGCTAGCTGGCACCGCATATGTTTGGGAACTCGGATGTGAACCGCTCCCACATGGCCCCTAAAGCCAGACACCTCAGGCTCGTGGGGCAGAGTGCGAATCTCGTTGCCCAACGCGCTCTCGATGCCCTCAAGCGTTCCTCACGTGAGCGCTCGGCTCACCACATCAGCTGCCCGGCTTGTGCTTGGGGAGTAGGAGTGGTCAAGGACGGGATGTGCGTGTGTTTGGTATTGTGTGGTCTTCTTGATTCTGATTCCGGTGCTTTGCTTCTTCTTTTGGAGTCTTGCGTGGTTCTGTGTGTTGCCAGCCCCCAGTCCCCAAGTCAGCGTGCGCTTGTGCGTATCAGGTGAGGCCTCGAGGAAACCCAAGCCCTAAACCCTAAACCCTAAACCCGAAACCCCTAAACCCTAAACCTACGCCACCACAGTGGTAGGTGCCAGGCTAAACAGTCAACACCAAAACACCCAAACACCCAAACCCTGAACCCCAATGCCGACATGTAAGACTGTAAGACGCACTCAGTCAGCTAGGCGGGGTGGCCAAAAAAGCGCCTAAATAAAAGCCTTGCTGCTTGGCCCGTAGCCCTACACCCTAAACCCTAAACCCTAAACCCTAAACCCTAAACCCTAAACCCTAAACCCTAAACCCTAAACCCTAAACCCTAAACCCCCCTAAACCAGAAATACCAAAAAGACATTTACCCTGCGGCAGCTAGGCGGAACGCAACACCCTAACCCCAAACCCCAAACCCCAAACCCTAAACCCTAAACCCTAAACCCTAAACCCTAAACCCTAAACCCTAAACCCTAAACCCCGAAACCCTTAACCCCTAAACCCTTAACCCCTAAACCCTCAAAAAGTACAGCCAATCAAAGCACCCCAAGTCCTCAAGGCGAGCCCACGTGGACTGGGCAGCGAGGCCGTGCAGGAGCCCAGGTGAAGCAGGAGCCCTCTGGGGGGTCTTGGGGTTTAGGGTTCAGGGTTTCGGGTTTAGGGTTTAGGGTTTTGGGTTTAGGGTTTAGGGTTTAGGATGAGTTTAGGGTTTAGGGTTCCGAGTTTAGGGTGGGCGATGGGGGGCCTAGGGGGGTTACCTCCTGTCGGGCTCCAAAGCCCTCAGCCAGAAGCCCGAAGCAGTAAGCCCTACCGGCAACCCTGTCCAGGAGCGGGAAGAGAAGCTCAAAGTCTCCAAGGCACTGGCATAGGTGTTAAGGGTTTAGGGCTCAGGTTTTTGGTCTGCCTCTGTATCTAAGCCTGATAAATGCCCAAATGCTATAGAATCCTTTGCATAGGAACCCCCGCCAAAATAGGTTGGGCCCCAACATAAGTTGCGTAGTTGTTGTTTTTTCAAGTCAAAGCTGAATTTCCCATGAGGAGGGCGCAGTTGAAGAGGCTATGGGTAATTTCGCTTGACCCTTAGCCTGGAAGGTCCATGGGGTTAAGGTGGTAAGTAAGGTGGCCGTAATTGTAGCCTTAAGCAAGGCACTTCCTACTTATAGCTAGCCAACCCTGCACCCTGAAACAATTCCTTCATTTCCTTTACCCTTTCCCTTCTAGGACTAGTCAGCACAAAAAGTGTACCCTATCCCTGGAATGCCTAAATCTCAGATGATCCTTGCAGTGCCCCCTTCGGTTCAGGGTTTAGGGTTTCCTCAGGTGCCCGCCAGCTCCCGCACCGCTTCGGCGGACATCCTCCAGGGACTGCGACAGCTGGCGGCCATCCGAGGCCTCGAGTTGGGCAGCGTTCGGGGGGGCGGTCTTGAAGGTACATGGGTGGCTGGCAATAGGTGGGTTGCCCTAGTTAAGGTCAACTGAGAACGGCGAATGTGCAGTGCGATCTTGGGTCTGCGGCTTGCGAAACCTCGGTTTTTTGGATGTCCCTCCCTCCCTCCCTCTCCGTCTCCTCTCTCTCTCAATCTCTCAATCTCTCAATCTCTCAATCTCTCAATCTCTCAATCTCTCAATCTCTCAATCTCTCAATCTCTCAATCTCTCAATCTCTCAATCTCTCTATCTCTCTATTCTCTCTCCCTCTCTCTCCCTCTCTCTCTCTCTCTCTCTCTCTCTCTCTGGGGTTGCTTTGGATTGCATTCTCGAAAATGTGGGCAGCCCAAGTCATTGTAAATAACAGCATCTTCGAGCGTCGATTCTTCAGGTTGGGGCAGCAGCATTGTTGAATTTGTTGTTGTCTTTAATGGAAATGCTGGTATTTACAGTGTTCAGACAAGCTTTGCGAGGCGCTTGCTTGTTGAGAGCTTCAAGATTAGCGGGCTCATCCGGGCTGGATTTCCGGGTGGTTTTGGGGGCTTAGGGTTCGAGGTCGAAGAATCAATTGTGAGAAAGCTGTTTACTAAAGGTTGCTAGAAGCCTGTGGGCTTGACGGTTGGTTGCTTCATTCTTGAGGGTAGACCGGGTCGTTTACTTCATGCGTTTGGGCTTGCACGACAGTGTTCAGGGCTGCACACAGGAGACTTTCGGGCTTGCACTGCTTGTGGTCTAGGGTGTAGGGTTCTTCAGAGCCCAGGTTCAAAAAATGGGTTTCGGGTTAGGATGTTCTAGGTTATGGCCCAAGACCGGGTTGGCGGTCATGGGTAGCTATAAGTAGGGTTATAAAAGTATGGTAACCTATACTATAACCTGAATTAGGGTAGTTTTAACCCTACATCTAACGACCCATAAGCCTTCAAGTAGGTGTCGGTCTGGTTTTTAGGGCAGAACCCTTCGCACCCTTATCCCCTTTACTCAAAGGTTTACGGGTAGTTGTAAGTAGGGGGATAAGTGCCCGAATTGAGGTTACACAGTGTAGGTACCAACTTATAACTTAAAACCCATGACACGTTCATGTAGTCGCTAATCCCCAAACCTAGCAGCCTTTGCGTGGATACCAGGCATGGCACAGGGCGACTCGCGCCGGGAACCACGAAAGAGTGAGACGGGCGCTGAGGCGAGGGGTGGCGATGCCTGGGCTTGGCAAACAGGTTAGGGTTTAGGGTTAGGGTTTAGGGTTTAGGGTTTAGGGCTTGTCGACCTAACATGCGTAGTAGGTGGAAAGAGAGACGGACGTCCGAAACCTTCAGTGCAAAAGAGTTCCGTCATGCCTATGGAGCTCTACTATATCCCACCCCAGGATGCCACCCAGAGCAATTGTAAGAAGCTTGAGTGCTTAAGCGTATCCTTAATACTATTGTATTAGTAATGACAATACTGTTTGGAAATATGAAGAATATTTGTACACAGATAATGCACTTACACGGTAAATGGCTGTAATTATGTTCCATAATTACCATTTACCTCTAGGCAAGACTAGAAAGTCGGCTGTTCACTTCCCGTGCGGGCATCTTACGTTCCGGCAATTTTCGAAGTTCCCTGGACGGCTGAGAGGTCTTACTTACCCCCTCCTGGGGTACTCCTAACAAGATTTAAAACGAATTGGGAATCGAGCCATTTTTGCCGAAGCCTGGTGTACCCCCCACGGAGCCTCCCTGGGACCTTCGAAAGAGCTTGCAGCCTCTTCAGACCTTCGAAAGAGCTTATTCAAAGAGGCCACACACAGAGAAACGCGCTGTTTTGGAGTAATTTTTGGCCCCAAGCACGATTTAGCAAGGCCAGACAAAGAAAAACGCGCTGTTCCCGAGTAATTTTTGGCTCCAGGCCTTTGGCTGGCCACGAGCACTCGAGGGTCCATTTTCCTAAGTCGCTTTGGGGGCTTCAGGGACACAGAGAAACGCGCTGTTTTGGAGTGATTTTTGGCCCCAAGCACGATTTTGCAAGGCCAGACAAAGGAAAACGCGCTGTTCCCGAGTAGTTTTTGGCTCCAGGCCTTTAGCTGGCCACGAGCACTCGAGGGTCCATTTTCCTAAGTCGCTTTGGGGGCTTCAGGGGGCTTACCCTCTCCTGGGCTACCCCATACGAAGGCAACAAATCTAGAAAATGCAGGGGGTCATTTCTGCTATATAAATTCTATTTAAAACGAATTGGGAATCGAGCCATTTTTCCCGAATCCTGGGGTACCACCCACGGAGCCTCCTTGGGACCTTCGAAAGAGCTTGCAGCCTCTTCAGACCTTCGAAAGAGCTTATTCACAGAGGTCACACGCCTGGGCTTGGCAAACAGGTTAGGGTTTAGGGTTAGGGTTTAGGGTTTAGGGTTTAGGGTTTAGGGTTTAGGGTTTAGGGTTTAGGGTTTAGGGTTTAGGGTTTAGGGTTTAGGGTTTAGGGTTTAGGGTTTAGGGTTTAGGGTTTAGGGTTTAGGGTTTAGGGTTTAGGGGTTAGGTTTTAGGGTTTAGGGTTTAGGGTTTAGGGTTTAGGGTTTAGGGTTTAGGGTTTAGGGTTTAGGGTTTAGGGTTTAGGGTTTAGGGTTTAGGGTTTAGGGTTTAGGGTTTAGGGTTTAGGGTTTAGGGTTTAGGGTTTAGGATGCAGGGTTTTAGGGCTTAAGGGACTACACTACGCCTTTGAACATTCGAGGCCCAGGGTGAGAGGACATTTTGTTGGATGCCGTTTGGGTAGACCTATGGTTTGAGGCCCCTGTGCGTGGTACATGCAGTTTATGAACACTCTCCCATGGACGCGCATCTGTCTGTCGCGAAACAGGCAAGCGTCCTCAGCGTGTTCAGGATGTTTTCCGCTGGCAAACGCGTTAGAGCATAACAATTTCGAAGTTTCGAGTGCGCGTGGAGGGAGCTTCTCATGACTGCATTGACTGTTCAGCCTCTGCCCATTTCCACTAACTTGTGCCACTTCAGTCGCCCCTTCTCTCCCTGTCAGACTAAGTTCCAGAAGCCCAAGCATCTCAGTCGGAACCCCAAACCCACCCCCCCCCCCCGGAACCCCGAAGCTTCAGAGCGCCAGGCGGCACGCATAAACAAAGTGCCCAAGTATGGCGCGCTGCTAAATCGATAGAAACCCTCCGCTGGGAAACTGTTGCAACGCCCGCGGAGGTTCCGAAGGTTGCAGAGGAGTCGAACTGTGTTGGCTTGCCCCTGGAACTCTTTGACTCCGACCGGAGCATTGCGGAGGACATCCTAAAGGTCTTTCAGGATAAGAGCCTTGGCTCTTCTTAGGAGCTCCCGCGACTGCGGGTTGTGTGCGAGGTCGGATGCAACGATGTCTTGAGCGGCCAAGGAGTGTGGCAGGGCCGGGGCATTCTCTGACAACCGGACAGGTGCTGGAGACGCCGGGTCGCTGTTAACATAGTTAACCATGGTGCAGAATACGGCGCGCATTTTTTGACTACTTGAAGGTTCAGGGGTGGTTTCATGTAGGGACATTAGTGCCGCAGTTAAGGTTACCTGACCTGTATTCCTACTTCTTACTCTCGTGTGGTACTGTAGTTGAAGTTCCTCCTTGACAGCAACCCAGGAAGCTGGCTGTCAAGATCGCCTCGCACCACAACGACCTCTTCAAGTCCTTGCTGAAGCAGATGTGCGTCCTTACCAGGTCGCAATCAGGGATGCTTTGCCTGATATGGGTTTAGGGAGTAGGGTTTAGGGGGCTTGCCTTCAGTCCAGTGGCAACAGGGGTTAGGGCCCAGGGTTCGAGGTCGAGAAAGGGGATCCCAAACCAGGGATCCCAAGTGTCACGGAAGCAGCCGTGCATTGTGGTTCGGCTGCGCAGGGGTGACCAAAATCCTAAACCCTCATGGGCACTAAACCCTAAACCCTAAACCCTAAACCCTAAACCCTAAACCCTAAACCCTAAACCCTAAACCCTAAACCCTAAACCCTGAACAAAGCCTCGAGGATCCTCTCCACAGCTCAGGAACAGTCCCGGATACTGGACCCTTCGCAAAGAGTTCTGGCCGCGAAGATGAGGGCCGTGCAGTTGCTGCCCATCCACGCGCTGGCAAGAGAAACATTAGGGCAGTTCTCTACATGATGGTCACCTTGTTTTGGGTACCCTAAAATCAGAGGGGCCGCCTCATAAAAAAACAGAATGTAGAGAAGTGACCAATAAGATGCCCACTCCATTTTGACTCTTGCCAGTGGTTTAGGGTTTAGGGTGTAGGGTTTCTTAACCCCGCAAGTGCGCTTTCTTTCGATCATGTCGGCACGGCTTGTTGAGCAGCGTCCAGCGACATGCCAGAGCTCCTGCTTCCCCATGCTCTCAGCTGTGCCGCGTGTTGAGGCTGTTGCAGATGCAGTTGTCAGCTGTAGCAGAGTACTTGTAGCCTCGATGGATGATGATCTGGAGGATGATTTTGAGCCCCTTGGATCGGAAGATGATCCCTTGGACGCGGACAACTTCGATGCAGTTGATTACATCAACCGGCAGTTTCCCAATCAGGAGTCCCTAGACGGCCTCAGCGGCTTCATCGGGCAGCTGCGGCAGCAGGAGAAGCAGATCGAAGACGGCATCCGGGGCGCCATTCGGAGGCAGGCGGCCAACGGCCGCCGGGCCCAGGCCGACCTCAGCGATGCCAAGCTCGCGGTCCGGGAGCTTTTTGAGCGGATCAAAGCCATACGCTCAAAGGCCGAGCAGTCCGAGGAGCTTGTCAGCGATGTGTGCCGGGACATCAAGTCCCTGGACATCGCCAAGCGCAACCTGACGCTCACCGTGACCGCCTTGAAGCGGCTGGTGATGCTCATCACCGCCCTGGAGCAGCTGCGCTCCACCGCGGAGTGCAGGCATTATGAGCAGGCGGCGAGCCTCATCCACGCGGTCGAGGAGCTCTCGGGCCACTTCCAGGACCTGTCGCACGTGGCGAGGGTCGCCGACCTTCTAGAGCGGAAGGCGGCCGTCCTAGGCGACTTGAAGCAGCAGATTTTAGATGACTACATGTGCCTCCACGGTGGCATCGGCAGCGCCACGAGGCAAGAGAGCTTGCCGGAGGGCTGGGGGGCTGCAGCGGCCAAGTGTGTGGATGCCCTTGGCCCTGTTATGAAGAGGGAAGTGGTCACCCAGTTCTGCCTACGGCTCTTAGAAGGGTACAAGGACATCTTCCAGCCGCCCAAGGAGGCCTCGGGCTTGGAGACAGCGGAGAGGCGCTTCGCGTGGCTGAAGCGGACCCTGCGGGAGTTTGACGACAAGTACAGGTCCCAGTTTCCGGAGTCTTGGCGCGTCCCCTGTGGCTTGTGCGATCTGTTTTGCCATGTGACGCGCCAGCATCTGGTGGAGATCTTGGACACCTCCCACCACACGGTGGACCCCGAGCTCATGGTCCGGGTGCTGCTCAAGTCCATCGACTTCGAGAACGAGCTTGCGCGCAAGTGGTCTGTGGACGAGGTCCACGAGGAGGGCGTTATGCCTGCCCAGCTTCCCCTGAAGTACCCGGACGTGCTGTCCAGCAAGGCGGGGGGCTCTGGGAAGGCCGAGCCCTCCAAGCCCAAGGAGGCGGAGTTTGCTCCTCGCTTCAAGGGCATCATCAGCGAGTGCTTCGACGCCTACTTGAGCACCTGGGTCAAGCATGAGGAGAAGCAGCTGGTGGAGGTGCTTCAGAGCTTGACCTCTGCAGACAAGATGGTGGGCCACGAGGAGGACAACGAGGAGGACGAGGACGACTCTTTGGAGCCGAGGCGAGGTGTGCAGAGAGTCAGAGTCGTGCAACCCTCAACCCTCAACCCGAAACCCTAAACCCTAAACCCTAAACCCTAAACCCTACATAGTGCATAGTAGTAGAAAGAAGATGTCTCTGATGTCTGCAAGCAGCTCGTGGCTCGTGAACGTCCGATGATCTGTCATCCCCGCCCCTTGTGGCGTGTGTTTCACAGGTACCTCTACAAGTCCGCCCCGGAGCTCTTCGCATCCATGAAGGGCAGCATGAACAAATGCGCAGGCTTCTCTACCCACAATACGCTCTTCGACATCTTCCAGGTCTTCAGGAAGATCATGGCGCAGCACCTTACGCTGGGTGTCAGAGTGGGCCGTTTTAGGGGAGCTTCAGTTGTGGGTTTTAATGGGTCCCCGTCTTTTTGGCGTCCTGTGTTTCTTTAACTCCTCAGTTCCGAGACCCCAGGTATGCCGGGAAGCTTTCTGGCCTACTCCCCAGCAGCGGCTCGAAGACCTGTCTGGATGTTGCTGGGGTCCAGGCCGTCTGCTGCGCGATCGGCACGGCGGAGTGGCTTGCCTAGACAAGTTGATTGCACCTGGCCCGATGCCCGACAAGTACCCGAAGCCTGCTGCGAAGCCTGATGCCCTAAACCCCGAACCCCAGCTGGGGTCGTCTGCAGACGTCAAGCTGTCTTGGGCGTGCCTGAGGTACTGCGACGAGACGCTGCCGCAGCTGGAGGAGTCCTTGCTGAAGGTCATCAGCACTGACTTCCAGGACCGCATTGGCCCGAACCTCAGGGGGTGGGCCATGGGGTGGCCTGGGGCTGTAAGGTGATCTGTGTCTGCAAGCACCAGTGTGCGCTGCCCGGAATGCAAAAGGGAGGCTTGCTTCTGCAGGCTGTCATGTCATTTGAGGCTTCCACGAGGAGCAGGAGATCCTGCGGAACCTCGTCAACCGCGCGAACGACGCGCTCGTGGAGTCTGTGAGCTGCAGCCTGGATGGAGCATTCAGCGGCATGACCCGCACCAACTGGGCGGCCTTCTCGCAGGACCTGGAGATCTAGCGGTTTTAGGCTAACTGCTCTGTCTACTCGTAGCGTTTCCATCAGCTCTTTCCGGCGCCGCCGGTTGGCTGCAG
The DNA here is from genome assembly GCA_905221605.1 of Symbiodinium natans. Classification (NCBI taxonomy): domain Eukaryota; class Dinophyceae; order Suessiales; family Symbiodiniaceae; genus Symbiodinium; species Symbiodinium natans. Next base: position 618,471 of record CAJNDS010002112.1, read on the forward strand.
TTTTGACCCGCAGTGCTATAAATGCTCTAAACATCAGGATGTGGGAGACCATAGCGCTTTCGTTGGGGACATCAGCGAACGACTGCCGAAGCAGTTTGAACCTATCGCTCGACACCTCTCCAAGATTCATTACCGCTTCTTTTGCGACAAGTTCGTCCAGTCCTTCGTGGCACGGTTTGTGGCAGAGGTCCACAAATGCCGAAAGATCAGCGAAAAGGGGGCCCAGCAGCTTCTGCTGGATACTGCACTGATCAAGACCACTCTGCTGGAAGCACCTGTGATCGCGGGGCAGGGCCGTTCAGTGCCCACAGCCTACAGCAACTACGTGTTGCGCCTCATCTGCACTTTTTGGCTCTATCTGAACGTACACATACTGTACCCAAAAGAGGTGTGCGTTTCACAAGCCCTTGGCTTCAGCAGAGTTCTTACTAGGCCCCCGCAAGTTAAGTTGCCCCCGTATGGCTACATCAAGGCAAAGCCCATGGGCCTTTGTATGTATCTCGACTTCAGACTGTCAAACCCTAAGCCCGAAACCCCAAACTCTGCACCCTTTGAGCATCTTTGAGCTCTAGTGAGCTCCTCCCCTCCACCCTAGACTCTAAACCCCCACGCGTAATTCAAACACACTTTCACACTTTCGTATTTCCAGCACACATTCTTAAGTCGGTGTGGGAAGTGTAGAAGCAGTGGAGCTGTATTCATTTACTTCTTGGGCTCTCAGGCTTGATTAAGCTGGGTTGTATAGGGTTTAGGGTTTAGGGTTTACCATTTCCGGCCGACTCCCCAAGCCCGGATGCAAAAGGGTTTAGGGTTTAGGGTTTTTTGTGATAGGGCGTAGATGCTGTGAAGGTTAGGTTTCGGAACAAGCTCGAAAGCTTCGTGAGGTGCGAAAAGCAGCATTGGCCCGATTGTGGAGGGCCATCTAACACTTTTCTCCCACCCCACGCCGTCCAAGGCGGCAAAGCCACCCAAACCTATTCCTTTTAGGGTTTAGGCCTAAACTCAGACGAGCGACCTGGGTCGGCTTGTGCCATCGAGGTCAAAGGGCTTAAGCGCCGCCCCCCAACGTAGGGGGGCGGCCTAGGCCCTGAGTTTAGGGTTTAGGCGGCGGGCCGTGTTTCAAGACGGTCGTCGCATCAGATGGCGAAGCAGGGGCAATTTGCCACGAGTTGAATTGCTGCTGTGCTGATGCTTGTCATGGGGGTTTCTAACTGACTTACAGGCGAAGGAGTGCAAAGTTTTCTTCTTGTCGCCAGAATGTAGCCCTTGCTATGTGGCCCTGGTCAGCTACAAAACCGTAAACTCAGAACACCATCCCAAACCCTCAGCCCTGAACCCCAAACCCTTAACCCTTAAACTCTAAACCCGACATCCTGAACCCTGAACCCCTAAACCCCAAACCCGAAACCCTAAACCCTAAACCCTAAACCCTAAACCCTAAACCCTAAACCCTAAACCCTAAACCCTAAGCCCTAAACCCTAAACCCCAAACCCAGAAAGGCGCGAGATGGGGAAGGCCGAGGTCATCCTCAAGGTCCTCTCCTCGCCGGATGCGGCTCCGCCTGTGCTTCGGGGAGGGTTTAGGGTTTAGGGTTTAGGGTTTAGGGTTTAGGGTTTAGGGTTTAAGGTTTAGGTTTAGGGATGTTTAGGGTTCGGGTTTCGGGTTTCGGGTTTCGACCTGGCAGTACTTCAGAGCCCAGGTTCAAAAAGAGGGTTTAGGGTTCAAGTAAAGGTTCAAAAGGGCTTCGGGCTTAGGATTTCGCGTTTAGGCAGCCCCAGGAGCGGCTCAGGGGTTCGCAAGGGCGAATCTCAGCCGAAACCCTGAAAGCACCCGAACCCCAAAAGCCCCCGGAGTCCGAGAGTACCCGAAGACAAAGTCCAAACACCAAGCAACCCATACCCTAACCTGAGAAACAGAGAAGCCTCACCTGAATTCAGGGATTGCGAGTGTTGAAACCCAGGTGGTGGATGCAGCTTCCATCTCGGCGATGTGACTCGACCCTAAACCCTAAACCCTAAACCCTAAACCCTAAACCCTAAACCGTAAACCCTAAATCCTAAACCCCTAAACCTTCTGGGAGCACCTGGTGCTCTTCAAGGTTGCTTGTAGTGTGCCGCAGGCCACGAGGCCCTTGGGATATGTCCCCTTAATGCGAATCGCTCCAATGGCCTGTCTGAAAGTGAGACCCTAACTTGCAGGGCTTTGGGATGAGGTTTCTCGGGTTTGTCAAGGGACTCAAGTAAGGGACCTTAGGGGTTCTTAGGGGTTGTTGAAGGGCTACTTCGGAAAATAGAGACTACACAAGGTACATGATATAGCTCCTTATACCCCTTAAGTTGAGCTGTTCAGGTGGAGGCAAAAGGGGTTCAACAGTTAAAGGCAAAGGGTTTCGGGGCTTTTTTGTGAAAGCCCTCACAGCCCTAAACCCGAAACCTGACTTGATCTGGCCCACAACTGGGTTGCTAAGGAGCTTCCCCAAAGAACAGGCATCTTAGACAGGGTATATGGGGGGTTTCCGAAAATAGGGGGTACTTTTGTGGATCCTTATTTTAAGGGGATCCTGCTATTTGGGTTTTATTTTTGGGTCCCTGATTTTTCGTCAACCCCCATATGGCACGTGATGCGAACTAAATTGCTTCCAGACAAACTTGCTAGTTCTTAGTGTCGATTCGAGACTTAGGCACCTCATGTCTGCCTACAGAACCTCAAAAGGAGCACATCTTGGGATACGAATTCCCCAATTCTAACAGGGTTTAGGGTCGAGGGTTAAGGCTTAGGGTTTAGGGTTAGAGACCCTAAACCCTAAACCCTAAACCCTAAACCCTAAACCCTAAACCCTAAACCCTAAACCCTAAACCCTAAACCCTAAACCCTAAACCCTAAACCCTAAACCCTCCAGAAGCCCCAGGGTTGGGGACCAGTTCGGCGCCGACGACGCCCTGGTTGAGAGGCTCCTGGCCTTGCGCGCTGCAGGCGCCGGATTTCGGGGGCCCTGACCCCGTGAGTTTTGGGGGTCAGGAGGGTTTAGGGGTTTAGGGTTTAGGGTGTAGGGTTCATAACAAAACTCCGGGTGCATAAAAGCATCTGGGGTTTAGGGTTTGGGGGATGGTGCAGTCGCAGTCGCGTCTCAGGCAGTTGCGTAGCGCGGGTTCAAAAGGGGGTTGTGTGCTAAAAAGCTGTTGCCCAGCCCAAAGTTCAGGCTTCAAGAGTTGAGAGGTTGGATACTTTTATTCGCGATGACAGCCCCCAGGAAAGCGGGTGAGGTTGGGGGGATGGCAGGAGGCCTTCGACCTCCCTAAGAACCCTGAAGCCGAAGCACTCTCCCCGGCCACCCTGATCCCCGAGCCCCTAAGCAAGCAGACCTCTTGCTTGACAAGTGGCGAAACAGCCTTAAGCAACCAGACGTCCGCAGGGGATGGAAACGACGCGACGTCAAGCAACCTGGCCGTGCAAGTCATTTGAGATTCGGGCTTGTGTCGGGACACCTACATGATGCCTGTGACTATGTTGTACCTGATGAGTAGGTACTTGAAGGTTCATAGGTAGTCTGAAGTAGGCCTCGATTAGAGTTGCGATATAGGTACCTTCTTACAACTCCACATGAACCTTCAAGTAAAGTTTAACCCCGGAGCAGTAGTTCAACTCCCAAACGCCCTTAGGGAAACCGTGCTATTTTGGCTGAGTGTACGAAGCCCAGAGAGGCTGCTCTCTGAATGCTTTTAGGGTGGAGGCTGCCCTCTGAAGTACTGAAGCCCCTCCCAGCCATCACGAACGAGTTCTGTGCCTTTTCGCATGACTTGTTTGCACTCCGCTAGAGCCTTGCGGGGAGCTTCGGTGGGCTAGATTTGGGTTTAGGGTTTAGGGTTTCGGGTTTTTGTGTTTAGGATTTATGTCTGAGCGCCTGTGAGAGAGAGAGGATTTATGTCTTGGAGTTTAGGGTTTAGTGTTTCGGGTTTACGGCACCTCTGCTGTCCAAGAGAGCCCTCGAAGGTTCGGCGGAGCCTCAGCTTGGTGCACAGGCCTCAGTCCACGCTCAACCGTGGTTTGAGGAAAAAATTGGGTTTAGGGCTTTGGCTTGGCTCAAAAGGGTGTATAGGGTTTCGGGTTTAGGGCTTAGGGTTTAGGGCTGATGAGGACAAGAGTCTGGGTTCAAGCGGTTTAGGGTTAAAGGGGAGAGGGGTGTGAGTGTTGACTAGAGGTGCCATCCATTGGGTCCACCATGAACTACCTGGGCGATGCCTTGAACAAGGGCGCCAAGGCGCCAGTCAGGGCTTGACAGTTCCAGGGTTCTAAACCCTAAACCCTAAACCCTAAACCCTAAACCCTAAACCCTAAACCCTAAACCCTAAACCCTAAACCCTAAACCCTAAACTCTAAACCCTACACCCTACACCCTACACCCTACACCCTAAACCCTAAACCCTAAACCCTAAACCCTAAAAGCCTAAACCCTCAACCCAAAGCTCAAAAAAGTGCTGAGGGTGTCCCAGCTGCACAGCAAAGGGGTTTAACAAGTTTAGGGCTCTGCTGCGCACGGGTGAAAAATTGCTTAGTCGTCTCAGGCCAGTTCCGCGCCAAAAAAAAAGGCTTGAAGGGTTTAGCTGCAGCAAGGTCGTGAGCAACGTCGTGAGAAAGAGGGTTGTTCGGGAACATTGGGTTACTTGCGCCCCTTGAAGTCCCTCCCCTCAACAAAATTCATCACCCTAAGCCCTGAACCCTGAACCCTGAACCCTAAACCCTAAACCCTAAACCCTAAACCCTAAACCCTAAACATCCGTAGATGCCGTGGGATTTAGGGTGTTCACGGGGCTTCGCTTAGCCGGAGGCAACTCGGAGCTTGGAACCCCGTAAGTCCCTTCTGTTGCGCTTCCTGAACCCTAGCCTACGGCTTCAGCACGCCGAGAGAAGCATTCCATTTTAGGGTTTGGGGTTTGGGGTTTAGGGTTTAGGGTTTAGGGTTTAGCAGATGTTTCAGTACGTTGCGTTTGTTCGCGGGATTGATAGTCTATGGGCTCGGAAGCTGGGAGCCTTCTCCCCCTCTCTCGTGTGCATACCTCGTGGGCTGAGCACGCAACAGGGCGTAGCATCCCAAAGCCAGATGCAGGAGGGTGAAAGGTTGAGGATTTAATTGGGCAGCTCTTCCGGCATGTCGTTTGAAGACTCTAGATGCAACAGGGTGCTTTAGGGTTGTAGGGTTTGGGGTCATTGGTGCAGGGTCCAGGAAGCCTGAATTTTTCCAAACCTTGCCCAGGATCCTGAAAGCGAAAATATTTTGGCGAACGAGGACCGCTGAATTTTCGGCGTTTTAAGATCGTTTTGTTAAACAATGAGGAGGATTGGGAAGCTGTACGGCGCCACGGGAACGCCTGTGACAGGCATCCGGGGATTTCAAGAAGATCTCCGGCGACGTCAAGAAGAACCTGGAGAAGCTGGGTATCTGTGCTGGAATGCTTGACGGTTCATGGCTTGTGGTAAGTGTTATAAGCACGTCACTTAAGCTGTTATGATTGTCGCCGCAAGGGTGGTGATCCATGGCGCCAGAAACCGCCCATACCAAGCCTCAAGCCAGCTTTCACCCCTTTTTTTGTTTTGTTTGCAGCCTCTAAGCCTCTCATCCTGCCTGAGGCTTCCCAAGCTCGCTCGGCGTAAACTTCGGCCTCGCCGGGAAGAAGAGCGGCCTGTGATAGCGCTTGGCGTGTTTCGGGGTCATGTGCAGTTATATGTAGGGATACCAGGACCTTGATTAAGGTTATAACAAGGGACCTCGAGTAAGGTTTAAAAATAGGTTTGTTTTCTTGGCCAGGGTGTTTGGTATTGGGAGGCCAAGGTGGCGTTGGTGTAGAGGGTGCTTCAAGGAGGGGTTGTGTTCAGTGAGCTCTTTAACGGCTTGTTCGGCCCAACTGGTCCCCCCGGTGTGTGATATATTCTCGAGTTTCACCTTGCACAGAAGCTTCTGCGAAGAAGTTGGATCTCTTCAGGTGTATTCGAAGGAGCATCGTTGCAGAGATGCCCGGTTGGTCGAAAAACGGCAACGCCTCACCGTTCAGGTTCACGCCTACTTCGCGGGCACCATGGCACTACTTGAAGGTTCATATGGGCAGCTATAAGTAGGGTTTCAAGTAAGGTCACCTATATTCGAGCCTGAAATAAGGTCCTTCTACCCCTACTTAACACTGCCCATGCACCTTCAAGCATGCTCCAGGGTGATGCACATGTGCAGAAGGACTTCTGATACCCGTCGGCTGAGCACCAGTTGTAGGTAGCTCTTGTACATAGGCGATCACAAAGGTGATGAAAGCGGCGGCTCCGGGACATCTGGTTTCCCTGTAGCCTCCGCCATGGGCGAGACGCGGCGCCAGCGCGTCGCTGGCATGCTGGAGAAGCAAAGCCGCTGGAGGAAGGAGTGGTGTGACCGGTTCTTCATTCTGGAAGAGGACAGAATCCCAAAACCCCAAAACCCCAAAACCCCAAAACCCGAAACCCCCAAATCCCAAAGTCCCCAAATCCCAACACCCCAAAGTCCCCAAAACCCCAAGCCCCCAAATCCCCAAAAGCGCACTGAAGACCAAAGCCCCAGACTCGTAGGCACGCCTTGATGAGCCTCAAGCCTAGAGCTGGCCTGAGGCTGCTCAGCCAAAAAAAAACTTCGTGATGTTCATAGTGATAGTAGCAGTAACCTTATTCGAAATCATATGAACCTGAATATGAACAGTATATATGTATGTATATATATATATATACATATTCATCATCATGTCACGGATCAGAACACTCAAGAGCCCCGGTTGCTTGAAGATGAGGAAGCTCTCCAAGCCCTGAAGACTCAAATCAAGCCCCCAAAGCTTTAGGGTTTAGGGTTTAGGGTTTAGGGGCCCGGCAGGAGTTCATCAACTACTTCGTTTCACCTCCAGCCATTCTTAGCGCTGCAGCCTCAGGATGTGTTGGGGAGGAGGCAGGGGGCGAGGTGTCAAAACTGCCTGTTGCGAAAGGGCTTCAGGGTTAGAGCTGGTTGGGCTTCAATGTGTGAAGCGCCGAGGATGATGGCATGCGCGATGAGATCCGCGGAAGGATACCCCTGGCAGGCCAGCCCCCTACGAAGCCCAAGCTTGCTATTTTGTGTTGGGCGAGTCTTTGAGCGTCCTAAATCCTAAGCCCTCAGCGTGCAGGTCTCTTTTCGGAGCCGTGGCAGGAGATGTCGATTTTTGTCTGCCGCCTGTTTGGTGCAGCCTTGTCTGCCGTGCCGTGCAGTGCAGTGCCGCGCAAAGCCTCATCCCATCACTCAACTCAAAATCCTACTAAGAACCAAACCAGCCCTGTAACATTGTTTGATGACCCGCAGTGGAAGTTAGAGTTTTTTGCTGGCGTTAGCTGGATCCCCGCGCCTTACTTGGAGGTTCATGGTACTTATGAACCAATTACTATGAGGACACTTAAGTGGCTTATAAGTGGGTGATGAGTACAGTTTTAATTTGTTAGCAAGTAACGTAAGCAGGAGCCGGGGCGGCCCTACTGCATCCGACTGGGACGCGACATTGTCAGCTCACACCTGAGTTGGACAATACATCGGAGGGTCACGCTCGAGATGCGGCTGCGAAATAGGGCATGTTGGGGTTTAGGGTTGCAAACCCTGCTGCAAAATCGCAAGTCGGGTGCTTGGAATCGTAACTTCAGTTATCGCCCGAAATCCCCACGCCCACATCCTACCGCCATCACGACAGTAGGCATCATCATCTCAGCTGGCACATTTACAAAAAGTGCTTGGGCCACATCTGAAGCAACAGCAGAAGAGACACTAATCCCTAGCCCTCACCTCAAAACATGCCGAAACGCGAGCCCACTGCGCCCGAAAAGCTTCCATCCCAGGTTGCAAGACCGAGGCGGAGCAGCAGCCCCTCGACTCAGCCAGGGCGCGCTTTTTGGTGCTTCGAATCGGTTTGGGGATCAGGGTGTGGGGTTTGGGGTTTAGGGTTTAGGGTTTGAGGTTTAGGGTTTGGGGGTTTAGGGTTGAGTGTGTAGGGTTTAGGTCTCAGGGTTTAGGCATTGAGGCTTGGCTATGGCTCAAGGCTTTCGACTACGAAGCTAGTGTGCAAAACTAGCTGTAGCTAGCATGTAATTCCCTCAGCACCTTCGCTGATGCAAACTGAGAACAGCGGAAAAGTTCGGAGAAATCTCATATCTTGCTTTGCTCATTCGCGTCGACTCTCCGGCAAACTGGAAGGCGAGGCTGCTACGTCCAAGCTGAAATGCATGCCGCAAAAAACACATCAGTGTGCTCGATGTGCTGAGCGGCTCTGTAGGAGCTCTCCCTAAACCCTAAACCGTAACCTGAATGGAAGAAAGGTTAAAGCTTAGCTTGCCGGCCTCGTTGGCATTGGAAGTGCCTTCTTTGTTGTGGGAGGCAAGGGGTTTGAGGGGTTTGGGTATCGGGTGTTGGGGGAGTGAGGGTCAAAAAGTCAAAAGGCCCCAAAGGATGACAAGGTTTCTTTCTCAAAGGTTCAAAGAGGGTCTAGGAGGGTTTAGGGTTTAGGGTTTAGGGTTTAGGGGGTTTAGGGTTTGGGGTGCTGAAGCCGCTAGTGTTCAGGGCTTCGTGCCTTTATTAGGGTCGTTCTCCCTGCAACCCGAGAGGCCTTACCCCAAAACCCAAAACCCTAAGCCCTAAACCCCAAACCCTGCACCCCAAACCCAAAAACCCTAAACCCTAAATCCGAAACCCTTTGTCCTAAACCCTAAACCCTGAACCTAAACTGCAAAAAACCTCCGGGCACTTCCAAGAAGGAAGTGGCTGCAAGCCATCCGCGCGGCGGCCCGGCCTGATGGGTCTTTCCGCGCAGGTGGGGCCCTAAACCCTAAACCCTAAACCCTAAACCCTAAACCCTAAACCCTAAACCCTAAACCCTAAACCCTAAACCCTAAACCCTAAACCCTAAACCCTAAACCCTAAACCCTAAACCCTAAACCCTAAACCCTAAAAACCCTAAACCCTAACCCTAAACCCTAAACCCTAAACCCTAAACCCCCTAAACCCTAAACCCTAAACCCTAAACCTAACCCTAAAACCCTAAAACCCTAAACCCTAAACCCGAAACCCTAAACCCAAACCCTAAACCCAAACCCTAAACCCTAAACCCTAACCCTAAACCCTAAACCCTAAACCCTAAACCCTAAACCCTAAACCCTCAACCCTCAACCCTCAACCCTCAACCCTCAACCCTCAACCCTCAACCCTCAACCCTCAACCCTCAACCCTCAACCCTAAACCCTAAACCCTCAACCTTAAGCCCTAAGCCCTAAACCCTAAACCCTAAACCCGAAGCCCTAAACCCTAAACCTGGGCAGGTCCCGCGGCCGGGGAGGCCCAGGACGAAGCCGCGTCGAGGACGCTCAGATGATGCTTTGTAGTGGTCGTTCCCCGCCTAAACCCTAAACCCTAAACCTGAAGCCCTAAACCCTAAACCCGAAACCCTAAGCCCTAAGCCCTAAACCCTAAGCCCTAGACTCAAAATCCTAAACGCGGAGCCCTAAACCCGAAGCCCTAAACCCTAAACCCTAAATCCTTTACCCTAAACCCTAAACCCTTAACCCTAAACTAAGCCCTGAACCCTGAGCCAGTCCTCAGGCCCGCGGCCTCCCCACACACCCAGGGTTTTTCGTGTGTTGACCCTTAGGGTTTATGCTCAGAAGGGGCTTTGGGTTTAGGGTTTCGGGTTTAAGGATAATTTCAGAGGGTTTAGATGCTACCCTCCTCGGTTTAGCGGATTGTTTGCCAGCAGGAGCTTGAATGGAGGTGCCTGTGATGATGGCAGGAAGCGTCCCGTGGATTGCAACGGTCGGCAGGCGCGATCTTGGGCTAGGAACGTTTCGGGCCCAGCGGACTGAGTTTGAGGCGGGGTTGGGGTTTGCGGCTTAGGGTTGGTTGGGAGACGGCCTCATCTCCCCATGACGGCATCATGACGGTTTAAAGGTTTTCGGCAGCTGGGGGTTTAGGGCTCTTGATCCAGATTGGGATGTTCCCCTTATACTACCAGTGCCCAAGGGCCACAAATGGGGGTTTACGAGAAGGGGGGGTTAAAAAAGACTCCCCAAATAGTAGGATTCCCGTTATACTAAGGACCCTAAAGAGGTACCCGAACTTCGGAAACCACCAAATAAGTACCCTCCCACTCACAAGATGCAACTCTCAAACCTCCCGAACACTGAAGAGCCAAGTCTTAGACCTTCAGCCTTTTTGGGTGAACGGTTACAGTAACCCTTTTTTTGGCCAGGGCAGTCAGCAGCTAGGTAGACCTGCAACAAATACGGTAGGTGGCGGCAGAATTACTAATAGTATTCCCTTATGGTCCCTGTTTTTACTATGCTAGAATATCTCCCCAGAACCCTGTTCTAATTGTTAAGGCCCCCATGCCGCTCCAGGACCCAGAGCTTGTCCTCCTGAACCCGGAGGGTACCCAGAAGGTGCCCCAGGGGCCTCCTGAAGTGATGTTGTGCTTTAGGGTTTAGGGTTTAGGGTTTAGGGTTTACTTGGAGGCCTGTTAGTCCCCATTGAGGACTGTTAGTGAAAGGGGGAGCATCTCAAAGTCTACTCATAACCTAATTGGAAGTACAGTTATCGTTGGGGTTATTAAGTACCCTGAAGCTCCAAGCATTCGAGGGCCTCTAAGGGTTAATAGGGTTTAGGGCCGACGCAAACAAGCCCGGGTTTCTCGCCCTAAACCCTAAACCTTAAACCCTAAACCCTAAACCCTAAACCCTAAACCCTACACCCTACACCCCAAACCCTAACCCTAAACAACCCTAAACCCTAAACCCTAAACCGTAAACCCTAAACCCTAAACAGTAGGGTTTTAAGCGGACCTCAGAGGGACGCAAAGCTTGTTGATTCAACAACCAAGCGTCCGAGAGGGTTGAGGCTTCCAGCGAGGCCGCCATCGCCTGTAAGAGTGGTTGAGGCCGTTGAGAAGAGCGTGTTCCTACTTGAAACTCTGCACTCGAAGTGTGCTGAGAATGCAAAACGTACTGCAAAAAATGCATGGCAATCACGCACGCGGCATGTCACAGCACGTGGTTTTCAAAATAGAAAACCTGAAGGAATGCGTATGCTTATTTCCTCTACCTGCCAATGCGGAAACCTGCGTTTCTGCGCATTTTCCTTGACCTTTTTATAGAAAGACATGTTTCTTATTCAAATGATTAAGCTGTAGAGGCCATAGATGTTGTCCTGTTCCTATGAAAAGATGGACATGCGTGGCAATTGAGGGCTCCAAGAGTACGTGTTCTTCATCCAAATTGTTGACCAGATGGCATCACATCAGTGAGTCAATCCCAAAAAGAAGGACGGGCGCGCACACGCCATTGTTTGTTGGTTGATTGTTTCTTGTTGCAGTTCGGTCGGGGTTCCTTCAAGTCTTGCCATTCAACTGCAGTAGTAATTCATGTGAGGAAGTCTCCCAGTCTGCTGCTGACGGCTCCATCAGGTGTTGCCCTGGCGACACGCGGCGACCGTTCAAGTCCAGCCGTCGCGCCCGGCCATGCTGCTAGTGCTGGACTGCACGGGGTTTGAACAAGGGTCCCGAGTTTTGTCGATTTACGGTACAAGGCGAGCCAATGCAAGCCTGAAAACATACATCGTGCCCAGCTTCTGCAGAGTAGCTGACCCAGAATCCTCCCTTGGCTTAGGCGCCTGTACTCTTGGCTGTCCTTAATCGCCTGATGCACCGGCTTCATCTGAGTGTGTGAGTCGAAATGTTGGACTCCTAGACTAAGCCCTAAACCTTAGAAGCAAAACAGATTTGTGGGCTTCAGAAAGCCGGGGGGCAATCAGTCCGCCCCTGGCAAGGATGGGCCTCGCAGTCAAATGCAGGCTGGGCTTGGAGCTTTGGGCTCAGGGTAGGTGTAGGATCTAGAGGGTTTAGGGTGTTGCAAAGAGGGGTTTAGGGTGTCAGAGTCCAAAGTTTACCCTTCTGAATGCCCCCCGAAATAAGATACTGGCCCTTCCGAAGGGGCACAGCCCCTGCATGTAGCCCCTCCGCTTCTTCTAATAGCGCCCAGGAGCCACCATGTAGCAAACCCTAAAGTCCCTGAAGCGCGATTTGAGCTTCGCCTTCCTGTGCGTGAGGCCCTTTGCCGGCTCGCCGTCGAGCGCTGCGTGCCTGGCATCCACGCCCTCCCTGTCACTCCGACTTGTGTTGCGGGGTTTCGGGTCTTTAGGGTTTCGGGGTTTACTCTAGGGTAGGCTGGTAGGCACTTGAGTCTGAGGCGGTTGGTGAAGTTGAGTTTGGAGGAAGTCAAGTCGTTGTCAGGTGGGGCCGCGTGTTGATTCCTGGGAAGCTACCCATGCAGAAGCGTTCTCCATCTTTCGCTTGTTGCTGCACCCAACTCAAAAAACGGAGATCCTGGGCAATTTTTGGGTTTAGGGCTTAGGGGCTCGCGGGCGTGGCTAGCTACATGTTGCTGTTTTGCGCAGTCTCAACAGCCGGCATGCATCGGACGGTGGCGCCCCTGACAGTCTTGGCCGCCCGAGGGGCGAGGCATGGCGAGGCCCTGCAGCCCCGGGGAACAATGCTTGTAGTGTGAGCTGCAGCGGGATGCCTGGGCCAGAGACCACCAGCAGCGCCGGCGCTGGCTTGGCTGAAGCCATGCGCCGGCTCCCTCGTGCAGAGGGCGGGAGCTCGCGGGCTTCCCAAAATAGGGACCCCTGATGTAGACCCCAAACTGGACCCCAATCAGCTACCCCGAATATCGTAACCTGAACTCCTTACCAAGCCCTGAACCCTGGCTCCGCTTGCAGCCAGGTCGAGCCGCTGGGGAGGGGTGCGGGCCTCCAGTTCTCGGGGGCCCAAATGCTCGGGGAGTTTGCTTCCCTGGAGGATTGGGAGGGTGTGGTTCGGAGGGTACATAAAGAGAGTTTAGGGTTTAGGGCGGGGTTCTGCTATCCATCGTGTGTGCGTGTTTGAAGTGGTCCCCTCGAGTTACCGAGTTTCTTGAGCAAGGCGTGGACACGCAGTCACCAGCACTGAGTATCCGTGTGCTCACACCCTGGGGGCGATTGCACAAGTCCTGATGCAAAAAGGGCGGGGTTCTGGTTAAGATTCCGGTGGCAAAGGCTGTAGTGCAGTCACGTGCGCTTTTGGGGGTCCCCAAGCCCTGCAGGATCCTACCGCGATAGGGTTCAGGGTTTGGGGTTTAGGGTTTAGGGTTTAGGGTTTAGGGTTTAGAGCCCTTAGGGCCTTAGGGTTTAGAGCCCAATCACGGGCACGTTTCCGAGGTGTCTCCGAGGCCGAGTGCTCGCTTCGGGTGGCTGCGCTGCATGTCGCCGCATGCGGCTGCTCTCGCCCTAAGCCCGTAGCATCCCTGAGCCAAAAAGCTTCAGGGTGTCAGCTTCAGGGTTTCTAGGGTCCCTAAACCCTAAACCCTAAACCCTAAACCCTAAACCCTAAACCCTAAACCCTAAACCCTAAACCCTAAACCCTAAACCCTAAACCCTAAACCCTAAACCCTAAACCCTAAACCCTAAACCCTAAACCCTAACCCTACACCCTAAACCCTACCCTAAACCCTACACCCTACACCCTACACCCTACACCCTACACCCCAAACCCTAAACCCTAAACCCTAAACCCTAAACCCTAAACCCTAAACCCTAAACCCTAAACCCTAAACCCTAAACCCTACACCCTAAACCCTAAACCCTAAACCCTAAACACTAAACCCCAGGATGCGAACTCTTGACGCCTGAGGTTGAAGTCCTCAGCAGCAGCCTTGTCCACGCTGCAATGGCCTCATCTTCGCTTGGGGCCATGGGCCCTGGACTTAGTTTCAAATACCCGAAACCCCGAAACCCCGAAACCCTAAACCCTAAACCCTAAACCTTAAACCCTAGACCCCAAACTCTAACTCTAACTGTCCCAAAAGGTCTGATGGAAGGCGTATGGATGAAGCCCTTGCGACGCCCAACGCTCTCAACTCCCATAACGAGAGCCATCTCCGACCGGTTCGGGTTTGGGGTTTAGGGTTTAGGGTTTAGGGTTTAGGGTTTAGCAAAAAGGGTTTAGGGTTTCGGATTTAGGGTTTGGTTTTCGGTGCCCGCTGATGCCATCGTGGCCGGCCCCTGTGGTCCGGGGGGGGGGGGGGGGCAGCCGGGGGCCCTAAAGCCGGGCACTGTTGCCGAGGTGCAGCCTTCGTCTTCATCTGGTGGTGCAGTTCCTTTATGTATGCCGCCGTGCCCTCAGGTTTTGAGAGTAGCTTTCCAGACAGAAGAAACGTACAGTTCCTTAAGAGTTTTCAGTTAACAAGAATCCGAGCAGATCCGTGCCACGCTTTGAGCCCCGCCTTTTTTTTGGTTCAGACTCGCGAGGTGGCCGGCTTGCCGCTGGCACTTTATTGGATTCAGTCCCAGCGAGTTCAGCAGGTCACATTTAAAGCACCGCGGCCTGCACCACAGCGCTCCTTTAGCACAGTGGCTTGTGGAGTTTTGCCTCTTAGAACCAAGCCCTAAACCCTAATCTCTAGAGCCGAAGCCCGAAACCCTAACCTTGGGAACAACACAATCCTAACCCTAAACCAGAACGGTTTCGGAAATAGGCTTCACCAGGAAGTTGGTTCTACAATATATGGACCGCGCACACCCCAAACCCTAAAGCTACGTGGGTGGCAAAAAAAGACCATGCGTGTGCTCCAAAAAACCCTAAACCCTAACCTAATCAAACCCTAAACAGCCCTAAACCCTAATTGAACCCTAAGCAGCCCTAAACCCCAAACCCTAAACCCTAGTGAGCCCAGGCTGAGCAGCTGGTGAGAGTTGAGTCATTCTCGCGGCAAGCCTCTTGGCATGGGCTCCCGACCCGAAAGACTCAAAGCCGAGGCTTCGCAGGGGGGAGTTGGGTTTTGGGGTGCTTAAGGTTTAAGGGTCTAAGGGTCTAAGGGTTTTAGGGTTAAGGGTTTACAAGTATTCTGGCTGATTGGCTCCCACAGTCCAGATGCCAAAAAAGGGTTTCGGGTTTTAGGGTGACGGGTTTAGGTTTAGGATCTTGGCCCCCAACGCAAGTGTCTTGTCGAGAAGCCAAGCTTGCCTTCGCGGTGCAAAAGCCCAACACCTCCCCCCCCAAACCCCCCTCCCAGACGCCCCAAGCCCCCACTGCGAAGCGTCTCAAGTCGAGATCGGTTAGCCTCCACGTGCGACCGAGACGAAGCCTGCGCAGCACCCAGGTCCCCAGCCCTGCGCGGAGCCCCTCCGCAGCCGCAACGCGCAACGCGTGCGACGAGGGCGACGGGCAGGAGGCGCGCGAGGTTGCCCCGCGCTGGTCGGGCACTTGGGTGCTGGAGCCTGGGCTTTCTAGTCGTAGTTGCAGGGGTTATTATAGGGTTAATGAAGGGTTCAGTCCCAGCACGGAGCCTGGGTTCAAAGAGGGATTTAAGGGGGCTTGGGGCTGGCATTTGGGTGGGTTACTCGGCTACTACTTCCTGGCAGGCCGGTGTTGCACATACCTGCCTTAAGCCGTTTGAGGAGGTTGTACGTCTCATGTGCAGCAGTGTCAGGGTTTCAGGGTTGGGGTGTTGAGGTTGGTGAACTGATTCACTGTGGTTCAATGCTGGTTTTCAGCACATGTTGGTGATTACTTGCAGTGTGGCCGAAACAGCATGGCGGAAGAAGCTGGTTCTAGATGTCTTTTGGTATTTGGGGGTGTGGTGTAGCCGAATGATTCTTGCGCATCGGGTGGTGCAAAAGGCTTCCAGACCGATTCACCACAGATTCAAGGGTGGCTGCTTCGGGGTTTAGGGCTTAGGGGTTCAGGGTTTAGGGCCCAGGCTACTCAAGCTTCCTTCAATCCTTCCAAGCAAAAAGGTGTCGTTCCATGAGCATCCCCCAGTCGAGCGGTGAAGCCAAGTTCCGAATCCCAAGGACAAGAGCTGCAGTGAGAAGTACGAACCCATCCTGAAGGACCCCTGGTCATGGGCTGACGTAACAACGTCGTGGCAGAAAGGGCCTTCTCTTTCCTTTTCTCTCTCTGTCTCTCTGTGTCTCTCTGTGTCTGTCTGTGTCTCTTTGCGTCTCTCTGTGTCTCTCTGTGTGTCTCTCTGTGTCTCTCTGCGTCTCTCTGTGTCTCTCTGTCTCTCTCTGTCTCTCTCTGTCTCTCTCTCGCTCTCGCTCTCGCTCTCGCTCTCGCTCTCGCTCTCGCTCTCGCTCTCGCTCTCGCTCTCGCTCTCGCTCTCGCTTTCGCTCACTCTCTCTCTCTCTCTGTCTTTTTCTCTGGCTCTGTCTCTGTGTCTGTTTGGGCCTCGCAGAAGCAGAGCGAACTGCAAGAACTTCCTTAAACCTCTGGCTCCCGTCATAGCGCTTGCCATTCAATCTTCGAGCCCCAAGTCAAGCCCGTCAGCCAACCCTGCCCTCGACTGCAACGACACGACGCAGCCGCCATAAGCAAAAAACATCATTCATGATTGTTTTCATCTGTAGGATTCCAGAACAATGTGAAGTCTTTTGTTAAAATCGGCATGTGATAACCTTGGCATCCTTGGCAGATGTCTTCGCTATCTCCTGGGCACGGAGGGCAGAGGTGTGAGGAAGGGTAGTTGTTGCGGCCCATATTCCGTTTTAAGGCTCTCCTAGCCCTGGCATGCGGATGTGCGGATCTCGTCACCTGGATAGAGGACATGGGAGTGAACTATTTGATTCGAAAGGCGGCAGACGCGAAGACGCCGCTTGGATCGCCTTATGCATCACTTGTGCTGTACCGTCTGCTTTAAGCTCGGTGGGTAGGGTTTTAGTACCTCAAGTATAATCTAGGCTTCCGTACTTTATCACCATCAATGAACCCTTCAACCACTCTTGGTGACCTCGTTTCTCTTTGAAGGTCCGTGATGATCATCAGCAAGTCAGCAACTCATGTCAACTTTGTGGTGAAAAACCTTGTGACTTGGTAGGCCATTGAAGAATGTTTTTTTTGCTGCGTATCTTCTCGATTCGGTGAATTAGTTGGATCATATTCAGGAACATGTTCAGAGGATCCCTAAACCCTAAACCCTAGACCTTAACCCGAAACCCTAATCCCTAAACCCTAAACCTTAACCCTAAACCCTCAAAGGGGTCAACGCAGGTGACCGTAGAGGACCTCCTGCCTATGGATGGCGCTTGGGTACCTAAGCCTGTCCCTCCGGCTGGTCGGATGCGTGGCGAGATGTGCCTTGGGCTTGACAGGTGCTGCCCCCATGAGGTCGTCGCCGCCATCATCATCATCATATCATATCATATCATATCATATCATATCATATCATATCATATCATATCATATCATATCATATCATATCATATCATATCATATCATCATCATCATCATCATCATCATCATCATCATCATCATCATCATCATTACTGCTTATGGCTAAAGCCACGATGTGTAACCATGGGCTGTATCATTCTTCGTGTTTCTGAGATTGATCCCCTGGGGCCCCTAGCATCAGGCGCCTGCGCCTGACCAAGTCCACCGAGAACGAGCTGGACTCGCGAAGGGTCTCCGGTTCCTTATATAGGGTTTAGGGTTTAGGATTTAGAGAGAGAGGGTTTAGGGTTTAGGCAACAAGAGCTGATGAAGACGAGTCTGGGCTCAAAAAAGGTCTTCCTGCCCACTTCTTGCCTGTGCAGGAGATGGTCACAGAGTTTCCTCCTGGGGAAGGTGGTCTCTGCGATACGTCTGTAGCCTCAGTTTCGAGTCTGATTGCGCTTCCCTTTGCTTTTCCTCTTGTCTGCATCGCTTCAGCATGTCTTGGCCAAATCACCTCGTACTGGTGGTTTAGAGGGGGGGTGGCTTGGTGGCTGGGGCTAACAGGCAGGGTTCAAGAACCTGCAACGATTCGGATGAGTCCCCCTGTGCGTAATCTGGATTCAGATCCTCAACCCTCAACCCAAGAAAAACCTTAATCCCGAAGCCCCAACCCCCCTGTGGCACCAAGATTAGAGCACGATGTTCACGTGCACAAAACAGCTGCCACCAGGGGGGTTCAAACAGAGTCTTTCAGGCTGTCCAGGCGCTTTACTCGAAACTCTAAACCTGAACCCTGGCGGGGAAGCCGGGATGTAAGATGATGTATATAGGTACCTTTGTGTGTGTTGCGGAAGAGGGGGAAAGGAGGGGGGTCGTCCCCACCCGAGCCTCTATCATCTGCCTCGCATCAAGTCAACAACTGAGCGAGTCTGTCATAGACTTGTGGGCAGAAAAGCGGCGTAGGAAGATCTGATCAAGATACAGTGGATACAGTAGCTTCAAAATCTATATGATAGATGTGCTTTCTTGTGTCTTTTTTTTTTTTTGGGGGGGGGGGGGGCATGAGTAAGGTGGTCGGCTTAAACCATAAATCAAGACCCCAACTCAACCCAAGATCCGAAGGTTGGTGGTCGACGCCGACGGCAACTCCTTCTCGAGACGGGTGGTGCGCACACGAAGTGATGGGACGCAGTTGGAATGTACACGTGTGTTTCGGCGCATGTGAGCATAGGTTTGGCACAGGATTGGGTCATGGGTTGTTATCCCGGGCAGGTAGAATTTGAGGGCCAATGTTTCCAGGTTTCCAGCAAAAAGTAGCCGTTGCGACACAGAGCCGATCGTACAGCGAGGCTCCGGGAACGGCCGAGTGCAACACCAGTCGAAAATGAGGTGTGCTTTAGCTGCCAGCCGCATCAAGTGCACCCCAAAAGCCCAAAACCCTTCGCATGACGGTTGTTCTTCAATCCATAACGGGAGCAGATGCATCGCATCGCGAACTATGATTTGAATCAGCCCCATGTTTTTTCGGCATCCCTACTGCCTCGACTTGCTGTCCACTTGCTGTCCACTTGACAGTCAACTTGCTGTCCTGCCTGTCACAGAAGAGCTTCCAACTGGCGTGATCTTGCACTTGGCTCCCCACATCTGCATGCCAGAAAAGCTGTTTCGAGCAGATTGGAGACTGGTGGTAGAGTTGCCCATGTTCGCTTTGGGGACTGCTGGGTCCCGGCTTGTTTTTTGAGCCCTTGTTGTGAACCCCAAGAGAACTCGGCCGACGTGGATTTGCCTCAAGCCCGAATGTGGCCCGACTGGATCTGGGAATATCCTTGATTTCTTGCGGACTGAGACCGTCACCACCTCCTTGCGCAGAGTCGCCAGAAACCTTCGGTTCAACAGCGTAGAAGGTGCAAAAACCCAGCACAAATCCTCCAGAGGTTCCATAAGGTCAAAGCATGCTCTCACAAATCTGCAACAAGGCGGGGGGGATGCCCCCCCAAAGCCAAACCCTAACTCGAAATTTTAGGCCTAAACCCACCTTCTGGGTCACCTTGAAGAGGTGCACACACCCTGAGGTTGCAGACGCATGATGTGCTTTCATGCTACAAGCCCCCTAAACCCTAAACCCTAAACCCTATACCCCATACCCTAAACCCTAAACCCTAAACCCTAAACCCTAAACCCTATACCCCATACCCTAAAAACCTTATTGCACCATTCGTCCGGTCTTGTCCAAGCCCCGTCTGCATGTTGCCAGTCCCGTTGCGGTTCTTGCTTCTGGACTCGATCGGTGTCGCGAGAATGTGGCAGGGACGGGTTATCCTGACTCTTGAGCTACCTTGCTTTTTAAACCCTAAACCCTAAACCCTAAACCCTAAACCCTAAACCCTAAACCCTAAACCCTGGGTTCTAAAGGGATTCGTCGCCGTGTTCGAGATCATGCTCCCGCCCGAGTCCCGAGCGCACGCTCCCTCGACAGGCGCCGCTTCGACGTCATGCTCGCCTCAGCCTCGTGCGCGTTGCTTTTTATCGAAGTCGTGCAGTGTATGTGTGTTTTTTTAATCTAGGTGCTACATGTTTACGTTTGTGCATTTGAACAGCGGCGTGTGGCACGTGCGATGTGCATGTCGTCTCTTCAACTGTTTGTGGCCGATGCTGGCGTATGCAGTTGTAAGCTTTTGTGTCATCGGGAGGATCTTAAGTCCTGTCTTGCTTGAGCTGCAAGCGCCTTTGTATAGATCTCGTGGCAGTTGTGTGCGATGAGCATTAAGATCTCTTACCGGCGGCTGTGCGTTTATATAGAAGAATCAGAAGTCTATGGCGCCTTATGCGCCTGACGAGAGACGACTTCTATGAGTCTGCCTCATGAATGAGTGTGGGTCCTCTGCCGTAGCCCCTTGGCTCCTTTGCAGCAAAGAGGCTGGCAGCCGTGGCCAATGTATGGAGCTTGGGTTGTACTGGCGCTCGCGCTGCCTGCTGCTTCTGCTGGCCAGCTGGGTGGGCTCGCGTTACCTGCAGTGGGAATGGTTCAGTTTCCCAGCCGCGGTCCCTTTTGGGCTCCCCTAACTACAAGACGCCGAACCGACCTGACCGTGCGAATCGTCCTAACATGTGGGTGTAACTGACAAAACTGAAAGAAAATTGGGGCTGAAAGAAATTGGAGTGGCAGGTTGCATTTGCACGCGGTACCCCTTCGTACCCTGTCTTAGATCATTAACTCTAAACCCTAAGCCCTAAACCCGAAACCCTAACCCCTGACGGTTCAAGTGCCTCCACGTCATCGCATGCTCAGTACTGATGAAGGCGGCGCGCCCCCGAAGCTTCGCAAGGCACGGCAGGCGGGGAGTCGAGGGCGAATACGTACTAAGCTTTCAAAATTACATGGACATATATATATATATGTACATATAGGTATATATGTATATATAGCTTGTGCACTAGAAGATCGCTCTGGTTGTTTGGACTGTCCAGGTAGAAGTTGAAACTTGACTTAATGCCCCCACTCGCCATCCCTCCACACACACACACACATCCGCCCCTCCACCTGTGTCCATGAATCATTCGAAATCCGAAGCCAGGGCCTAACAACATAGCTGTAGCACGGTAATTCATGCGCACAGGCCTGCGTGGACGTCAGCGCGGAGCAACTGCGAGCCTGGTGTGATGGCCAGCCCATTCCCTCGGGCTGCTTTCGTTTGGAGCCCACCCAGATGCCTCTTGGTTTGAACCTTTTCAGGGTTTAGGGTTTGGGGTTTAGGGTTTAGGGTTCAGGGTTCAGGGTTTAGGGTAAGGGAGCCCTCCGGCAAAAGGGTTTGGGTTTAGGGAGTTTAGGGTTTCGGGTTTCGGGTAGGGCCGGCTGGCAAATGGTTATGGCGCATCCTGCAAGAGAGAGCTTTGTCAAGGAAAGTTGCCATGATATATGCATACTATGATACAATACAAGAGAACTCAGTCATAGTTGGGTAACATTTTACTGTTTTAAGGGTACTTAAACCCAATAAGGAATATAAATTCAAATTTTTAATATTAACCCTATAATGAACTAGAGAAGAGGTAGGATCCTGTAGTATATCCAGGTCGGCGGCTTTGACTGGCGACTGCCAGCTGCAGGGGCCCGTCGCGACTCCAAGTTGTTTGTCACGATTGTGCTGCACGTCGGGTTCAGGGTTGAGGGTTTTGAGTTAAACCCTAAACCCTAAACCCTAAACCCTAAACCCTAAACCCTAAACCCTAAACCCTAAACCCTAAACCCTAAACCCTAAACCCTAAACCCTAAACGTTTAAGGAAAAGGGTTGCCTGCATCCCAAGTACAAGCCCTAGACACTGAACTACTCTTGTAGCAAGCTCTTTGAGCTTGTTGCGCGGACTGGGTGGTGGATTCTGCGATGGAATGGTAGAGTTCTGTATCGCATAGTCTAGTACCGTATGTTTCTGTGTGCTGAGCTGCTGCTTTATCACCTTTGAGCCATTCCGAAGCTCGAGAGCTCAATAGTGGTCAAGCTAGAGATACGGTCTCGTTTGCGTTGACCCTTCTCGGGCAGTATGGAATAATATGGAGTCTTCCATTCAGGGTAGATCAACCCCCCATGCTTATGATGAGTCCTCTCCGCTTAGGTCAAGCCTGCCTCGGAACGCTGGGCCCCCAGACGTGACAGGTTGTTCATCGAGACCCTCTCAGGTGGCGAGAGTGATGCTTGCTTGGAGGAGAGTTCCCTAAGCCTTCAACTTGCACCCGAATCGTCAGGCATCGTCATGCTCTAGACTCCTAGACCATGAATCTTACACTTAAACTTGCCACTCGAGGTCGCCATCTCCGGTTCGATCAGGGTGCGTCACCAACGCCTGGGGCCGAGGGTTTCGAGCGTTCTTACCCTTAGGGCACACCTTGTGCTTGGGGCCTGGCAACATGTCTGCTTGGCTTGACTTCTGAGCCGTTTTGCTTGAGACACCTTGAGCTGTCTCTCAAGCAGCACACCCTGAGTGGTGCATCCTGCATCCGCTTCTTGCGGGGATGCCCAAGCTCTTCGTTCCCAAAGACCACGTGGACGAGGAGTTGGAGAAGCTCAGCAGCGTTTTGTACCTCGAGCTGGCCGCTGTCAAGTCCCAGGTGGGGGCTTACGAAAATGAGAGGGGACCCCGAATATAGACCCCAAAGAGTAGGATGCCCCTTTTTCATAAGGACCCCAACAAGGTACCCCCGAATTTCGGACACCCCTCAGGTGGAGAAACTGAAGCAGATAGCTTCTCGCCGAGATGAAGTTTTCTCGCGGCTGCAAAGGTTTCAAGCCTGCGGGCTGAGGGATGTACTGTTTGGAGGCTCACCCTTTAACCCTGTAAGCCCAAGGCCCGAAGAATCTAGGGGTCGGAGTAGTTACTAATAGTATTCCCTCATGGTCCCTATATCATGATACCATAATAAAGCCCCAAAAACCCTATTGAAAATCATTAAGGCCCCTATTATGGTAGTTTCTGCTCAAAAAGCCCAGGTCTCTTCGGGCGAGGAAGAAGTCGAGCGTGAGGCTGACGGGAGCATTCAGGTCTCACCTGAGACGGATGCTAAGGCTGCTATGGAAGAAGCAGAGGAATGTGCCGAAGAGGACCTAGAGGAGGAGTTGATCTGCTTTGACCGGAAAAGTGCCTGGTCAATTCCCTTGGTCCTCTCTATGAACAGCTTTGCTGAGAGTGTCTTTGTGTGCGCGCTCCTCATCGTGAATGTCGCCATGCAGAGTCTCTTCACTTTCATTATCGCGTCTTTCTGGTTCCTCGGAGAAGGCTTCTCAGCCAATCTACAGACCGCGCGTGTGTGGCGCAGTAGTTTTGCACACGATGTCCAATTCGTCGACCTTGCTGGCAGGAGCTTGGCCACCAGGGTATGCGATGAGGATGGGTCGTTGCTCTACTCCGCCACGCAGGTCACCTTGGTCAGCAGCATCAACAGCTATCTCGGTCCTGAAAAACTTGGAGAAAGGGGATTTGCCGTGACTTCCTTTCAACCGGGGGCCCTGCTGGCGGTGCTTTGCATTCTCCTTTGGATCATCTGCGTCACCGGGGAGTTGCGGCAAGTCTGGTACGTCTTACAAGCGGTCTTGTTCGGTGACAGACAGACAAACCCAGCAAAGCGAGTCCGTCCAGGCGTGCCAGCTTTGTCAGGACGTCGCGCTGCTGCTATGGCCTTCGTATGCCTGGGCCGAGCAGCGGTGGCTTGTGCTCTCTTGGTGTCAGGGACATTGTGGCTGTCACGCACAACCTCCATCACCGAGCTTATGCTCAACTCAGTGGCGCTCGAGGCCGTGTTGCACGTGGATGAGTTCATCTTTTCTGCGTTTGTGCCCACGCATTTTCAGCAGCAAATCCAAAGGTTGCCTCCAGTCATGATGAGAAAGAGCAGTCGATGGCCTCGGGTGGAGAACCTCGTTCTGGCTTGCATCCTTTTGACCGGACTTCTTCTGCCATACTTCCTGCTCTTACTCCCCCTCACAGATGACATGCTCGCAGTGAAGAAGCAACTCTGTGGAGGAACTCTCACGTTTGCCCTTGGCAGCAACGATAAGATCGTCGGCTTCGCAAACACCACTGGCCCAGACGAGGATGGTGTACGCGGCGGCATCGAAGGCAGCCAAACGTACGCGCAAGCCATGGCCATGCAGTACGCTTTTCCGACATCTGAAGGGGAGCGGGTGGTTCCTTACCCGACGCCTGCTCTAAGCGTCCTTCGAAAGTGGATGAGTGAGGATTACTACCGCTACAAAACCCGCTATGACGCCTGCTACAGACATGGCCTTGGCGGGGACTTCTCTCTCTTCATCGCCGCGGCTTCAAGCTAACCAGAGTTGCCAGGACCTGGGGTTCCTCGTAGATCACACGAACTTTCCAGCATGAAGCTTCGGAGTTCACATGTAGTGTCTGGGTTTGTGCTTAAGCTGCAGGAGCTGAAGCATTGGTGCAACGAGGATGCCGGTGCCAGCCTTGGCCAGCTCGTGAGTACCGCAGCAAAGTGGCTCCGAGTGGCCTGTCCGGATGAGTGCGGTTGCACGGATCCCTGGTCGTCGCCGATGTTGAAGCACCCCGCTCGCGGGTGCCGCGAAGTTTGCATCCAAGAAGCCTACGGATTCAGCCTTGCGGTAGGAAGCCCCTTGTATGGCAATGTGCCCAACCACACCTTGGGATGCAAGGATGCACTTCCCGGGCCAGGCTGGCGACACTTTTGGGACAACTACATCGGCTTGATCGAATGGCACAGCGGATTCACCTACTCTTCATCCCAGGCCCTTGTGGACTGGGTCGCCTACGCCCGAGACTTCGGCTGTGTGGCCTTGCAGCTGTTGCCGACGGACATGTTTGGCGAAGACTGGTGCAGAGGCAGCAAGTACTACCGGCCGCTGGCATGGTTTTGCCCAGAGGCCTGTGGATGTGCAAGCTCCGGAAACGCTGAACGGGATCACTTCTGCTATGCCTACGACCACTGCCCGATGCATGTGTTGCCCAATGAAACGAATGCCTTCTGGCACGTGGTGCGGAAGTATGACTTAGTGGTCCCTTTGCTGAATCCACAGCTCTGGACTGTTGATCAGATATGACTCAATACATACCAGCAGGGACCATCGCCACTCTGTTTCACCGAGTCCACTAGGGTGGGCCTTTCAAAAGGAGTCTTTGGTGCTCGAGAGACTCCAGAGCCCAAACTGCTTAAACAACCTTTGTGTACGAGAGGAACAAGGGTGTGTAACCCTGTTGCTGCCAAAACCGCAGTCAGCCGATCCGAATCCCTTAGTGGCAGACACGCCGGTTCGAAACAGCATGAACAAACTTGTGAGGTGGAAGTCGAACAGTCTAACCCGGACGGCTGACTCTCGGGGCCCCTCTCGGCAGGATGTGACCGCAAACGAAAGGCCGGACGCATCCAGAAGTACTGTCTTATCGCAAAGCGCAGGCATTTGCCAACATGACCGTTGGCCTTCTGGTGTGCAAGTCGTCATTTGCTGACTGGGCAAGAATCCTATGTGACAGTCCTGCGGCATGTTGAGCAAAAAGGCTGCGAAACAGCAAGCTTTCCGACACCATCACCTTGCCGTAGGGTTGCTCTGGGCGCGGTTCCTTTGCGACATCCGCTGCGAGATGGCCTCTGAGTGAGCACAAGAGTTTAGGGTTTCGGGTTTAGGGTTTAGGGTCTAGGTCGCCATTATCCCGTTGCGGTTGCTCCGGTCCGCTCTTTCGAGGTTGCCGCCTTCACACCAGGGCCTGGGCCTCTGAGGGGTTTTGAGGTCTTCCACGGTGCTTTTTGTGGCTGACGCTGAAGAAGTCACGTAGTGCCCACGATCACGTTGAGGAGACTTGAAGGTCCCTCTGGGTAGTTCCAAGAAGGGATAGAAGTAAGCTTTCCTATATCAAAAACTTTAAGGCACTTACAACCGTACAAAGATGTAACCCTAAACCCTAAACCCTGAGACCCTAAGGGATGGCAATCAACCCATCAAGGAGCCGAGCTCCAGGGCAGCGGCACGCTGGCAGGCGGAGACTTCGTCCTCAGCGGATGGCTGCACTTTGTGTCGCTGCGCCTGGACCTACAGTGCCTCACAGAGTCACATGGGTAGGGTTTAGGGTTTAGGGTTTAGGGTGTCTGAGAAGTTGCATGTTTGCCGGCAGCCTCCAAAGTCTGTTGCTCAAAAGGGTTTAGGGTGTAGGGTTTAAAGTTTAGGGTTTAGGGTAGTTCGATAGGACCCCCAAAAACGGACCCTAGTGCAGAGAACTGCCCGCATGGGGGTTGTTCCATGTTGTTTCAACTGGGGATCCCTTTCTTGACTGCCCTGAGCTGTATTCTTGCCACTGCTAGCTCACCAGATGTTCCGAGGTCACTCACGCTGAACAATGCGCAGGTGGTGATGTCCCACAGCCAATCCGCAGGCAAAGTCGAGCTAGGCGGCGCATTTGTGGCAAATGGGACGGTGACGCTTCGAAATTCGAGTTTGATGGCCCCTTGGCCTGCACTCTGACTGGGTTAATCCAATGTAGGAGCCTGACTAATTAGAATAGGGTTTTGGGGTTACTATTGTAGAATTACAAAGGGACCCTAAGGGAAAAATCTTAGTAATTTTTCCGACTCCTATATTACCAGCCGGGTTTGAAGGTGCTAAAGGGGATTGCTTATTTGGTACCTACCTACACCAACCAAACGATTGGGGCTACAGCCTTTCTGGGCATTGTTGCAGCACGTCTGACCGGTTTAAGGGGTTTAGGGCCGGAGGTTTTACGATTTGATATGGTAAGTTCTCGAATTGGGTGCCCAAAATGTTAGGAATTGTTAGGAGCATGAGAGTCTTCTTATCAGCCATAGAGACATATAGAGACCATCAACTACAGTAAACCCTAAACCCTAAACCCTAAACCCTAAACCCTAAGGCCTACCAGTCAAGTGGCCACGCAGGTGGAGGGGACCCGAGCGGAAGCTGCCGGGGCCTTCTATGTAGCCGACAGCTTGACTCTTGTCAGCCGTCAGAGGCCAGTCTTCATTTCCTTTCCGTACGCTTCAGGCCCCACTTGGAGGTTCCTGGTAATGTTGCACTGCTTTATGCCCCCCCCCCCCCCCCCCCAACAAATTTGGACCCTCTATAAACACGTGGCGCGGCGATCCCGCCAAACAAGTTGGGGGGGGGGGGGAACCACCCTCAGGGCCTGAACCTTAAGGCCTGAAGCTTTCAGCCTTTAAGATTCCTGGAGCCCAAGGCCCTCAGAGGGCCTCAAGCCATTCTGCGGCAGCCCTTAACCCTAAACACAAACCCTTAAACAAAACAATCATCCGGAAACAAACTGTGGGTGACCAGACAAACATACAAAACACAGTCCGGCCGGCCTGTGGGCTACCTATCGCGAAATGTGTTTGCGGCCCTCGTTTCGTAGTGAAATTCCATAGGGCTTTACATGGAACTGGCCGGGCTTAGCTTTCTGGATTCTCCAGGCTCTGGCTCCTCAGGGCCTCCAGCCTTACTGTGTAAGCCCCTAACCCTAAACACAAACCCTTGAAAAAGTCAGCCGTCCGGAAAAGAATGTGATAAATGCGGGTTGCCCAAACAAACCCGGTTCGCAGAACAAATGTTGGAAACTTGTGATTATAGACCCTCCTACATACTTATAACCCAATAACTGTAGTTTTAACCCACTTATAAGCCCTTTAAGTGCCCTAATATGGTTACAAGTACCGTTATAGGTACAGCATTGCATTGGCCTTCCGTGTTCGCAGACTGAGCAAAGGAGGATACTGCAGGGTTCGACGCTGTCGGTTTCCAAGAGCGTGGCGGAGAAGGGATCCGTCGGCGGCTTCTGGGCGGACGGTGACGTCACCGTGGACTGGGTTGGGATGGGGGAACTTGCACAGAATACTTACAAATAGCCCTCCCCCCCCCTCTCTTAAACCCCCCCCCCGGTTGCCACATAAATTTATAGGTTTAACGCTCGGAACCCCAACCGAGCCGAGCCCTAAACCTTGTACTGCGCAAGTCGTGTTGCCCTGCAGTGCGACTTTGTCAGCTAGGCGAACGGAAAAAGTCCTTACCGGCTGCTGGGTCCCTGGTTGATTATGCTGGGGCCCCCACTCCTGACTTACCGACTGAATATGGGCTTATGGTACTACGCTAACTTTGCCCCGTGGAGCTGTGGCTAGACGGGTGGCAAAAAAAGCCCCTCCTACTTCTGAGGGCGAGCAGCACAAGCAAACAAAAGCAGAAACAAGAAAACTGGCGACCATGCACCCACACATTGGTGGGCCGCGATCACCGGAATGCCAGGCAGCATCGTTAGCTTAGCTAGCCAGCAGCCCGGCATCGCCACACCCCGCTCCGCTTCGGCTAGCAGGGTAGAGCGCCTGGCTCACTTCCCGCATGGCTGGCGGGAATCTTGCTGTTTGGATTGGAAGAGGTGCAGAGGAGGGTCGAGCAAAGTTCGCCTGCCTTTCCTGCGAATGCGCGTGTCAGACCCTGCGTTACGTGGGTCACAAAAAGTCTTGAAGTCGAAACCCTACCTTGCTCTTTTAACCCTAAACCCTGAACCCTGAACCCTGAACCCTGAACCCTAAACCCTAAACCCTAAACCCTAAACCCTAAACCCTAAACCCTAAACCCTAAACCCTAAACCCTAAACCCTAAACTCTTTTGCGAAGGACCGGTCATCTCTTCGGCTTCAAGACACGCAGGCCACGGAGCACTGCGGAGGCTTCTACGCAAGGAAGCTGCGGCCCGGCTGCAAAGCTTCTGACCGATGTGATGGTGCATCATGAGAAGGGCTTGGGGTTGAGCAAAAAGAGGGTTTTTAGGGTTTAGGGTTTAGGGTTTAGGGTTATGATTGCGTACTGCCATGCGCTGCGTTATGGCTCGCTGTCGTGTCGGAGCTCTCGGTCCCACCATGATCCCGCCATGATCCCTGTTGTCCGCATGTTTGTGCCCACACATCGTCGCAAGTCGCTGAGGACGTTGCAAGGTGCCACACTGTCCATTTCAGAGAGTGCGGCACAAAATGGGACTGGTGGCGGCTTCTGGGTTGTGGACGACATCGTCGTGGACAGGGGCCGCAAATGGAAAGAGTGGTTGAGAAGTGTGACTTGTGTTCAGGCTGCGCGTGTAACATCTCCGCTCGATGCACGAGGGGCTTGGCAGGCATGTGTTGATTTCGTGGTCTTTTAGCAGCGGCCTATTTAGCTCGCAAGTCTTCGGGTGTCATCTTTGTGGAATTTGCCTTGCGGATGCCTTGCGGATGCCTTGCGGATGCCTTGCGGATGCCTTGCGGATGCCTTGCGGATGCCTTGCGGATGCCTTGCGGATGCCTTGCGGATGCCTTGCGGATGCCTTGCGGATGCCTTGGGGATGCCTTGCGGATGCCTTGCGGATGCCTTGCGGATGCTTGGAGAATCCCCTGGAGTATCCCTCTACTGATCCTGTTTCTTCAGGACGATTCTTCCCTGTCATTCCAGCACACCCGCGCTGCTGGTGCCGGGGGCTTCTTCGCAGAGGGGGGGCTCCAGATGAGGCAGAGCTCCCTGCGCATCTTCGACAGCCGCGCCGAAAGTGCCAATGGTGGTGGCTTCATTTTAAGCAAAGATGCGTGGATCCAGGACTTGGAGGTTCATGGTACTTAGTAGATCTTATTATAACTGTACTTATAACTGTACTTATAACCATATTAGGGCACTTCAGGGCCTTGCAAGTGGGTTATACGTACAGTCATAGTTGGCTAATAAGTACCATGAACCTCCAAGTACAGGACTCCTTCCTCAGCATCGAGGATGTCGCTGCGCGTACGGGAGGCGCCTTCGGGGTCATGGGCAACCTGGCGCTGCAGGCTTCGAACTTGACTGCTGCTCGGCGTTCTTTAGGGTTTAGGCTCTAGGGGTTTAGGGTTTAGGGTTTAGGGGGGAGTTTTTTTGAGCCAGTTTACGTGTGCGCAAGAGGTAGGTGAATGTAGGGTTTTTACCATCCTCCCTGGCCGTGGTGTCAGGTACAGACTGCCCAGGCAGCCGATGAACGCGGCGGATTCTTTGTTTCGGGGGAGATGTGTCTTGACTTTGTTGAAAAGATGCCCCCCCCCATCTGCCTATAGCCTCTCATGGGGCCTTGGGCATTTGGGGGTTTTACGATATTAGGGGTACCTGATTCGGGTCCTTATTATAAGGGGATCCTATTATTTGGGGGTCTATATCAGGGGTCCCCTACTTTCGTAAATCCCCATGTAGGTAGCACCCCAAGGCATGCTTGACCTTGGTGAGGTCGCTATTGGCATCAGATGTCCAGATCATCGACAGCACGGCCGCAAGTGCTTGCGGTGGATTCAGCACCGCGGGCCCGCTCACGTTGGACGGGAGCTCAGAAGATTATGGCATGAAGTGGCCCCGAGCCATTGACGACGCATGCTTTCATTGCACATTGCCTGCCTATAGTGCTTTTCCGAGGATGGCTCGACCGTGCGCCTGCTGCGTGTAAGGGCCGGCGGCGCTGTTGGCGGCTTCACATCTGGGGGACTGGTGCTCAGACGCTCTCAGCTCACAATTCAGCATGCACAGGCCGTTCAGATTTATGGAGGTCTAGTCTCCAAAGGCTCCATCCTCGTGTCCGACGGCTCTTTGCTGCAGGTGTTCGACGCTTCAGTGCTGGGAAACGGCAGCTTTGCTGCAGGAATATCGGCTAATAACTGGGTACGCATCGACAGCGGCTCAACAGTGCACCTCGAGCGCGTCACCGCTGCGTGTGCTGCGGGTTTGCTCACTCTGGGCCAGAATGTCACCGTGGCAGGGCAGTCCACGCTGCGCATCTCCGATGCCCTGGCCTTTGGCGAGAGAGGGACTACAGTCACCGGCAAAGGTGCAGGAGTCTATACAATGAATGGCAACTTACATATCGTGGACAACTCCAGTGTGCGCATACAGAATGCCCGTTCGCTGGACTTTGGAGCAGGGCTCTTTGTTCGTGAGATGTCGCTCGCCAATGGCTCGGAGCTGCACCTTCGTAACACCTCCGCGGCAGATGCAGCAGGAGGTTTTTGGGCAGATGAGGCTGTGAATGTCAGCAATCGATCGCGCATCTCGATTTCTCATGTCGCTTCTGGGGAGAATGCGGGAGGATTCTATTGCGCGAGCCTTCGCGTTGTGGAGCAGTCCACGGTTGAGATCGCAGAGGCAAGGGCCGCTGGCCAAGGAGGCGGAATCGCCTCTCTAACGGCACAAGTCTCCGGAGGCTCGGTGATCCGGGTCTCGGGAGCCCGCGCTGGGTCGGCAGGCGGCGGGATCTTTGTGAAGGAGAGTCTGGCCGTCATGGGCAGTGAGATCAACATTGCCAACTCGAGCGCCAGTGACGGTGGAGGGCTGAAAGTTGGTTCCGTGGAGTTGCTGGACAGATCGCTCCTCAGGATTGCAGGCGCAAATGCTTCCGGGTGGGGAGGAGGGTTTGCCAGCGGGCCACTTCACGTGCAGAATTCGCAAATCCACATCCGGCACTCCACAGCTGACTTTGTCGGTGGCGGCTTTTCTGCAGAGGGTGTTTGGATCACCAAGGGCACCCTCCTGCAGATTAGTGATTGTGCCGCTGCGCAGGACGGTGGTGGGTTTTACGCGGAGACCGTGCACGTGATTGAGAACTCGACTGTGCAGATTGACGAGACCTTTGCAGGACATGCTGGGGGAGGCTTTACAGCCTCTGGCAATGTTGAAGTGCATGGCGCAAGCTTGCAGCTCTCAGGCACCCGAACTGGTGGAGATGGTGGGGGCTTCAATGCTCAACGTGGGCTACAAGTATCAGGCGCTGCTCAGCTCAGCATAACGCGGGCCACCGCTGATGCAATCGGCGGTGGATTTGTCGCGGGCGACTTGCTTGTGGATGCCTCAGAAATTGTGGTTGAACATGCGCTGGCTGGCATAAGCGGAGGCGGCTTCAGCGTGCAAGGCAATTTCTGGGCGAGTGCTGTGAGTGTCAAGATGACGAACTGTACAGCTGGAATTGATGGGGGCGGCTTCCGAGCTCGTGGAGAGGTGCGACTCCGAAACGCCTCCGACATCAGCATCGCTGAGGTGCGTGCAGCTGGTAATGGCGGAGCTCTTTGGGTCAGAGGGGGCGTTGAGGTGTCCGACTCATCCGTGTATGTCGCTGGGAATGCAGGCCGCGACGGCGGGGGCCTCTTTAGCCACGCAGATGTGCGCATTCGTCGCTCGGGTGTGCGCGCCACGGGCAGCTGTGCTGGCCGCGGCTGCGGCTTCTTTGCCGGAAGCCTTCTGGCTGAGGACGCGGAGCTAAACGTGTCCTGGCCCGAGGAGGCTGAGGCGGCGGAAGCTTTGGCGGAGGGCAGAGGCGGCTTCCTGCGAGGACCGCTGCGCCTCGAGCGCTCAGCGCTGCACCTGCAGCGCTTGCCGGGCGGGGCCAGTGCCCTCAGGGCGCAATGCCTGGCGATCTCGGCAGAGTCTCTGCTTTCGCTCGAGGCCAGCACCGACGTGGGCGTGTCTCTGCACAACACGGACTGCGCATTGACATGCGCCTCCACTCTGCAGGCTACGGGTGGCAACGTCACCGGCACGGGCGTGTCCAGTGCCCTCCTCTGGGCCGATGCATGTGCCAACGAGACCATCGAGATTTCTGGCTTCCACCTCCAAACACACGCCGCAGCGGTCGCCAGGACAAGCTCCCATGTTGTGCTTCGCGACACTACGGTCGACTTCCTGGGATCTCTGGACGGCGAGGTCCCGATCCTCCTATCCCCGAGCTTCGATGCAGAGCAGCTGCGCGCCACTTGCAGCCGCTGCCCCACCGGCCTGACCTTCGGCGTCTCCGAGGAGGGCCTCCACGCGCTGAGCAGGCCTGGGCTCCGCTGTGGCGAGGCCGCCACCCTGGTCCGAGGCTCCACGGAGCGCTGTGCCTGCGAGGCGCACCAGGTGCACGACGCCCATTTCGGGGACAACGTCCACGTGTCGCAGACACGAAGCTACTGCATGGACTGCCCACGCCACCACGAGGACCTTCAGGGTGAAGAGTGCCGGAAGTGCCCGCTGCTCAAGGCCCGGAGGGATGGATGGCAAAGAAGGGTGGGAAACGCGCACAAGCCCTGCACGTACACGAACACACGAATAAACAAGCCAGAGCAAGACAATGTAGAGGCATGGGGATTATGGACCGCTGTTCACCTGAGGCCTGGTCAGGAGGTGCAGGGCAGCCTTGCAGATTCTGGCCTGACGCGGGGGCCACTCTCGCCCTGGCGCTGGCCGCGGCCGCTTTCGTGCTGCTGGGCTTGGCTGCCTTCGAGATTCTTTGGGCGCCCCTGGCGGTTGTGGACGCACAAATGCTGGAAGGGAAGGGCTTTGTCATCACGGTGCAGGGGCCCATCTGTCGGCTGCCGAAGTTCCTGGCCGTCTACGTGAACCGGAACGTCACCTACCGCATCCAGGACAGAAGAGCAACGACGCAACAGCCTCACCACACTACGCGGGGGAATGCTGCGGAGCACATGAATACATCATGCGCGCCAGCCAATGAATAATGTAAGAAGTGCAAAGCAAAGCAAGTTTCAGAACCCTTATCCCCTTAAATCGTGGGGCGCTTGTATTCTTGTATGACCACGGGGAACCTGCTTGTTGGTAGTCGCTGTAGTTGTCGTTTACATTTTGGACAACTTGATACAACTGGCCTTCCAGGACACCGGGCTGCCGTGGCTCGACGATGCCAAGCTGGGCGCTGTTGGCTTGCACAGCCTGGGCCGCGGCAGGTTGCAGCTCCCCCCACAGCTGCAGCCGCCCTTTGCCTGTGCCACAAGCCGGGGGTTCCTGCGTGCTGCGGGCTACGGGTGGCTGCTCCTGCAGCTTGGGCTGCTGCTCTTTGCCTTGATCATGCTGCCCACTACGCTGGCTGTGGCCGCGGCGTACGAGAACGAAGATCTCCATGTGCTGGTGACCGCTGGATGCTTTGCCTCGCCTTTGGCCCTCCTCGCCGCTGTGCTACACCATCCCGCTGCATGGCTGCTGCGGCGGCAGCGGACGCCTCTCCAGGACGCCTGCCTTGAGTACCTCAAGAGCCTCAGGTGCCTCAAGGCGCTCCCGAAGATCGAACCGTCCGAGAGCGGTGCAGTTGAGCGGGACCACCCAAAGAACCAGGGTCTAGCGCTCAGCATTGTCCTGGAGTTTTGGGAGCACTTCGAGCGCTTCATCCTGCAGAGAAACATGCACTACGTCGTGGGCAACGTCGTGATCCCGCTTACTGCCAGGAGCCAGACGTCCTTCGTTGCGCTTTGGGGCGGCCGAGCCGTCGATTTCTTTGTCTCGCATAGTTGGGGAACCAGCTTCCAGCACTTCGTGCAGTGCCTGCGCCACCATGCAAGTTCGGCTAGCAGCGCACTTAGTGCACTCAGTGCACCGGACGCGGCATACTGGATCTGCTCCTTCGCCAACAACCAGTGGGACGTCGCCGCAGACCTCGGGGACCACATCATGGACAGCGCCTTCGCACGGGTGCTCCAGTCCGGCGTCCGCGGCGTCGTCATGGTGCTGGACCAGCAGGTCCAGCCCTTAACGCGTGCCCCGGCAGATTTTGCAAGGTGCTTCTTGGTGCATTTAGTTGCCATGCATTCCTGTGCATCTTCTGACCAGCATGTGGGCAGCACGAGAGGAGTTTGGTGCCTGTTCGAGTTGTTTCTTTCCAGCTCGCTCTCTTTGAACATGGTCTTCGGCACAAACCTCGGTGTCTTGGGGGATGAGCAGTGCGACTCTGTCGGCATTGCGCTGGAGATTGGCAATAGGATTGAAACTGTGAAGGTGGAGCATTGCCAGGCCTCAAGCGACTTGGACAAGCAGCGGATCTTTGCACACATCCGAAGGCAACTGGGCAGTCTGGAGCGTATGGACGAGAAGATCCGAGCCATGATCAAGGAGACCAACCGCCAGCCGAGGGTTATGTATGTATAATGCATAGTAAGCATGCCAGCAGCCGGCTGACCCATTGTGAATGAAGGAGATGCTCAAAGAAAACCTCCTGCATGCCACAACTTCCACTGCGCGTCTCTGCCAGAGACTTGATGACGAGTGAGCTACTGAAGGTTGCTGTGAGTTTTGGGCAAGCAGCCACAAGGGCTTCTGCCATGTCTGCCGGCCATAAGTTGTCGGTCAGTCTTGCCATGGTTCGTCATGCCATGCATTTTTCCCTTTTAAGCTTGCAACCTGGGAGGCTCGACGTCACGGATTTGTGGGGCTGAGTTTCTCGTCATGTCACAAGGTTCCCTTCCGGGGTTCCTTTTAATGTCCAGCAGATGTGGCAGATGTGCCAGGGGCAACAAACCGGCGAGATGAGATGAAAACAGACAGCCCGTGGAAGCAGAAGCAGAAGCATGCTACAGAAGCTGTCCAAGTCATGGCAAGGAAGATGATGTCTGGTGCAGTTGGCTTAAGTCCGTGGTGATGAAATGAGCGGGATGAAGCTTGCCATGCGCTGGGCCTGGGTAGCGCTGGCAGCACTCGGTGCCTCTGCTAACCCTCATGCAGGCCCTACCGGGTGCATGCCGATCTACGTAGTCTTGCCGTAGGTTCTTGCTTTGCAGGTGCTTTGCGAGGCCATCACCAGCAGGCGCGACAGCAAACGATTCAGAGGTAATTACGGCAGGATTGCACAAGCTGAGCAAGTACAATTGCAGGCCTGCGAACCCGCTGGGGCCGAGCAGCTGGCAGCCTGGTGCCAGGGACTCATGCTGCCGCCCAGGTGCTTTTTCCTGGAGCCGCACAGGCAAGGGCTAAGGGGCATGCGGCATGCGGCGTGCGTTCTGCAGGGGCAACATGAAGGGGTTTCTGACGAGGCCGGGGCTGGCGCTGCCTGGCAGTTGCCGGTTGCGGGCCCCTTGCAACAGCCCGCTGAGCTGCGGGGCAACGGCACGATGTTTGGGGGCGATGTTGTCCTTGGCGGCCAGCTCCGCTTGGTGTCCCTGCGCTTGGAGTTGATGTGTCTTGGAATGCCAGGGACCGTCGTCACTAACGCTTGATTCGATGCAGCCTTCGCATGCACGTTGCTGCACGCTGGGTGTCCGAGGTCACTCGTGCTTGAGGACGCGCAGGTCGTAATGTCTCACAACCACACCAACCAGGTGATGGGCGACGAGGTCGAGCGAGGTGGTGCCTTTGCGGCCAACGGTACGGTAACGCTCCGCAAGTCGAGCTTGGTGGCTGCTTGGCCGGGACAACGTGCTCAGACGGAGAGTGTTAGGTCCACCTAGCAATTCTAAGTTCTGGATGGCACCGTGGTACATCGCTCAATGTACGAGCAGCAAGTGTTGGCATTACTGGATGGGGAGGGAGGGAGGGAGGGAGGGAGAAAGAAAAAGAAAGAACGACTCCTGAAAACCTAGTGTGCTCAAGAACAGCGATCTCACTTGGCCATCCCGGCCGGATCTCCTTCAGGGGATCCTTAAGCGCACAGAAGAAGAGGAGGAGGAGGAAGAAGAAGAAGATGCAGAAGCAGAAGCAGAAGCAGAAGCAGAAGCAGAAGCAGAAGCAGAAGCAGAAGCAGAAGCAGAAGCAGAAGCAGAAGCAGAAGCAGAAGCAGAAGCAGAAGCAGAAGCAGAAGCAGAAGCAGAAGCAGAAGCAGAAGCAGAAGCAGAAGCAGAAGCAGAAGCAGAAGCAGAAGCAGAAGCAGAAGCAGAAGCAGAAGCAGAAGCAGAAGCAGAAGCAGAAGCAGAAGCAGAAGCAGAAGCAGAAGCAGAAGCAGAAGCAGAAGCAGAAGCAGAAGCAGAAGAAGAATAATAAGAAGAAGAATGAAAAGAAGAATGATAAGAAGAAGAAGAAGGAAGAAGACAGGAGACCGACTGCGTGATGCTGCTACAAACGAAGCAAATCCTTTGACATGCCCTAGCTGTTCCTTATCGGGTCAAAGCAATTCTGGGTTTGCTCTGCTTTAGCACAGCCTCAATAGGACAGGGGCATGCTGCCGAGTTGAAAACCAAACTGCTCAAGCCTATTGGGGCGTCTGTCAGCTGTGTCTTTCATTGCAGGTTTCTGGTGCAAGAGCGCGAGAAGGGGGCGGTTTCTATGCCGGAAACTTGTGTCCTGGCCGCGAGCGTTTGCTGCAGAGGGGTGTTAAGGGCGTTCGGACCAATTGCTTTGCTGGCTACAACAAGGATGCATTCCAGGTATGTCACTCGCAATTGGTTTCCACTCAGATCGATACAGGATTCTGTGAGGGTAAGTGCATTCAAGAGAGGAAGGTGACCCAGATCGGCATCACGGGCAGTTGTCCACTGGCCGTGATGCTGCAGTGTTTTAAGGGGGCATCGCAGGACACTTCTGGATGGTTCGATGCTGTCCATCAGCCGCTGTACTGCCACACATGGCTACTTGGTCCAAACATGGAGTCTTCTTGCAGCTTGGTTAGTAGGAACGTTTTGTTTTCTAGCGCCCAAGGTGTTTGCAAAGTTTATGTCCCCCCTCCCCCCGCTGCTCCCCTCTTAGAACAGTGGAAGCCGATTGGCACCCTCCTTAGACGCTCTGGAGATTTTTTGGCCAACAAAGCCGTGTGTCAATACTAAGGGGTTCCAACGTTGTAAGAGGGTCCAGATCGGCTAGTACACGCAGCGCATCCGCGTGGCGTCCGCAGCGCGGACCACTTTGTTTCTCGAAGCCGGCGCGCATTTTGGACTGAGATTTGAAGAGTTGGGCATGCAAAGTCGCCAGGGAGTGTTCCACTTCACTTGAAGGTTCATGATTGGTTGATCAATCAAGTGGTTGCAAAGAACGGCGCAAGGCTCCAGCCCCATTTTAGGGTCGCTATGGTCAGTTCTCCAAGACATGGTCTTAATTTTAGGGTCCTTATTCTAAGGCGGCGGCGGTTATGTAGGGTACCCATGTAGAGAGAGCTGACCATATAAGGTTCAGGGTTTAGGGCTCAGGGTTTAGGGTTTAGGATTTAGGGCTCAGGGTCAGGATCTGCACGGTCTAGGGTTTGAGGTGGTCATGTGGCTGGGGCCCAGATGCAAGCAGTGTAGTTGTAACAACGCTTGCGCTCGCGCCGCCTCAAGAGGGCTTTTGGGAAAGGTCTCAAGACCAGCGGGGGGTCCCAGGGGGGTCGCAGGGGGGGGGGGGGTCTAGTATTCCCTTAGGGTCCCTTGATAAGAAACCCTGTTCTGCTTCTTAAGGCCCCTATGTTAAGGTTCATAGTATTCCCTTATGGTCCCTTGATAAGAAACCCTGTTCTACTTATGATAAGGCCCCCTATGTTAAGGTTCTGGCGGCGGTTTCCTCACATCGATGCTTTCGAGCGGCGTCATCAACATGGACTGGGCCTTTTTAATTTGGGATTTGCGAGTGGCGCACTTTTGGACGTTTGCTGAGATAGCTGAGAGAACAGCCCTAGAGCAAGTGTTTGCCTCATGTTCTCACTTGATGGTTGCTATAGTTGATTGTTGTCGGCAGGACAACTCTTCCATGCGAATTGAGGACACTGAGGCAGGTGGCTTCGGAGGCGGAGGCTTCTTCACCGGGGGAGTTGTGCGTCTCCGAGCTGCCTCGCTGGAGATACAGCGCAGCAGGGCCACAGGTCGCGATGGGGGCCATTTCGTTGGAGGGGGCTTTCTCGCCGCAGCCCTGGATCTCATGCGCTCCTCGCTGAGCATTCGGGATGCTTCCGCCCAAAGCGGAGGCGCCTTCACTTTGATCTCCTCCCTCGTCACCAGCCATGCCCGCATCACGGAGTCCACAGTGGTCATTGAACGCTGTGCGGCCACGCGAAGCGGAGGAGCTTTTACTACGATGCCACCGCCCACGAGTGACGTAGGCCATGGCGAGGTCCTCATCTCCGATTCCAACATGAGGATTTCGCACGTCACGGCCAAGGTCAGTGGCGGCGGCTTTGAAGTGGGGTCGCTGAGCTTGCGAAGGTCTGAAGTGCGACTGGAACACGCTTCAGCGCGGGATGCAGGCGGCATCTTTTCGTGGAAGAGCATGCTCATTTCCAATCAGTCCCGCGTCGCACTTTTCAACACGACTGCCACAGGCGACTGGGGAGGCATCAAAGCACAGGAAACCTTGGAGTTGACAGGCGGATCGAAGGTCCTTATTGAGCAGTCAGAGGCTGCAGGGAACGGCGGTGGCGCCTCGGTGCAGCTGCGAACTCGGATTGCCGAAGGGTCAGCCATGGTCTCCTAGCTGCATAAAGGTTGACACAAGAGGGTGGCACGTCATGTTGCTTTTCGACCTCAGACTCCAAACTCTAGACGTGCATGGTGCCGCCAAGAGACCCCGAAGCAAGGTCTTCCTGGGGTGCGCTGCCGGGAGTGGCGGCGGCTTCCATGCCAGTGAGGCGGTAGTAGTGGAGGGAGAGTCACGGCTCGAGTTCAAAGACTGCAGGGCTCGGACAGGAAATGGTGGAGGCCTCAAGGCAGGTACAGCTTCCTTGAGTGTAATGGGCAACTCTACTGTCAGCTTTGACCGGTGCCGGGCACACAGGCGTGGAGGAGGCGGCTGGGTAGCTCAGAATGTCTTGGCGACAGGTGGGTCCTCAATTTTGGTGTCCGGAACAGCAAGTGGTGCTTCTGGTGGCGGCTTGCAGGTGCAAGGCTCCTTGCTCCTGGAGGAGCAGTCCACAGTCTCCATCGAGAACTCTTCGGCAGGAGATGGAGGAGGAGGATTCTACGCTTGGCGTGTCAAGATGCATGGCAAGTCATCCATGTCAGTGTCACGAAGTACTACCCAGGCTTCCTCCGGTGGAGCATTCGCAGTCGATCTCTCGATAGACATCAGCGGCCACTCCAAAATGAACGTCGTGGATGCTGTTGCACAAGAAAGTGGCGGCTGCATCGCAACGACTGGTGGGATCATCATTTCCCACGGCTCGACGCTGACGTGTTCAAACTGCACAGCCAGGACAATGGACGGTGGAGCTCTTTGGGCCAAAGAGGACATTGAGGTGTCCGACTCATCCGTGTATGTCGCTGGGAATGCAGGCCGCGACGGTGGGGGCTTCTTTAGCCATGCAGATGTGCGCATTCGTCGCTCGGGTGTGCGCGCCACGGGCAGCTGTGCTGGCCGCGGCTGCGGCTTCTTTGCCGGAAGCCTTCTGGCTGAGGACGCGGAGCTAAACGTGTCCTGGCCCGAGGAGGCTGAGGCGGCGGAAGCTTTGGCGGAGGGCAGAGGCGGCTTCCTGCGAGGACCGCTGCGCCTCGAGCGCTCAGAGCTGCACCTGCAGCGCTTGCCGGGCGGGGCCAGTGCCCTCAGGGCGCAATGCCTGGCGATCTCGGCAGAGTCTCTGCTTTCGCTCGAGGCCAGCACCGACGTGGGCGTGTCTCTGCACAACACGGACTGCGCATTGACATGCGCCTCCACTCTGCAGGCTACGGGTGGCAACGTCACCGGCACGGGCGTGTCCAGTGCCCTCCTCTCCGCCGATGCCTGTGCCAACGAGACCATCGAGATTTCTGGCTTCCACCTCCAAACACACGCCGCAGCCGTCGCCAGGACAAGCTCCCATGTTGTGCTTCGCGACACTACGGTCGACTTCCTGGGATCTCTGGACGGCGAGGTCCCGATCCTCCTATCCCCGAGCTTCGATGCAGAGCAGCTGCGCGCCACTTGCAGCCGCTGCCCCACCGGCCTGACCTTCAGCGTCTCCGAGCAGGGCCTCCACGCGCTGAGCAGGCCTGGGCTCCGCTGTGGCGAGGCCGCCACCCTGGTCCGAGGCTCCACGGAGCGCTGTGCCTGCGAGGCGCACCAGGTGCACGACGCGCATTTCGGGGACAACGTCCACGTGTCGCAGACACGAAGCTACTGCATGGACTGCCCACGCCACCACGAGGACCTTCAGGGTGAAGAGTGCCGGAAGTGCCCGCTGCTCAAGGCCCGGAGGGATGGATGAGCTAGAATTAGAAATGCGCACAGACATGCACTCTGTGACATGCATGTACACGAAGAAGACATGTAACAAGACGATGTAGAGCACCAGGGCCCCAACGCAGCTTAGAAGGATGCATGGAGATTATGGACCGCTGTTCCACCTGAGGCCTGGTCAGGAGGTGCAGGGCAGCCTTGCAGATTCTGGCCCGACGCGGGGGCCACTCTCGCCCTGGCGCTGGCCGCGGCCGCTTTCGTGCTGCTGGGCTTGGCTGCCTTCGAGATTCTTTGGGCGCCCCTGGCGGTTGTGGACGCACAAACGCTGGAAGGGAAGGGCTTTGTCATCACGGTGCAGGGGCCCATCTGCCGGCTGCCGAAGTTCCTGGCCGTCTACGTGAACAGGAACGTCACCTACCGCATCCAGGACAGAGCAACGACGCAACAGCCTCACCACACTACGCGGGGGAATGCTGCGGAGCACATGAATACATCACGCGCGCCAGCCAATGAATAATGTAAGAAGTGCTAAGCAAAGCAAGTTTCAGAACCCTTATCCCCTTAAATCGTGGGGCGCTTGTATTCTTGTATGACCACGGGGAACCTGCTTGTTGGTAGTCGCTGTAGTTGTCGTTTACATTTTGGACAACTTGATACAACTGGCCTTCCAGGACACCGGGCTGCCGTGGCTCGACGATGCCAAGCTGGGCGCTGTTGGCTTGCACAGCCTGGGCCGCGGCAGGTTGCAGCTCCCCCCACAGCTGCAGCCGCCCTTTGCCTGTGCCACAAGCCGGGGGTTCCTGCGTGCTGCGGGCTACGGGTGGCTGCTCCTGCAGCTTGGGCTGCTGCTCTTTGCCTTGATCATGCTGCCCACTACGCTGGCTGTGGCCGCGGCGTACGAGAACGAAGATCTCCATGTGCTGGTGACCGCTGGATGCTTTGCCTCGCCTTTGGCCCTCCTCGCCGCTGTGCTACACCATCCCGCTGCATGGCTGCTGCGGCGGCAGCGGACGCCTCTCCAGGACGCCTGCCTTGAGTACCTCAAGAGCCTCAGGTGCCTCAAGGCGCTCCCGAAGATCGAACCGTCCGAGAGCGGTGCAGTTGAGCGGGACCACCCAAAGAACCAGGGTCTAGCGCTCAGCATTGTCCTGGAGTTTTGGGAGCACTTCGAGCGCTTCATCCTGCAGAGAAACATGCACTACGTCGTGGGCAACGTCGTGATTCCGCTTACTGCCAGGAGCCAGACGTCCTTCGTTGCGCTTTGGGGCGGCCGAGCCGTCGATTTCTTTGTCTCGCACAGTTGGGGAACCAGCTTCCAGCACTTTGTCCAGTGCCTGCGCCACCATGCAAGTTCGGCCAGCAGCGCACTTAGTGCACTCAGTGCACCGGATGCTGCATACTGGATCTGCTCCTTCGCCAACAACCAGTGGGACGTCGCCGCAGACCTCGGGGACCACATCATGGACAGCGCCTTCGCACGGGTGCTCCAGTCCGGCGTCCGCGGCGTCGTCATGGTGCTGGACCAGCAGGTCCAGCCCCTAACGCGCGGCCTGACCCGGAAATAGCATGAAATTGCTGCATCGTTAATACTCCTAGGACTACCGTATGACTTTTGTTCCTTCAGATTGCGTTTCATAGTAGGAACCAAAAACCAAGCAGAAGAGGTGTTTGGTGCCTCTTTGAGTTCCTCCTCTCGAGCCAGCTGAACCTGACCCTGGCTTTTGGCACCGACCTGGGCATCCTGGGCGAGCGGGGCACCTCGCCGGACATCACCCTGCAGATCGGGCGGAAGCTGGAGTCGCTGCAGGTGGCCAACTGCCCCTTGGCTTTGGGTTTAGGGTGTAGGGTTTAGGGTTTAGGGTTTCGGGTTTAGGGTTTAGGGTTTAGGGTTTGGGGTTTAGGGTTGGTTCCCCAAAGCCTTTCAAGGCCCAAGAACAAAGCTTCTAGCTCGGCGGCTCTGAAAAAACTCTGAACCCTAAATCTCCCCAAACCCAAACGTACTGAAGGCTAGCGCTGCGCGTCAGTGACACGCAGGGGTCGCGTCAATGAGTTGAACTGGCACGCGTCGGACCAATTGGAACCAATGCTCCTAAAACCCCAAAGCTCCTAAAGCCCCAAAGAGCCCCAAAAGCCCTAAACCCAAGGTTTTGCTTGGTCCTTGGTGCCAAAGTACCCTAAGAACAGTTGCAATGTTGATGCCCTCATGCCAAGCTATGGAAACGTGAAAAGGACGTGCGATTCGGCCTCCTGTCTCCTTAGACGGGTCCGCTTTGCGCATGTTTTGTGTTGGTAGATCGTGTTTCTAGACAGTGCATCT
The DNA here is from genome assembly GCA_905221605.1 of Symbiodinium natans. Lineage (NCBI taxonomy): Eukaryota > Dinophyceae > Suessiales > Symbiodiniaceae > Symbiodinium > Symbiodinium natans. The sequence goes on from CAJNDS010002112.1 coordinate 661,353, forward strand.
TGAATCCTGAGCCCCCTGCTCGAGAAGCCTTCAAGTCCAGGATAGGGGATCATCCCTTCGCTGTGCGCGTATTATTGAAACCCTTTGAGAGGGATGTGACTGTAACGGGAACATATAAATATGGATAACATCGAGTCCTGTAGTAGGTGTTCATATTCGACGTAGCTTTGCCAGGCCACACCTCCAGCGAGGAGGACAAGCGCAAGATCTTGGACTTCATTCGGGCGGAGACCGGGAGTGGGGGGGGGGGGTTTAGGGTTTAGACATGTGCTGTCTGTCGTTCTCCGACAAACATGCTTCAGTGGTGAAGGAGTGCTCCTTGAATCGGGTTTGTTCGTAAGGCTCATAGTTGAGGTCCCCTTGGGTTGAGACTGCATCGCTGAGCCCTCCTTCAGTTTCTGCTGCTCTTTACAAACCCTTCGCGCACTCGTACCGGACGGTGTCCTGCAGGCGGGTGGCCAAAAAAGTAGAACCCTAGAGCCCTGAAGCCTTGCTGAAAGTTCGGAAGAGGAGCTTGGAAGCACCGAGAGTATGGACAAGCAGATCAGGCGGCGCATGAGCCGCATCCTGCGTGAGACTGTGCGCCTCGGTGTCCTAAAAGAAGCCAGTGAGCGTCTAGGGTTTGGGGAAGAAAAGGGCAACGTTTTAAACGGGTTGTTCTAAATCATGGGGCACTTTCGTCTTTATTCATCGTATGTTACTCATAACCTTTGTTTAACGTGCCAAAAGGCGGGTCCACACTTCAAGATCAACCCCAAGTAGGCGTTTGCTTATCGGGGCTCCTTGCGCAAGGGGGTAGTGAGGGAGAGGTGCACGGTCTCATAGTTCGAGGCATCAGGTACTCTTTCAGCGAAAGCTCCATCCAGTTGATACCTCTAGGTAGGACTCGGGCGAGTTTGCCTTGCAAGCCTTTCTCCATTTCGAGGCAGAACCTGGCGAGCGACACGCAGAGCCTGATGCTTCGCCTGAGCTGAGTTTTGGGCTTGCGCCTCGCCGGTTGTCAGGGGCAGTGTCCGAAGAGGCCTGGATGCAAAAAGGGTTCAGGTGCAAGCCCTGTGGCAGCCATCGGCTCCCCAGAATGCGCGACCCGCATCGGCAGCGGCCCCCAAGAACCCGAAACCTGAACCCCCTGAACCCCCTAAGCCCTAAACCGTAAGCCTTTCTGCCTAAACCCGAAACCTTCAGCCATGTAAGGGCCCGGAGGTCGCTTCTTTTTAAGAACTGCTTCGTGACCGGCAGGTACCTCCAGCACCAATCAGGTGCCACAGTTTTCCGGGCAAGTTTCTGCTTTCACGTCTAAGTGCGTGAGCAGGCCCACATTTAGTCAAACACGGGTTCGTGCAGGGTGGCTGCGGCTGACAGTAAAGATGCGTAGCAGTAGCAACAATCATTGAGGAAGATTATTGTACCAGAAGCAGAGCAGAAGAAGTGGGACGTTTGGGTCAGGAAGGCGTGCGTATTGCCCAGTCTGCCATCCTGCAGCTTCGTGTAGAATTCGAGATGGAGTGCACAGTGTGGGCGAGACTTACGGCACCAGATGCCCACGGTGCACCACTTGAGCCCCAGAAATCGCCATGCAATGTGCCAGTCAGCTGTGAGAGTTGAGAAGGCAAGCTCGTGACGCTAGTTGCCACAGAACCTAGAAAGGCCCTTGTGGTCGTTTTGCATTTTTCCACCTTGGTTGGTTTTTTAAAGATCAGCTGTCGGAATGTCAGAGGCCAACCTAGAGAAATAGACTTTGCAGCTGAGAAAGACCCCCCTCCCCCCCCCCGCCCCCAATGGTTGTAATTGCTCGCAAAGTCGAACGGTCTCTCATCTTTTGAGGGCACCATGGGTACCATGGGCACCATGAGCACCCTGAGCCCTAAACCCTAAACCCTAAAACCCTAAACCAGCGTGGCTAGACAGGTGGCAAAAATGACCCTAAACCCTAAGCTCTTCGGAGATGGTGCTGCAGAAACTCTAGGAAGCCCAAAAAAGGGATCTTCGCTTACCCAGCATAAAACTTGGGGCTATTGCTGGGACTCGTGGAGCAGCCGACAGCATCATGCTGGTGGGGCCCTCTGCGCCGCTGTGCTTGGATTTTAATTGGGGAGTTTACGAAAATAGGGGACCCCTAAAATAGACCCCCCCAAAAATAGTAGGATTCCCTTATCATAAGGACCCCAATAAGGTATCCCCAATTTCGGAAGCCCCCACTGCATTTTTTGGCTGGGCCCGCACGAAGTCGGTGGCTCAGCAGAATTTGTTTCCTGCTCCGGTGCGACTTGAGATCGTTGATGGACAACGTCAACCCCTGAGTCCAAAAATCCTTCGAGCCGGGTGCGGCGCCACGTGCCTTGGGGGTCCAGGGCGCAGGCTTCAGGGCTTCAGGGTACAGCCCTTGGTTCCTGAAAACACACCAAGCCTGAATGGAGATGCTCCAGCTGCCCCCCACCCTCTCCACCCGGAGATGGAAGTTGCTTATCATGGCGATACTGCTTGAGCCCTTCCTCATTCTCGGCTTTGTCTGCATCCCTGTTGAAAGCGCACATTCTTTGCCTGGATGTCCATGAGCCTCCTTAGGCGTCCCAGACGTCAAGTTTCATGCAGCCAACCAAGCTCAAGAATTCCGCTGCAAGAGAAGTGACGGAACGAGCGTTAGTATCAACCTGATCTATCCTCCCGAAGCATGAAGACATCTACAGAATCTCGAAAATAGTGACAATGACAGCCATTCCACGGACCACGAAAAGGAAGCATCACGCTCATCATGATCATGATGAGGTGAGCATAAGGAGCATAAGGAGCCCTGACAAGTTTTCAGGATCCTTTCCGCATCTCACCATCGTGATGGCCCCAAACTCTTCACTTTGCATGTGACAGCGGTGTTGTTCCACCTGCCATGTTGGATGTATCTTGGTCATAGTTTGGGTAACATTTTACATGTTTAAGGGTACTTAAACCTAATAAGGAATATAGATCTAAATTTTTAGTACTATCCAAACCATGAACTCGGGATGCATTTCCTGCAGGTCCTTTTCGACGCTTGGGGCTCTTGACGGAGCGTACTTTCGGGCTCAGAAGGCGACCCCAGCTCAGGGTTTCTTTTAGGGTTTAGGGTTTTCTGATTTGTTGGCAACTTTCGTATTCTGTTACTGTTGCCATGTATCTGACTATGTGACTATGCTGGTCGGTTCTCTGCTTCTCTCTCTCTCTCTCTTTCTCTCTTTTCTTTTCCATTTCCATTTCCTTTCCCTTTCCCTTTTCCCTTTCCCTTTCACTCCCTCCTGGGTATTCACACCCTCATTGCATATGATTGTCCCTCATGCTTGCGTAATTGCGCAACTATGGAGTGCCTTTGAGGCTCTGTGCGGGACCACGTTCAGCCCTCCTTGCAGCTGCAAGTTGCAGTTTGCCCCCGTTTGCCGCGGTCTGCCATGGCTTCAAGGACTCAGTGAAGCTCTATGTCGCGCCGTTTGGCGTTGGCTACTTTGGGAAGAAGCGCATTAGCGCCTATGGCGGCATCCAGACGCGAAGCGACGGATACCGCTTCCCGGCGTTGGAGGAAAAGGGGGGCTGCTGTCGTGAGATCGGGCGCGGATGTATCTTCTCACGGTGGGATTCCAGAGACACTGCTGATGTAGAGGTTCCATCAGACGGCTTCTGGTGCTCTGGTGGCGAGGCATGGAGTGGCGAGGGAGACTTCCTTTCCGCTCGAGTTTGCTTCCCTTGGACTTCCAACACACCCTACACATTCCGGGTATGCCGTGAAAGTAGTGACAGGACTCACAGCTGGCTAGGTCTACGGGCCACCGGTCGACCCTGGCAACACGCCCACGGCCAACATCCTCTTCTCCAAAGTGCGTCAATGGCCGGCCGGCAGAGCTCGACCAGGTCAAGGCCTACTACCCTCCTGACGTGCCGCAACAGCTCCAAGCTCGATTCGTGGGGTCTGGTCGGTCGGCTGCAGTCCTATGTCAACTGTACAAGGATGGTGCGAGCCCTCAGCCAGTCCCGACTCCATCTCGCCCACACGCTGGCCGGTGTGCGCTTTGCAATCGGTCGGCAGACGGCCACTTCTGCAATGGTGAGAACTGTGCCTATCGCCAGTGCCAGCAGCATGGGGGTCCTCTGCACAGCGGCCGCTGCCCCAACCCCACGGCCGAGGGTCAAAAAACATGCCACTTCCACATGAGTGGCGGCCACGACTGCCCGCTCTGCGGCAGCAGGTCTCGTGGGAATTACTGCGCCGGCAACTGCTGCGGCAGAAATCAGTGCCAGTATCCGGGCTGCCCAGTGACACAGCGATCGGGCTGCAGTTTTCCCTGTGCGCCGGGGCAGAGCTTCTGTTACTATCATCGCTAGATGCACCTGCTGTCCGCGGACAAAATTCAGTGATGAAGCCCTCTGTTCCGGCCCGGAACCGGCCTTACATAGTCCTGATATCCTCCTCCGGTTGCTGGCAAGAAGTTTCGGAGGGAACTCAGTCAGTTCCCCAAGAGCTAAGTTACCGAATGTATGCGTCAATGCGGAAGAATCCTGGGTGTCTTTCCAGGAGTGTGGCAGAAACCTTGAAGTGGGGTAGCTGTCGGATCAGCTGGTGATTTGGGACGTCACCATGTGGTTTTTGTGCAGCTGGCCGGTTAGTCCCGATGATGTGCTGGTTCACTGGTTCACAGTGCAGTCCCGCTCAGTTGCTCAGATGTCAGAAAATGCGCCGACATGTAGCTGTTGGTAGCTCCTGCACACCTATACAGTATTCATGTTTTGGCGTTTTCAGCAGCTTCGTAAATTTCCAGAATCTAGAAGCTTGTCGCACAGGCGAAAGTGGTTGAGCTCGCTGAGTGCTCGCCGTGTCTTTCGCCCCAGAGCAGCTGGAAGACTCACGATCACGAAAACAGGTTAAACAGTCGATTTCCGACATGTCCATCGTCGACACGCAGATAGGTTCATGGACATGTTGTGTCATTTTGACATCGGCCAAAGGCACGAGACCAGGCAGGTTCGAGATTTTGCAAGTTTCATTCGCTAGAAGGTTCGTAGTCGGGTAAGACTTTTCAAACCGGATCTTGCAGCTACTGGCCAGGGCGCGCTCCGCAGATGTACAGGTGGTGCGAGATTTCAGCCATGCTTCCAGTCCTGGTGCTTGTCTTATGCGGGCACCAGCCTGTTTTGAGTGTGCAAGACATCTCTGTGAAGATGGCTGGCAGCTTGCAAATTGCATTTGAGACGTCTGGGAACCATGTGTGAGGTAGGTCTTCGATCTTGGGAAGGAGATGCTTACATTGCCCATGTTGTTCAACTAGGCATTTTTGCATAGTCATCAGAAGTTGGCTGAAGTTCAGTCAGAGAGATGTGGACAAACCATGTCCGGCCAGCTTCACATTGTCTACTGCGAGCTTCCTGGCCCCTGGACGGTCGCTTGCTCTCGCGGTTGGGCGCAAAAGTGTGTTGCTTCCTCTTAGCTGGTGTTCGCCTTCTCGTGCGCTCTTGGCTTGGCATCACGAGTTTGGCTCTGTTGCCCGCAGGTGGACAGTGTACGACCGACCACAAAAAATGCAGGACGAGCGTCGAACCTGCTATCACCATGAACTCCCAGCACTTCCTTAGCCGCTTTAGCCAGTGCTGCGGCTGCAGGAGCCACGAGCTACGAGCCGCCATTGACCACAAGAACACTTCGCTGCCGTGCTCCCAGTGCCCTGGAGGCACACCTGTATCCAATTCCACGGCGATGGTGCTCAGGCTGAGATGTCCAGGGGCAAGGTTTCCATAAGCTCGACTGCTTGAAAAGCAACCAGAAAACCCATTTTGAATCTAGGAAGTCTCCCAGACTCCCAGGTTTTGTGCCGAACAGATCTTGGTCGGTGCAAATCCGACGTCAGCAAGGAAACAGCATTGTAGACTGTGCAGCCTTGCAGTTGACAACGGCGTGGCAGCGGCGCGCTCCACGTGCAGGCGAGAGTCGGTGCGAGAGCGTTGGTCGAGAGACTTTGGGCGCAGTCACACAAGGGCAGGAGGTGGTACCAGTGCACGCGCACGCACACACCGTGGGGACGTGCGTTGGTGCACGCACTGCTTCTGAGTGAGTGAGGGATAGATGGTCAGATTCCTAGATTTTGGGAATTTCATTCGCTAGAACATCCTCGCTTGGTCGGTGTGAAGAGTGGTAGCGCATGAGGGTTTAGGGTTTAGGGTTTAGGGAAACAAGGCTTCGGAAGGGAACAGTCAGCTCTGGGGTTAGTTGCCTCGACCCCCCTTCTCGGGGCTCGAAACGGGTTGCGGAGTTTTTCGCCCATTTCAACTCCCCGGGGGTTGGGAATGTGATTTTTTTAGCCCAACACGTGCCCAATCCATGATTTTCAACACCCAAAACATCCAGAGTTACTCGGGTTTGAAGAGAGATTTGGAGCCGAAACGAAATAGCTTTTGCGAAGAGAGGTGCCGATGGCTTGCTCTGTTACAGACCACAGAAAAAAGTAAATCTGAAGTGAATAGTTTTTGAAGACGAAGGCAAAACATGGGGACGGCTTCACCCAAACCCCGGACCCAAACAATTAAATCTGGAGTTGTTTTTTTTTGAAGGCCCGAGATTTGGAACCCAAGCGAAGTACCGATGGCTTGCTAGCTAGCCATTTGACGTTGAGGTACCGATGGCTTGTTCTGTTACACAGCACCGAGAAGCAATTAAATCTGGAGTTAATAGTTTTTGAAGACCGGAGGCAAACATAGGGACCAGGACCCAAACAGTGAAATTCGGGAGTACATTTTTTTTGAAGACCCGACACTTGGAATTGCTGTTTGACGAAGAATCAATGGTCTGATTTTGTTCCCCGTCCCGGGGTTCGGACTCCGCCCCTGACGGACAATAATCTCCCGATTAGGGTTTAGGGTTTAGGGTTTAGGGTCTAGGGTCTCGGGTTCAGGGTTTAGGGTTTAGGGTTAATTTTGTTGCACCTCATGTTTGCCCTGCGTTCCGTTTCCCATCGTTCCTGAGCGGGTGCTCGACCCAGTGGGTTTGACTGGTTTTGGTGATGCGGTTTTTATTCATGACTTGATAGAGCCAGCCCAGTACTACCAACCAAGGATTCATCATGATTCATCATCATTTTACTGCTGGAATCGTGGTACTCTGGTGTGTGTGTGTGTGGTTGATGGAACCAGACGTAGGAAGCCCAGGCTCGAGGATAGCCCCACGAGGCAAGCTGTTGATTGTTGCAATTCCGCCCCCTCAGCTTCCACAACACGTATGGCATCGGCGACTTCGTTGTCCTTTGTTGAGATGGAGACTGTCCCTGCTGGCTGGTGTTTGGAGACTGTTGTCGACGCGCTTGCGTTTCTGATGGTTGCTCACACATTTGACACGATGTGCCATCGGCAAACAGGTATACAAAGAGCCTTGACCGTTGCGCAGGAGAGCTTTGTCGAGCGGTGGTGCTCGGAAGAAGGTGGAGCGGAGATGTGGGTGGCATGGCATCAGGAGGTCTACAAAAGGGAGCTGAAGACGATGCAAGGATGGGAGCCACTGCAATGCCTTCTGTACCTGCACAGTATGTCTTGCGTAAAGAAGGCAACAAAAGTCAGATATACAGAGACAGGGCTTGCTTCAGGGAATACTTTTACCGAAGGGATGGCTCGTACCTTCGCTGGCCTGGAGTTCCAGGACGCGCTGTGGCAGCGCTGGGCCCTCTGCATAGAGAAGCTACGCTGTCATAAGTGGTGCAGAAATCAGATGAAGGATCTTCGCCGTCGCTTGGCCGCGGCAGAAGAAGCGGCGTTGGAGAGCGCCAACAATCTTCAGGCAGTGCAAGATGAGAATGCGAAGCGCACGGTGCAGTGCGAGGAGCTTGCCAACTGCCTGGCCGCAGCTGAAGCAGTGGCATCGCAAAGAGAGCACGAACTCCAGGCGTTGCAGGCTGAGTTTGCCGAGTACAAGGAAACCTGCGAACCGCCTGCCGGTCGCAAGGCCTCGGGTGAGGATGTATCCGCAACCGATGCAGGCTTACAGGCCTTGCTCGACATTGCCATGTACAAAGAACGATGCCAGCAGCTCAAAGTTCAACTCACCAAAGCGGAAGTTGAGGCATCTACACGGTTGGATCAGATCCGGGCTCTCTGGATTGAGAATGCCACGTACAAGGAGCGGCTGCACCAAGCGGAGCTTCAGCTGCACAAGGCGGATCGGTCCAAGCATGCCAGCCGCCTTCCTTTCCCCCAAGAGCCCTCGAGCGGCGAGGATTCGAACATGGCTGAACAGTTGGGATACACCTTGATCGGGGATGGCACCTCCTCGGTCTTGAGCAGCTCATCTTGGTTCTCCGTGAAGCCAGAGTGCTTCATGTTGCACTCCATCTTCAAAACCCGGACCTACGGCATGGACTTCTTCCTCATGGGCAAGGATCTCAAGAAGGGCTCCCAGGTGGTGGCGGCAGATGACAAGACCATCCTGGAGGTCAGCGAGCCTCCGCAGGTGTGCCGAGCAAGTGAGGTGGTCCACCTGCAGGCGGGTGCTGCCACGCTGGAGGTGACCCCCGACCATTTCGTGTTGACGGACGGCTTGGAGGGGGGAGCCGGCACCTACGTCCCGGCTGGCACCCTGAAGGTGGGCGACCTGGTCATGCTCGACTCTGGGGAGCCGGTGCCACTCACAAGGGTCTCCGTCAAGGCAACAGACTGCGAGGTGCTGAAGATCGCTTTCGACCCGGACCTCCCCGTGGCCGTGTTCTCCTGCCCACCCAGCATCCTCAGCAAGGGCC
>CAJNDS010002113.1:0-20000 GCA_905221605.1 Symbiodinium natans
TCAGAATTCCTCCCAATCTCTTATTAAATCTCAATCATTAATTAATCCATCCTTCCCAATCTCTTCCCATGCCATTCATTCAATCCCTATTCCCTATAATCCCTCATCAATCCCCTCGATCTTTTCCCAATCCTTTCCAGATCTATTATCTTCGTGATAATGGGAATCTATTTCATCTTCCAAGCCGATGTTCGTATTCGAGGTCTCGGGGACGATTTCACCATATATTCCATCAAGATTATGGTAATTAGATTATAAGTCTGAATCCATCTGTCATGATTCGGCAAGTTGCAATCTCGCAGCAGGCAAAATAGTGCCCCTGGCAGTGAGGCATGGCTATTATTTTTACTACTGGAACACGAAGCTCAATAAAAACAATACAAATCGTATTGATATTTATCTCTTCAGGTCCACATCCGTTTTGCGAGGTGGAACATCTGATAATCCAACCCTAAACCCTAAACCATTAACACTCCGTTTGGCTGCAGGATGAGCATCGGCCATTTCCCCGTTCCATGCCACTTTGGGATACTTTGGGCTTGAAATCCTGCAACGATCCACTGCGGGACTAGGAGAGTGACGCACGCAAAGGATACTCCTTCGCCGAACTGGTAAAACTTAAGCATCTGCACCGGCAAGTGCACCCTTGGACTTTCGCCGATGCTTCCGCAGATGTTCTGCAATGGCAGCGGCGATTTGCTGGTCTGATTTGTCTCTGCAATCTAAATACACAACACTTGGCTTAAAGATTCTGCGAATGTAGCCGCGAGCCAAGTTCTTCTCGTCATATCTATGTTGTGGGCCACCTGGTGGCTCTGGTGGATAGGTGTCCTCCACCTTGAGTGGAAGGATCCTCACAGATTCGTCCAAGGCAAACTTAAGCTCTTCATGGGACGAATGAGCAGAGGCGGTCTTCTCACCATAATGCTTTGTGCAAACGGCCAGCATGGTGCCTCCCTCCTCTCGCAAACGATCCAGGTACTCTGTGGTCAGATCTCCAAAGCTCTCTCCAGCATCTGCAGAAACCATCAGAACATCGTACTTGTTGTCTTTTAGAATCTTGAAGACACGACGAAACTTCCTTAAGAAAACCGCTGCACGTTCGGGAATCAAACCACAACACACAAAAAACGAAAAAGTAAAAGTCAAAACAACAACCTAGAAAATCTAACTTTTCCCAGGCATCTGCTCCATAGGACCCCCATCAAACCTGGCTGAAAACATTGCGACGCAGGTGCCTGCACCATTCGGGATGTCACCAGCTGTTTCCACTTCGGAAGCCGGGCCTGTCTCCTTGTCTTCCTTCTGAGACAGGAGTTTCAGAGCTTCATCCGCAGCCTCTTTGACTTTTCCCTTTCCGTGCTTGGCAAGCGGGGTCAAAGTCGTGATGCCATCAGCTTCCACTATTGCCTTTTTGGCCTCGACATTGTTTGCCAGGTGCCGCAATGCTCTTGCAGCGTGCCATTTGGCATCATCGCTGCCTGTCACCACTACGGCCACTAAAGCACTGGCTCCACCTTCTTTGCTGATCAGCACTCGGTTCTCATCCGAAACTGTGGACCATGTCCCCAGCTGCTCGGCTGCCTTGACCTTCTCCTCATCCTTGCCATCTTCCAGATTTCGGACCTCGGCTCTCAGTGTCTCTACGTCCAAAGTGCTGGCATTTTGCAGGGCAGGTTCTGCTTGTGGCGTCGCACCAGCCTTTGCAGAGACAGATGAGACAGATGAGTTTGGATCTGCGCCCAAACGCTTTAAGGTGTCTGAAGCTTGGTCACGTGCATCCCGCTCCGCACCATCCTTGGCCAAGGCTTGTAAGGCCTCAATGCCACCTGCAGCAGCAATCTCTTTGACACACGCGGGATCTTCTGAGGCCAAGTACCCCAAAGCATTGGCAGCTATCTCCTTTGTATAAACGTTGTTGCCCTTTGCAACCACAGCCACCAGCGCCGGGATGGCACCAGCCACAGCCAAAGCTTTTCGAAGTTCAGAGCTGTGTTCGGCCAACTTCTTCAGTCCCAGAGCAGCAGTGTGTTGCGCTTTGCCCTCTTTGCCATTGGCCAACAAAGCCACCAGGGGCGGAATGCCACCTGCAGCGCTAAGGGCTTGAGCATTTTCAGGGCTCCTGGAGGTAAGGCGGCACAAAACAGTTGCAGCCTCGACCTGTGCATCCTCCCTGCCGTCCGCGATGAGCCCCACTAGCAGTGGCAGGGCACCGGCAGCAACAATGGCTTCGTTACACTTTCCACCTCTCTCTGCCAACTTGGCCAAACGTCTGGCAGCCTTCAACTTCTTGGCATCGTCGCTGCCCTTGGCAAGTGAAGCGACGAGCTCCTGGATGTCCTTCTTTTGGGACTCATCCATTTCAGGCATTCATGATTTGAGCCTCTCACAGTTTCGTACAGAATGTCGGTGTCAAGAACTCGTGTTCTACTGCGAAGGAACGATCGCATCCAAGTGAAAGGCGCAAGAACAAACAAACAGAAGTCATGTTCAGGTGCATGTCCCATTCATTGTGTTCATGACACGTTCTCCTACACAGCCATCAGGCAAACCTGGGGCATCGGGGGACGCGAGCCTGTCCAAATCTGTGTCGAGAGGGGGAATTGGGTTTTGGCCAGACTGGTGGACGGATGGTGATCCGCGAAAGTGGATGAAGATGAAGACTCAAGGACCAGTGATTGATGAAATATGAGCCGACTTTATTGATGCATGAACCATGGGACTGCAAGCCAGTGGGTTCTTCTCACCAGAAACGACATCATTTTGTCATCTTTTGAGCCACAGGCGTCTGCCTGCCACCATCTCATCCACCCGAGTGCCCAAGGTTTCTCCCATGGAATGCAAGTTATAATGAGTGACAGACATGACACTGTGGCTCCAAAGCTCCCGTCATGAGCCAATTCCTGAACCATGCAGGTCATCACGTCACAAAATAGTCCCTTTCCCCTATAGTGAACACCCCAACAGAGGGGCCCCAAATGCATGGAATTCCTAGACTATATGAGGTGGCCGCCTTCTGCACCGTGCGGCGGGACCGCCGCTGCTTGCTGGCGGCGCCGCCAGTTGCACCGGCCAAAGGCTGCAACGCCCACTGCTGCCAGGGACACGCGTGACACTCCTACCAAATTCTAAGCCATCCTAAAACCCCCAAACCCTCCCAGCCAGCGACTTTTCTGTAGGCGTTGAATGTCTCACAGTGTCTAGGCTCGTTTGGGGCTAAGGCTTAGGGCCTGGACGACAGCCATCTTCTATACAACCCTGCACCGCCAACAACGAGGAAAATCACAAGCTCATGAAAACCGGTGAAAACCCTTTGACACTTGTGGTACAGGGCTGAAGCATGAAAATTGCATCCCCCACTGCGTCCACTGCATCACTAGATGTTGGAGTCGGACAGAAGCTTCGCCGCAATGCCCTCATCCTTGAACAGGAACTCCTTCCACAAGAAGCTAGTGATACCGATCATTGCCAAGCGCCCTGTGTTCACCTCAATGTTGTGCAGGCCCTTCTTGTCGGCGCCTTTGGAGCTGCCGAGTTTCAGAGGGTCGAAACCGAGGTCGCCAGGGCACCGCTCCTTCTTGTACTCGACGCTGAGGAAGTTGCCGTCCTTCTCACTCTTCTGCAGGTTGTACTCCGCCAGCGCCTGGTAGCCAAGCGCAAGCGCGATGACCGGACCCTGCAGCTCGTCCAAACCAAGGGAGCCATCCAGGGTGTCCACGGCGGTAAAGGAGCCAAGCTGGCGGAAGACTGCCCCACGGTCGGCCGAGTCAAAGAAGATGGCCAGGAAAGCAGTCATTGCGAACCGGCCGTGTTTGACCTCGGATTCCCGGTAGTTGTAGTAGGTGGTCTCCGGCACTGCGGAGGAAGCCTTGTCGAAGATCCCGCCCCCGCAAGCGAGGTTCAGAGGGTCGAAGCCGAGGCTCGCAGCGCCCAGCCACGGGTCCTGGAAGTCCCTATAGGAGGTGGCCGCCTTCTGCACCGTGCGGCGGGACCGCCGCTGCTTGCTGGCGGCGCCGCCAATTGCACCGGCCAAGGCTGCAACGCCCACTGCTGCCAGGGACACGCCCATGCTGGAGTCGCGAGGGGGTGCCTGCGGCGGCGCGGTGCCCCGCAGCGCTGCTGAGGACTGGGCAGACGCCAGGTTTGTTGCGGTCGGAACGAAAGCAGCCATGGCTCACGGGTGCTGGAGTCAGTGGTGGGAGGCAGAAAATGTGTTAGCCCAAATAGCTGGGACAATGGTGTTGGACGTCAGTGACATTCCTACCAACTTCCAAGCCATCCTAAAACCCCCAGATTCTCTCTGCATGAGGCGACTTTTCTGTAGGCGTTGAATGTCTCATAGTGTCTAGGCTCGTTTGGGGCTAAGGTTTAGGGCCTGGACGACAGCCATCTTCTATACAACCTGCACCGCCAACAACGAGGAAAATCACAAGCTCATGAAAACCGGTGAAAACCCTTTGACACTTGTGGTACAGGGCTGAAGCATGAAAATTGCATCCCCCACTGCGTCCACTGCATCACTAGATGTTGGAGTCGGACAGAAGCTTCGCCGCAATGCCCTCATCCTTGAACAGGAACTCCTTCCACAAGAAGCTAGTGATACCGATCATTGCCAAGCGCCCTGTGTTCACCTCAATGTTGTGCAGGCCCTTCTTGTCGGCGCCTTTGGAGCTGCCGAGTTTCAGAGGGTCGAAACCGAGGTCGCCAGGGCACCGCTCCTTCTTGTACTCGACGCTGAGGAAGTTGCCGTCCTTCTCACTCTTCTGCAGGTTGTACTCCGCCAGCGCCTGGTATCCAAGCGCAAGCGCGATGACCGGACCCTGCAGCTCGTCCAAACCAAGGGAGCCATCCAGGGTGTCCACGGCGGTAAAGGAGCCAAGCTGGCGGAAGACTGCCCCACGGTCGGCCGAGTCAAAGAAGATGGCCAGGAAAGCAGTCATTGCGAACCGGCCGTGTTTGACCTCGGATTCCCGGTAGTTGTAGTAGGTGGTCTCCGGCACTGCGGAGGAAGCCTTGTCGAAGATCCCGCCCCCGCAAGCGAGGTTCAGAGGGTCGAAGCCGAGGCTCGCAGCGCCCAGCCACGGGTCCTGGAAGTCCCTATAGGAGGTGGCCGCCTTCTGCACCGTGCGGCGGGACCGCCGCTGCTTGCTGGCGGCGCCGCCAATTGCACCGGCCAAGGCTGCAACGCCCACTGCCGCCAGGGACACGCCCATGCTGGAGTCGCGAGGGGGTGCCTGCGGCGGCACGGTGCCCCGCAGCGCTGCTGAGGACTGGGCAGACGCCAGGTTTGTTGCGGTCGGAACGAAAGCAGCCATGGCTCACGGGTGCTGGAGTCAGTGGTGGGAGGCAGAAAATGTGTTAGCCCAAATAGCTGGGACAATGGTGTTGGACGTCAGTGACATTCCTACCAACTTCCAAGCCATCCTAAACCCCAGATTCTCTCTGCATGAGGCGACTTTTCTGTAGGCGTTGAATGTCTCCCAGTGTCTAGGCTCGTTTCGGGCTAAGGCTTAGGGCCTGGACGACAGCCATCTTCTATACAACCCTGCACCGCCAACAACGAGGAAAATCACAAGCTCATGAAAACCGGTGAAAACCCTTTGACACTTGTGGTACAGGGCTGAAGCATGAAAATTGCATCCCCCACTGCGTCCACTGCATCACTAGATGTTGGAGTCGGACAGAAGCTTCGCCGCAATGCCCTCATCCTTGAACAGGAACTCCTTCCACAAGAAGCTAGTGATACCGATCATTGCCAAGCGCCCTGTGTTCACCTCAATGTTGTGCAGGCCCTTCTTGTCGGCGCCTTTTGAGCTGCCGAGCTTCAAAGGGTCGAAACCGAGGTCGCCAGGGCACCGCTCCTTCTTGTACTCGACGCTGAGGAAGTTGCCGTCCTTCTCACTCTTCTGCAGGTTGTACTCCGCCAGCGCCTGGTAGCCAAGCGCAAGCGCGATGACCGGACCCTGCAGCTCGTCCAAACCAAGGGAGCCATCCAGGGTGTCCACGGCGGTAAAGGAGCCAAGCTGGCGGAAGACTGCCCCACGGTCAGCCGAGTCAAAGAAGATGGCCAGGAAAGCAGTCATTGCGAACCGGCCGTGCTTGACCTCGGATTCCCGGTAGTTGTAGTAGGTGGTCTCCGGCACTGCGGAGGAAGCCTTGTCGAAGATCCCGCCCCCGCAAGCGAGGTTCAGAGGGTCGAAGCCGAGGCTCGCAGCACCCAGCCACGGGTCCTGGAAGTCCCTATAGGAGGTGGCCGCCTTCTGCACCGTGCGGCGGGACCGCCGCTGCTTGCTGGCGGCACCGCCAATTGCACCGGCCAAGGCTGCAACGCCCACTGCTGCCAGGGACACGCCCATGCTGGAGTCGCGAGGGGGTGCCTGCGGCGGCACGGTGCCCCGCAGCGCTGCTGAGGACTGGGCAGACGCCAGGTTTGTTGCGGTCGGAACGAAAGCAGCCATGGCTTATGGGTGCTGGAGTCAGTGGTGGGAGGCAGAAAATGTGTTAGCCCAAATAGCTGGGACAATGGTAATGGACGTCAGTGACATTCCTACCAACTTCCAAGCCATCCTAAACCCCAGATTCTCTCTGCATGAGGCGACTTTTCTGTAGGCGTTGAATGTCTCCCAGTGTCTAGGCTCGTTTGGGGCTAAGGTTTAGGGCCTGGACGACAGCTGCCTACGCGCGAACAATGCGGAGCCTACACCACGCCTACGAGGAAATACTCATCATTCGCTAAATTTAAATACTATCCGACGAATCAAGAAGATTATGTTTGTTATGCTCAAATTAGATATTCTCCGACGAGTCAGGAAGTTCTTGCAAAACAATAGAACGATGAGATATTGTTCTCATTCTTGCTGTTGTTCTTACTATTCTTCAAGAATTATTTCGACTCGAGACTAATGCTCCATTGACATGAAAGCTCCAGGGAGTGAGAGACGAAAGAGAATCTCCCTCCGAGGTGAGATCCGAGAAAGGAAGATACTCATCGTACTAAGAAAAGAAGATAGCCGGGCGTTCCTTAGAAATCCACAAGCCCTTAAAACAATCCGACTATTTGTAGTGCGAGGACCTGTTAATGAATGACTCATATGAGCGCTCAAGAATTTCGAAGAAGCCCAGGAAGCCTCTGGGCACTCCGTCCATTTCTAGTCTGGGTACAACAGACAATGGCGGGGATGGCATTCTGGAAAAGTTCGATCCATGACCTGCCTAGGTTGAGCTATACATTAGAAGCCCTTACTAGTTAACTCTCCTAAAGATCACGGCCCTTATTGGAACAGGGACACTCGTAAAAGGACAATCATCCAGAGAATCGCCCAAGCATGAACTGAGATGGTTTCTGCACAATTTGCAGCGTGCATCAGCATCATCGTTGGCATCTCAAATGCGATGCTTCGTGCGATTGAAGACAGATGCGGATTTCCTTGCCGGTCTTTGTGCACGGTTCTCCGCGTTGGATCCCTGACTCGCTTCGGAAGCACCCTGTGCAGTGAATTTGTCAGCAGACTGATTCTCCTTTCTGGCCCTCAACTGAAAGCGCGCTCGTTCTTTGGCGTCCAGAGCCTTCCACGCTGCCGCGCCTTTTCCGCCTTCTCGAAGGAACAGCAGAAAGGCACTCTTGCGCCGCCTGTACGTTGCCAGCTTCTTGGACCAGACAGGAGGAGCTTCTTCAGAAGACTTGGGGAGGCGTACCTCTACTCCCCCCTTGGAACCTTAACAAAAAATATTGCTTTTTAAATATCCTCTTGGGCTTTATATAAACAAAAAATTTTTATTAAAAAAATTCCCAAAAGGGGGATATAGGTACTGCATCTACCGGCACCTCAACCTCTACGCTCCGCACGTTTCCAAGGTTTCGCTCCGGCTCGGGCGCCTTCTGACGACTGCGGCGAAGGATGTTCGGACCAGTGGGCTCCTGGGTTCATGGTTGGGATAGTAGTAAAGATAAGATTACATATTCCTTATTGGCTTTAAGTACCCTTCAGAAAGCACATATATATATATATCAACATATATATATATATGTATATATGTATATATTCCTTATGGGGTTTAAGTACCCTTAAAAAGGCAACATGCTACCCAACTATGACCCGGGATCCATCACATCAATCTTCGCAGGAACCTCGGCAAGGATGAGAAAAGCCTCCGGTAGAACTTTCAAGACGGTCGCGGGAAGCCACTCGCCCACCTTCTCCTGAGTTGTGCCTTTAAACCCTTTGAAACTTACTTATGAATAGGTTCCCGGAGAAGGAAAGAAGGGAAATTTTAAAAAACATGTCCCAAAGCACAACCCAGTTTCAATCCATGCGATACAGGCATCCCCCGCAGCGAAGGCCTCGTCATGCTTCTGTCCACAGAGGCTTCCGCGCCCGCCAACGTCACCCAAGGTGTTTCCTTGGAGCAAGCTCCTTAGCTGCCTTTCGGAATCCCCCCTTTGGTTCGACACATATATAAAAACGGAGCCCTATCTGCGGAACCCAACTTAACGTTCAAAAAGTCATGCTTCTCAAGTACCGCCCAGGCTCCTGCTCCATGAAACACTGCTGCCAGAGTCGACCCAGAGACCGAACTGGCCATTGGCAGAGAAGGTGCAGCCACTGAAACATGACTGGCCTGCTTTGCCATCAACCAAGGCCCCGTTGAGCGCGTTGCTTGAAAAAGTGCAGTCTGAGACGCGCAGATGGCTTCCTGAGGTCACGTGCAGACCCTCGCCATTGCAGTTCGAAATCTCACATTCCGCCAAAGACAGGTCCAGCGGGTCCATTGCCGAGATTCCGGCATGTGAAGACCCAGAGACACGAGTGCCTATACTCCCCTTAGAACCTTCATAAAACTACTATCTTAAATATCCTCTTGGGATTTTTATATAAACAAAAATAACAAAAAACAATTCCCCAAAAGGGGATATAGGTGCGCACCAGGTGGGCAGACGTACCAGCTTGTAGCTTGATCCCGCCTTCCAGCCTGCAGTCGGTCATCTCTAATGAGCCACCGCTTCGAACTTCAATCAAAGGGTGATCGACTTCACCTTGAGGGTTTGGGGTTTAGGGTTTAGGGTTTAGGGTTTAGGGTTTAGGGTTTAGGGTTTAGGGTTTAGGGTTTAGGGTTTAGGGTTTAGGGTTTAGGGCTTACTTTATAAGGGATCCCAGAACCCAAAAAAAGGGTAAAGGGTACCACTGGGCTACCAAGTCACCAATCCTGTTCAAGCGCAAGCAGATGTGCCGGAAAGTCACCGGTGCTGTGACCACGATGCCAGGCAACTCCAGGATGGGCGGAAGCAGCGAGCCTGGCGACGCCTCCACATGGGCCGGGGAGCTGATCGGCACTCGGGCGATGTCCACGAGGGGGTCCCCTCTTGGCAGCATCAGGTGCTGGCTGGTGTTAATCGCATCCAGCAGGAGCTTTGCGAAGGGCCGCCTCTCCATGGACGTGGCCGCGCCCGTGGCCGCATCAGCGCCCGGGCCATCACTGGTGCTTGTAACCATCTGATTCTCCGAAGGGGCCGGGGGGTCTGTGCCTTCTTTCGTTGCCTTGGTGGCCTTGCTGACCTTGGTGGGCCTCTCGACTTTCTCGGTGCTGGTGGCCGTGGCAACCATCTGATTCTCTGGCGGAAGGGGCGGAGAGGCTGGGCTCTCTCTATTCGCCCTGGTGGCCTTGCCGACCTTGGTGGGCTTCTCAGACATCTCGGATTTCTCGGCGCCCCCATCCCCTCGGCTTTTGTTCCTCACCCTCTTTGTGGGGGCGCTCATGGTCAGATACTGCGACCGGACCTGCGTGTTTTTCGCAGGAGCGAGCTGAGCCACTAAATATGTCACCGGCGGCTTTCCCAAGTCACAAGGGTCTTGCATCTGTAGCTCAGCCCTGAGAAAAATGATCCCTCGCCATGCCACATCAGTCCTAAACCAACGCAGCTAAAGATTGAAAGAATTCATTCGGTGACAGAAGACGCGGGCTCCAACACTTTTTTCGTTTCCGCTGTAGCTTCCGGCTAGCTGCTCAATGACCTGCCAGCTGTACAGGCTGTGTAGGCTTGCTTGCACTTCCGCATCAACGCCATCGCGCGGAACACTACAACTGAAGTGCCTTGACCGCCAGGGGGCTGTGGACGTAGCCTGGCATGGCCATGCACATCACCCACACTGCCTTACCAGCTTTGAATTGAAGCCGCGCTGGGCTGGCTCGTGTACACGCGGAAGTCGGCCTTCGGGTAGTGTGGCTTTCTTCCAACTTGTCCAGATTAACACAGCTGCTTCAAGACAGGAGCATACAAGAGCCACATCTGTCGCCTGCTTTTAACGGACGCTGCATGGAAAGGTACCTCGGGTAACAGTTTAGTTTACGCACTGTAACTCGAACATGCTGCTGCATCTGGCACACCACTTCAAAGCGGCGCGAGCTTCCCGACGTCACACGACAGGAACACACCCTTCCTGAGGCAGGAGCCTGCTGTCGAACTGCGGCTGGCGATCAGGAGAATCCGTCGAGGTGTGCGAACGCATTGTCCTGCATTTTTCCAGTACGGTTGCCTGTACATTTTCCTCAGGAATCAAAATAACATTGATGATTATCAGAATAATGCTGATGGTGATGATCATAAGAATATGCGAACATACTGGCAAAGTGCGTTGGCCGTGTCACCTTCCCAGTCAGCAGCCCTCAACCCTAAACCCTAAACCCTAAACCCGCATCAAGGAGCCGGTTGGCCATTCCTCGCTGTGGGTGGAAACATCGCCCGTCCTGGTTTCTTCGGGCGCGAACTTTCGGCCGCGCACAGGGGATGTGATCCACCGGAGCCTGCCAGGAGGGCCGCACCAGAAAGCTGCAAACCCTAGACCCTAAACCCTAAACCCTGAACCCTGAACCCTGAACCCTAAACCCTGCAGCTAGGTATCCAAGGCCTCCTCAATCTTCGGCCTCTTGTCTCTGTGGGCATCCTCCCGTGAGCGCCCCTGCAACGAGGCAATCTCGCGGCACAAACCCTAAACACTACAACCCGAAAATCCTAAATCCTAAGACCTCAAAACCACTTATAGTCCTTAAGCCACCCTGAACCCAAAACCCAAAAACCTAAACACATCGCAAACCCTAACCCTAAACCCTAAACCCTAAACCCTAGACCCTAGACCCTAAACCCTAAACCCTAAACCCTAAACCCTAAACCCTAAACCCTAAACCCTAAACCCTAAACCCTAAACCCTAAACCCTAAACCCAAACCCCTTAAACCTTCAGACCTTCAACTCCCTAATGCCTCACACGGCGGACTCCGCGCCTCCGACCTATGCCTCGGCTTTGCCATGGCCTTGCTGCGGCCTGCCTGAGGGGTTTGGGGGGTTCTTGGTTTAGGGTTTAGGGTTTAGGGTTTAGGGTTTAGGGTTTAGGGTATCAGGGTATTAGGGTATTCGGGTATCTGGGTATCCGGGAATTGGAGTAGTAGGGTATCAAGGTATTCGGGAACAAGGGGTCTTACGGCATTCGGGGACAAGGGGGATTGGAGCAGGGAAGAAGAATATCCGGGTATTGGAGTATCAGGGCTTCGTGGATCAGGGTTTGGGCATCAGGGTCTTGGAGTATCAAGGCTTAGTGGATCAGGGTTTGGGGGTGCAGGGTTAGGGTTTAGGCCGCTGCTGGCTTGGCCTGAGGGGAACGATGTGCACGGTCGCTGTTTCTGGAGGACTCCTTGCCACCGAAACTGACTTCCGTAGTCTGCATGCCGGAAACGACATGTTTGGGCCCTACGAAAAAACCGACTGAAACAGAGGCCCGGGTAGTGCCCATAATCCCCCGCACCTACGGCCCATAAATTCGCCTTCGGGCCGCGTGGGCGTCAGAGGTTCCCCCCTGCGCGGCCCTGCCGAAACCCTAAACCCAAACCTAAACCCTAAACCCTGAACCCTAAACCTGTTGGGCACACTAGGGGCTCCTCCTAAAATGACCGATAGAGTTGGCTCCTTGAGGAAGGAGCCACGGATCTATTTGGGTTTCGGGTTGGGATGTTATTTAGGGTTTAGGCTTTAGGGTTTAGGGTTTAGGGTTTAGGGCTTAGGGTTTAGGGTTTAGGGTAACAGTCCTTAATAGGGATGATAAATAGGGGTACTAGAACTCCTATTAAGGACTGGTACTATAAGGGGGAACATCCCCCAAGTTTCGGGTTTAGGGAGCAACGGTTGGGACCCAAGTTTTGAGCTGGACAGGAGCCATGCCCAAACATCAGGGTGGGGAAACTGCAGCCCGCAAGTGCTCTGCCATTTGAAAGGGGTTTAGGGTTTAGGGTTTAGGGTTTAGGGTTTAGGGTTTAGGGTTTAGGGTTTAGGGGTGCGGCTCTGAGTTCCATGGGCTAGGCCATGGGCTAGGCCCGACTCCCCAAAACCGACCGGGAACCCAATTCATGAGGACCTATGCCCTGGGTTCTTGTAAAGAACTAAGCTACCAGAATAAGCACAGACATATGCTAAATAGGCCTATTGTGGTGATATTGAGCTCTTACAAGAACCCAGCAATTTTGAGCAACCCCCCGCATGCAGACTGCACGGCAAGCTCCTTGTCGCCCGGGTCTGAGTGACTTTCGGAGCTGCGGTCCTGCACCAAAACGAAGCGTTCGGAGCTTAGAGTTTGACCCTTAACCCTATCCCTCAACCCGTTTAGGGTTTACAGTTTAGGGGCTTAAAGCTTAAAGGGGTGTCATAGGGCTTATGGGGCTCATGGGTCTTATACGGCTTAAAGGGATTGTAGGGGCTTGGGGCTTGTAGGGCGTTATAGGGTTTGAAGGGCTTGTAGGCCTCATAAGGTTTTTGGAGCTCAGTCCGGATGCAGTCCATGCAGTGCTCACCTCACCACTCCACTTAGTGTACGCGAAGAGCTGAACCTAAAACCCTACACCCTAAACCCTAAACCCTAAACCCTAAACCCCAAACCCCAAACCCTAAACCCTAAACCCTAAACCCTACTCAGCTCCGCAAAAAGCCACGCCCCGGCCTGTTCAGCGTCACTATGCCTCGAGGCAGCGCGTCTCTGCTCCGTGCTAGCAGCTCCCTTTCACATTCTTCCACTGCTTGGTGCACCGCAGACATCCGCAGACTTAAGACCCTAAACCCTAAACCCTAAACCCTAAACCCTAAACCCTAAACCCTAAACCCTAAACCCTAAACCCTAAACCCTAAGCCAAACCCTAAACCCCTTAAGCGGCAGACCTTCCATTGTCAAGCCTGCTGGCCTGCGGCGATGTTTTTATGACGGCACAGGGAGTCGCACTTCTCTCATAAACCGATGAGCTGCAGGAAGACCCTAAACCCTAAACCCTAAACCCTAAACCCTAAACCCTAAACCCTAAACCCTAAACCCTAAACCACATACCCCGAACACCCCTGCCAGGCCAGGCCTGCTGATAGATGGCCTGCACCAGAGGTATGAGATTTCGGGGGGGGGGGGGGGGGGAACGTCCACTCAGACAGTGCTCCGGAAACCAGGCCTCCAGCTGCTTCTCTGCATAAAGCTCCTGATATGGGTTTGGGATGTAGGGTTTGGGGTTTAGGGATTGGGTTTAGGGTTCTTTGGGGTTTGGGGTTTAAGGGGGGCAGTTCCAAGCTATGTCCTAAGGGGTGGGTTGTGTGGGTGCGGGGGAGGGGGGGGGGGTGTGTCGTTTGACGGCTCCTCCATGTCCATTGACATTTTAAGCTTCAAGAATACAACATGTTTTGCGCCGTTTGGTAAATTCATTAATCCCTCCAGATTCTTGGCACGCGAAAAGAACGCAGGAAGCAGGCATCATACACTTCGAGAGTCGCAGTCATAGCATTCATGGGAGTTCACAAGCTTTAGCCAGGTGCGTCTCAAAAAAGGGCTGCATAATGCTCAAAGGCCAAAGGGATAATTGAAACAAAGCATAGTTCCAAGGATGGCGTTGCGTAAGATTGCGTAGGGTTCGGGCTTGGGCTCATAAGATTTCACCGAATTTCAGAAGGCGCTTATGAGATTTCATGAGTTCTCCTAGAAGATCGCAAGCAACTCATGTAAGTTGCACTATTTCCTTCTTCTTCGAGTCGAATCCTGCCCTGCCTTGTTTCTGTGTTCCCTTCTTTCCCTCTCCTCCTCCCTCCTTATCCTTCCCCCTCCTTCCTCCCCTTCGCTCGCCTTTTCCTTCCCCCTCCTTCTTCCTTCCCCCCTCTTTCTTCCTTCCCCCTCCTTCCTCCTTCCCCCTCCTTCTTCCTTCCCGCTCCTTCCTTCCCGCTCCTTCCTGCCCCTCCTTCCTTCCCCTCCTTCCTTCCCTCTTTCCCTCCAAGAAGAAGGCAACTGAGATCTGGCCATGAAAATAGGAGCCCTCCGTTCCTGTAGCAATTCGCAGCCTCACTACGCTGGGTGTCCAAAACCGGACCATCCTGTAAAAAATCTGTCTACATGATGCATTAGGGTTTAGGGCTTAGGGCATAGGGCTTAGGGCTTAGGGCATAGGGCTTAGGGCTTAGGACTTAGGGTTTAGGGTTTAGGGTTTAGGGCTTAGGGTTTAGGGTTTAGGGTTAGGACCCTACACTCCAAACTCTAATCCCAAAATCCCTCAACCCAAGCAGTCCTCAGCTGACTTTGCAGCACGAGCCCGCTGCTTCGGCCTGGCTCGGGGCACCTGCAAGGGCTCGGGAGGCTCCCGCTCAGCCGCCTGAGCTTTGGGGGGTTTGGGGCTTCGGATTTGGGGTTTCGGATTTGGGGTTTAGGGTTTGGGCTTAGGGTTTGAACACGGTTTGGGGTTTGGGGTTTGGGGTTTGGGGTTTGGGGTTTGGGGTTTGGGGTTTGGGGTTTGGGGTTTGGGGTTTGGGGTTTGGGGTTTGGGGTTTGTTGTTTGGGGTTTGGGCCTGGGTTCGGGGTTTGGGGTTTAGGTTTGGGGTTTGAAGGTTAGTGCCAAATGCCATGCGGAAACCATCCAGCACGTAATCTTGGTGCAGCCTTCCCACTTCACGCCAAAGTCTTATATAAAGTTCAACCCCTTGTCCAGGCATGTAATGGCATGACCATGCTTCAAACGAACAAACTGCGACTCGAAAACGCAGCCGAGAAGCCTCACTTTCAGCCTGCGCGAAGCAGGCAGCAGGTCAGCTCTTCGGCAACATTGGAATGCTTGCAAACATGCGGGGCAAGAAAGCCCGATGCCCAGATGTGGTCCCCTAAATCCTAAACCCTCAAACCGATAGGCTGCCCAGGGCACCCCAGAGCTGCAAACGCCCTGCAAAGCATCGTCCACATCAGGCTTATCCATGCAGAAGTCATGCAGATAAGCTTAACACACATGCCGAGGGGCGAGATCAGCGGCGGGGGTGTGGGCATGCATTAGGACCCTTGAAACGTCGGTCTTTTCGCGGGCGGGGAGGGCCGGGGTGGGAAGGAGCTTGAGGGGCGAGAAGGACGGCGGGGGTGTGGGAACGCAGGACTCTGAATGGAATCTTTGCAAGGGGCGGGCTGAGGGCGTATCACGAAACAGCTCTTGCTGGATGGGGCTGGTGGCCTAGCTAGCGACATGCGGGTTTCCGAAAGTCATGTGCATATCCAAGAGTTACACCAGGTGCCTCGGTGTCCACCATCGAAGTGGGCTCGAGCTCAACGTCCGCCTTCCTTAGACGCTAAAGGGTTTGAGGGTAAAGGGCTTAGGTATCAGGGTGTAGGGTTTAGGGTTTAGCGCCAGCCGGCGAAGGTGGGCAGAGCATGGGCGGGTCATGCGCCACGATGCCACGCAAGGCGTGAGTGCAGGAGCATTGCGGATTCATCCCTAAATCCCTAAACCCTAAACCCTAAACCCTAACCCCTATCCCTAAACCCTAAACCCATGCGGTCTAATCCGAGGGTCTTCGGCTCCTCATCGCTCGGAGGCTCGGTGGCATCATCCTCCGATGGCGGTTCCGTATCTTCACCATCCGTCCTGCAGCCACGTCTGGGGATTTAGGGTTTAGGGTTTAGGCTTTAGGGGGTTTAGGGTTTAGGGACCTTGTTGGGGTCCTGTTGTAAGGGGATCCTACTATTTGGGGTCTATTTTCGGGGTTCCCCCTATTTTCGTAATCCCTCGTCTGTACTGAGAGCGCCTAGTTCATTTGGCATTGGCATTTTGGGCAATTTGCTGATTCAAACGCTAACCCTGCACCCTCAACACCCAACACCCTCAACCCTAAACCCTAAACCCTAAACCCCTGAACCCTAAGCCCACTCTTGCCTGGATGCTGGCGGTTTGGCCCTCGGCTTCTGTCTGGCACTGGGGGCACCAGCCTCGGCAATGTCGGGCGCCTTTATGGGGGCGCATGCTTGGGGTTTAGGGCTTTAGGAGGTTCAGGGCTCTAGGAGGTTTAGGGTTTAGGGTAGGGGTTTTAGGAGGCTTAGGAGGTTTCGGGTTTTAGGGTAGGGCTTATAGGAGGTTTAGGGTTTAGGATAGCGCAGAGGAGGTGCCTAGCAGGCTTAGGGCTTTACGAGGTTTGCGGGTTTCGGGGGTTAGCGGTGTGGGGCTTTCGGGGTTTCGGGCTTTAGGGCTTGAGGGCTTTACGATTCAGGGTTTAAGTCCCATCATGGCCCTTAAGACTTCACAGGCTTCATAGGCTCCCAGGCCTCGGGGCTCGAGGCGCATAGCCGGTCCAGCTCTGTCTCCTGCTCCTGGAGGCATTCGGGGCGTCATGCATGGGACTCTTACCGTGGACCCCTTGAGGTTGTAGGGTTTGGGGTTTAGGGTTTAGGGTTTGGGGTTTTGGGTCTAGGATGTACCCTTGGGCTTGGGGGCTAGGAGTACATAAGGGAGCCTCTAAGGGGCACATCCTTGGGGTTTCAAGTTTGGCTCCCCTGAGTCATGTGGGCAGTTCTCTGAACTAGGGTCCCTTTTCGCGGTCCTTATGATATAGGGTTTAGGGTTTAGGGTTTAGGATATAGGGTTTAGGGTTTGGGATATAGGGTTTAGGGTTTAGGGTTTAAGGTTTAGGGTTTAGGGTTTAGGGTTTAGGGTTTAGGGTTTAGGGTTTAGGGTTTGGTCTTATTGGAAGGGTGCGGCACATTTAGGACCCCCTGATTCATAGAACTACCTAAGGATCACAGCACAGGCTGGACAGTTCTAAGCCTAAACCAACCCTGAACCCTAAACCCTAAACCCTAAACCCGAAACCCTAAACCCGAAACCCTAAACCCCTCCCGAAAACAGGGGACCCTGCTAGTAGAGGCCCATGTTGACCATGACGTGCTGCGCCATCTTTCTCTTTTAAGCCTAAACCCTAAACCCGAAACCCTAAACCCGAAACCCTAAACCCTAAACCCTAAACAAGCAAAATGCCAAACAATCAACGCTTCAGGCTCTAGACCCCCAGAATGTCTGAGTCCCAAGGTCCGAAGCCCCATTAACCCCCCCCCCCCAAAAAAAAAAAAAATGCCCTAAATGAACCCTAAAACCTCCAGGCCCTAAACCCTAAACCCTAAACCCTAAACCCTAAACCCTAAACCCTAAACCCTAAACCCTAAACCCCCCCAAGCAAACAGGCACATCAGAGCGTGTGTCGCCTCACTCGGCTTGGGCAGGAATCTTTGAGCAGGCTTCGCCAAAGCTTTTGATCGACTCAGCACCTGCGGGCTGCAAGGGTCTAGGGCGTTGGGGTTTAGGAACGTTTAGGGTCTGGGGTTTAGGGTTTAGGGTTTAGGGTCTAGGGCGTTGACCCTAGGGTTTAGGGTTTAGGGTTTAGGGTTTAGGGTTTAGGGTTTAGGGTTCAGGGTTTAGGGTTTAGGGTTTAGGGTTTAGGGTTCAGAGTTTAGGATTTAAGGTTTAGGGTCGGGTCTAGGGCGTAAGCATCGACTTTCACAAGTTCCACCCTCTGCGTAGCGAAAAGCCCTGGCTGACCCCATGCGAGCCAAGCATGTCTTTCACTGCTCCGACACAGCCCCGCGGATTCTGGGTGTTTTTGATGCATAAGGCCCAAGAACCTTTTAAGGGAGGTAAGGGACCATACTAAGGGCCCATTAAACTACAATTAGGCATCCCCACAAGGGCACCCACTACGCGGCCACCATAATCCTGAAGGAAGAACACCGACGCCGACCAAAACCATAATCGTGTAAGCCCTGTTTCAATATGAGGCTAGGCTCCAGAGCCCCCAAACCCTACACCCTACACCCTAAACCCTAAACCCTAAACCCTAAACCCTACACCCTAAACCCTAAACCCTAAACCCCCTAAACCCTATAAACCCTAAACCCTAACCCCCGAACCCATGCCCGCCTTGGGTGGCGCGGGCGCCGCCTCGAAGAATGTCCCAGCCAGGAGCCTGCACTCCGCTTTTTTGAGGGTTTAGGGTTTAGGGTTTGGGGTTTAGGGTTTAGGGCTTAGGGTTTAGGGTTTAGGGTTTAGGGTTTAGGGTTAAAGGAGAAAGATGGTGCAGCATGGTCAACATGGGCCTCTACTAGCAGGGTCCCCTGTTTTCGGGAGGGGTCTTGGGGGGTTTAGGGCTCAGGGGCTAGGATGGCTAGACTATTGCCCAGTTCTGGGGGGGTTTTGGGGGGTTAGGGCTCAGGGGTTAGGATCGCCTAAACTAGGGTCCTCTTTGGGGTGTTTTTTTAAGGTTTAGGGCTTAGAGTTTAGGATTTCGTCCCCTATAAAACCCGGCACCCCCTTCATGCTTCTTTTTAGGGGGCTTAGGGAGTCAGGTACCTCAAGTCCCTCAATAGAAGACCCCAACAAGCCCCCCCCCCAACTTGGTGAACCCTCCACATGTTTCCATTGATTCGCTGAACTCTGGGCTTCGAAAACAGCCCTACTTGAAGAGTTCTCAATGGGTAGTTCTCACTGGGGTTGTAAGTAGTGGTTTTAACCTTGTTTAGGGGGTACTTATAACCCTAAACCCTAAACCCTAAACCCTAAACCCTAAACCCTAAACCCTAAACCCTAAACCCTAGACCCTAAACCCTAAACCCTAAACCCTAGTGTCACCTTTCAGGTCTCCCTGCCTATCCAGATCGGTCTCGTCATCCGGCTCCAGAGGCGGGCTGGGCTCCCTGGCTTTTGCCTTGAAAAAGCGGAGCTGCGACGCGCTAAACCCCCAAACCCCTAAACCCCTAGACCCCAAGACCCCTAGACCCCAAGACCCCTAGACCCCAAGACCCCTAGACCCCTAAACCCCTATAACCCCTATAACCCCTATAACCCCTAAACCCCTAAACCCCTAAACCCCTAAACCCCTGAACCCCTAAACCCCTAAACCCGCGGAAGGAGGATGCCACAGGAAAAGAGTTTTGGGACCCGACTCGCTGTTTGGGTCTTGCGCTTGGAAAGACCTGCCGTCGCAGACTCAGACACTCCGGAGTTTAGGGTTCTTGTTAAGGGCCTTAAAATGAAGATACCATCGGCGTATGTGGCAAATCATATGATATGCGTACTATGGTGGCTTACTGTAAGTTCCTTGACAAGGGCTCTGAAAGTGACAACATGACCGCACATTCGACTGGCATGCTGTCAAGTTTGAAGTAAACTGAATATTTGGCCTCCAGGGACGTTTTGGATCAATTTCATCAAGCTTGGGTTTTTTGATGGGACGGGGCCTTGCATAGACAAACAACTTTGCAAACTCAGAATGATATCTCATACATTGTAGAGCTTAGGGTTTAGGGTTTAGGGTTTCGGGTTCAGGGTTTGGGGTTTAAGCTTTCCAGTCGCTAGGGAGTACGGCACTTGAAAGAACCGACTCTTCTCCCCCTCTCGACCAGCAATACCCCGTAAACGCCTTATTTAGGGTACTCAGATCCCTACTTGTCACTGCCCATTAACCTCCAAGTAGCAGATACTAAGGCTTCCAAAAAGTCACAGTTTCGGCAATACAGGGGCCTTGATGAGTAGAGTAGGGCCTTGGGGGGGGGTTAGTCTACGATAATTTTCTCGGAAATCCCGATGTCAGTAGCGCCAGTTCCCCTAGCTGACCGAGTTGCCCTAGCCGCCCTAAACCCTAAACCCTAAACCCTAAACCTTAAGCCCTAAACCCTAAACCCTACAAACCCTAAACCC
>CAJNDS010002113.1:27500-105000 GCA_905221605.1 Symbiodinium natans
TACACATATGCTTTACATTGTTGCAGATCGCAAGGTGTTGCTGTGGCCATGCAGCTTGATGGTGTGACGTGAGAGGCGGCGCTCCTCTTCTTTCCTCAACCGCTCCTCTTCAGCTTTCCTCCGCTTCTCCTCCCGCCGCTGCCGTTCCTTCAGAAGACACACTCTCGAATATCTGTAGACGCGGCCTCTTGGGGGGGCGAAATAGTGGTTTTGCGGCAACTCACACAAGGCTTGCCTCCTCCCTCCTCATGCGGTCTTGCTCCCAGATCCTCGGTCACAGGGTGTCATGGAACTGTTGGGAGGGTCTGTAGGGCATTTGCAGGTTTGCACAGACTTCTACATGATCATAGGGCAGCTCATTAGAAATTGATCACAAGCCTCCTTTTTTCTTCTCGCTTCTGACGCTCTAGCTCCTTCTCTCGCTGCTCCTGGCAACAAACAGTCGACAGGCCCCATGCGAACAGCACGGACTGCGTCAAACCTAAGTTATATGTATATAATGTTATACGATAGTACATTACACTGCTATATATAACAGTTCATCCAGTTCATCGTCTACCTTCTTACTGTATATACTCTTTGTACAAGCCCTGAACCGGAACAGCATCTCCTGGCCTTCTCCCTCCTCTCTGCCGCCGCTTTGGCCTCGGGTCGCAGGGCCAGGGGGAAAGGAAGAATGCTCGTTTTTAGGGTTTAGGGTTTAGGGTTTAGGGAAGCAGTGGCGCCCTGTTTGGGACAAACCCATATGCAACACTAAACTCACGGCTAGGGCCATCGTCTTGAGATCCGAAACCCTCAACCCCTTGCATAAGTTTAGGGCCTTTCTGGTTGCACGAAGAACTCGCTAGAATCGCTACATTTGTTGTGAAGTCTTGCCGGGAAGTCGCTCTCCTGCGCTCTGGGGGGCAGGGGGAGACCAAAAGTCCAAAAGGCAATTTGCAAAAAAAACTTACGGGGGCTCGGGTCCTCTGCAGCCTCCTACTTCCTCCTGCCTCTCTCCCCTCCGTTGCAACCCCTCTTGAGCTCCAAGAGGCCCCTAGACGAGCCCTAAAGACCCTGAACCACGGTTTGCATGCAACCCTAAACCCTAAACCCTAAGCCCTAAACCCTTAGCCCTAAAACCTAGACCCTAAAAATCCTTGGACTGCGGTACATACATATTTCAAGACAAGAGCGACTAGTTTTTGAAATCTCCTCGAAGTCTTCGAAGCCAAGCTAGGCCTCCAGCACGTCCCGCTCTCCAAACCCTAAATCCTAAACCCTAAACCCTAAACCCCAAACCCTAAACCCTAAACCCTAAACCTTAACCCTTAACCCTGCCCGGCCTTTTGTCTAAGCTCTTCCTGGTACGCAGCAGCCGCGGCCTTCTTGGCCTCCGCTCAAGCCGGTCTCAGGAGCGGGTTTAGGGTTTAGGGTTTAGGGTTTAGGGTTTAGGGTTTAGGGTTTAGGGTTTAGGGTTTAGGGTTTAGGGTTTAGGGTTTAGGGTTTAGGGTTTAGGGGTTAGGGGTTAGGGGTTAGGGGTTAGGGGTTAGGGGTTAGGGCTTAGGGTCCAGCATTCCCGTTGGTTCATGGATGTTCATGGTGAAGGTTTAGGGTTGGGATGTACGTTGAGGGTTTTCACTCTGCCTGGTGGTTTCGGGCTCAGGGGAATTTAGTGGGTTAGGTTCAGGGCTATGGCAATGGTTCGTGCTGGGTGGGGGTGTACCATTAGAGGGGGGGGGACGCACACAGGGTTCAGGGTTCCATCCATCCCACAGTTTGTGATGGCTCTGCCTCCTCTTCGTCGGCCCTCTTCTTTTGCTCAGCCTGTCAGATTTGGGGCACCCATTTTGGGGGTCCTTGCAAGGGGGATTATGCTTGATTGGGGTATGTAAGGTGTATCCCCCTAAGCCTATTGAGGAAATACCCACACAGAAAGAACGCGGAGAGCACAATGAAGGCTGTCTGGCTGAACAAAGTGGCCTCTTCTTCTTTGCGACGCAGCTCTTCCTGTTCACGCTCGTCCTCCTTGCAGCACATCAGGGTTTGGGGGGTTGTGTTAAAGTGGACAAACCCTAAACCCTAAACCCTAAACCCTAAACCTATGCATACTTGCATGTGCTGCAACACGGGCGAACACACTCCCACTTGCAAAAGCGCACGGCCTCGAAGCGTGCCGCAACCTGCGTGCGCGGCGTTCTACGCAGCACGCCAGACATGCCGTAGATCATGGGGGTTTTAGGGTTTAGGGTTTAGGGTTTAGGGTTTAGGGTGGCACTCTGTGGGGCTTCCTACTACCATACGGAGCATGCTCCAAAAGAGACTGAGAACTGCCCAGACGGTTCAGTGACGTTTTGCTTCATTGTTGGGTCCTGGGTAGTTATAAGTAGGCCGACAAGTACCCGAAAATAGGGTATAAGCAGCTACAAGCATGGTTCCCCTACAAAACCAAACCCACGTATATCTACCCATGAACCTTCAAGTAGTCTGAGCCCCAAACCCCAAACCCCAAACCCTAAACCCCAAACCCCAAACCCCAACCCCAAACCCTAAACCCCAAACCCTAAACCCCAAACCCCAAACCCGAGACCCTAAACCCTAACGGGCACCTTCTTTGCGGCATGCTTGCGCTTGGGCTTCGGCTCCTTCGGCGGCTCCTTCCCAGCACTGCAAGAGGAAGGGGCACGGGGGAGCCGGCCAAAAAGCGCACGGATCCGTTCTGAGGGGGCAGGGATCAGCTTGCAGGGTTTAGGGTTTAGGGTCTGGGGCTTAGGGTTTAGGGTGTTTAGGGTTTAGGGTTTAGGGTCTAGGGTCTAGGGTCTAGGGTTTAGAGTTTAGGGTTTAGGGTTTAGGGTTTTGGGTTTAGGGTTGAGGGTTTAGGGTTTTAGGGCCCAGCACCCCACACGTCATACGCCGAGAACACTATACAGGGGCTCGCGGAATGAACGAGATCTTTGGACCCAAACAGGTCGATGATTTGGATCCCACATCACCCCCCCCCCCCCCCCCCCCCCCCCCCCCATCGTTATCGTTGCTTTGTGACTCCTCCTCTTCTTCGGCCTCATCTTCGTCATTGTCATCCTGCACCGAGGTTTCAACAACGACTCCGGAGCTCAGTCATAATACTTTATTGGTGCTGAGGGTGAGCGGACAAGTGGATGCCTCATCCACCGCCATAGCTAGAAAGCTAGTACGACGTATTCACGGAGGAGGTGGAGGGGCTGCATCGCTTTCGAGGGCTCCTCCTGCGGAGCCTCGTCCCTGGATTCTTTCCCGTGCTTCTCCAACTTCTCTCTTTCGCGACGAGCTTCCTCGCGCTTCTTCCGAACGTCAGCACGGTACCTGACCATGGAGCTGAACCAACTTGAAGCAGAAAGATGTACACTGAGAGCCCAATACCCCGCAAGTATTGAGTACAACTTGTCAACCAGATGCTTGGCATGCATGTGGGCAACCCTAAACCCTAAAACCTAAACCCTAAACCCTAAACCCTAAACCCTAAACCCTAACAGTCAGGTGGCAGTTTTCGTGCTTCTTTCTCCTCCCTGCGTTTTCGAGCCTCCTGGCAAGATGTGGGGCGCAAGGCCAGCCCATCTTGCGGGAACTTGATCACCAATTTGAAGCACGCGATCGGCAGAACCCCAAACCCTAAACCCTAAACCCTAAACCCTAAACCCTAAACCCTAAACCCTAAACCCTAAACCCTAAACCCTAAACCCTAAACCCCAAGCATGATCAACTCTCGGAGCATTGCCATGGACGGGATCCCCGTCCTCCTCCTTTCGTTGCACAGCTGCACTCGTGACTTTGCAGTTCAGCACACACTCCTGCAAGCTGTCGTTTCAAGCTTAAAGGTTTAGGGTTTAGGGTTTAGGGTTTAGGGTTTAGGGTTTAGGGTTTAGGGTTTAGGGTTTAGGGCTAGGCCCTCAAGGGGGTTCATGGGGGGTAGGCACGTAGCTTAAGCAGCTACCCCAACACACGCTAGTTTTAGGGTTCCCTGGCGGGCCCTCAAGCCTACACCTTAGACCCTCAACCCTAAACTGCAAGAACCAAGGCTGCAAGAGGCCTGCGACCGCTAACTTGCTTATGATCCGTCTCGGAGAACCTCACCCCTAAACTCAAGAACCCTAAAAGTCTAGGGATTTAAAAAAACATAAGCTTACCGGAACCTCGCGCCCTACAATAACTCAGACAACCTTTGCCCCAAAAACGCCAGCGACCTTGCGCGGCTTGGGCTCTGGGGTTTGTTTCGGGTCTAGGGTTTAGGGTTTAAGGTTTAGGGTTTAGGGTTTGGGGTTTAGGGTTTAGGGTTTGGGGTTTGGGGTTTGAGGTTTAGGGTTTAGGGTTTAGGGTTTAGGGTTTAGGGTTTAGGGTTTAGGGTTTAGGGTTTAGGGTTTAGGGTTTAGGGTTTAGGGTTTAGGGTTTAGGGTTTAGGGTTTAGGGTTTAGGGTTTAGGGTTTAGGGTTTAGGGTTTATTGTTTAGGGTTTAGGGTTTAGGGTTTAGGGTTTAGGGTTTAGGGTTTAGGGTTTAGGGTTTAGGGTTTAGGGTTTAGGGTTTAGGGTTTAGGGCCGATATCCAAACAAGGGCACCCAGCACCCATCTTTGACAAGAAGGAACCCTATTGACACTCAGTAATACCAGCACCACAAAGACCCTAAACCCTAAACCCCAAACCTTAAAACCCCAAACCCTAAAACTCAAAACCCTAAACCCTAATTAAACCCTAAACCCCTAACCCTAAACCCTAAACCCTAAACCCTAAACCACTTCACATTGAGCAGCGTCCTCTACAACATCTCCGTCTCCGACTCTCGCGCCATGGAGCTCCTTCACGGCTCGTGACATTTCCTCCGGCTCCTGGCCGGCACGTGCTTCATGAGGGGGGTTTAGGGTTTAGGGTTTAGGGTTTAGGGTTTAGGGTTCAGGGTTCAGGGTTTAGGGTTTAGGGTTTAGGGATGAAGAGCAAGTTGCCCCAAAAATTAGCACCAGAACAGTTCGAAGTCCTTGAGCACGAGTCTGGCTACCCGTCCATACCTTCCGCCGGCAAAGGAGCTTGCAACGTGCTCGAAGCACGGGAAGGGCTGCCCAAAACCCTAAACCCTAAACCCTACACTGTCACCGGGCCTCGAGTCTGGCACGTATGTTAATCTTTCGACACCGCCGAAGGCGAGGAAGGTGGCGCGCAACTGAGCCTGGGCAGCATTGCCACAAATCGCGCGGAAGCCCGCTTCTCTATCTACAACCGGCAAGCTGGCACCTCACTCCAGCTTGTGGGGAAGCCCTCCACAAGCAAGTAGGTCTCCTTTCTGAATTCGATGATTGGGAGTTGCACAAAGAGGAGCAAAGATCCTACAAGTACGTTAAGGAGCTCGCATTCGCCTGGGCCTCTGGCCAACAGAAATTCCGTCTTCTTCCCCCTGCCCAACCTTTCCCAACCCCCCCCCCCCCCCTCCCCAGCCCTCTAGAAGCTGCAAAATGCGCTTGGGGGAGGACCTGGCACTCACTGGAATCTTCACCAAGCTTCACTTGGCAGAGTGCACCGGAGCACCCGCAATGCAAGCCTTTTTTCAATCTGGGCATTCAGGGGTCCTCCAACAAGCCCGTACGTTAGTCGGCTGCTTTCCGGCGCTTTTTTCCTCGACCCATGGTCGCTTTCCATGTCCGCAGCCGAACCGTGCGAACTGGAAACTCCGAGGTGTGCCACTTGGACTGCCGGCGCGCACATGCCGGGGCTTGGGCCGGCCCGGCTGCCAAGGCGGCGCGCGCCAGCGTTGCCATGATGGGATACCGTCATTGCTAGGGTTTGCTCATGGCAAATACTTGTCCTGGGCTGTGCGCTCGTTGGACACCTGCTCCTCACCGACAACCTGACCGGAGGATTGGCAGCTTCAGCGTTTGCCATCAGATACGGCGCTCAGGGGCGTGTCCCAACATCCTGTCAGCTTTCTGTCGAAACACAAGAATTGCGGCAGCGCCTTGGCGACGATCTGCGCCCAGAACTTCTCCTCCTGAACATGTCAAGGCTAGGACACTTTAAATCTTTATGCTAAGAGTGCCTTGCAACCCAACTGCACCGCGGTGAGAACGGGGAAATGCAGCACCGACAGGGAAAGAAGCTATTCGCAACTCGGCCCTTCAACGCTACCTTGTCGGGCGCCAAGTCCTAAGACAATCTTCTAAGTCATCATGGTGCCTTGTTGGATGCCCTACATGTTGCACGGCTAAACCCTAAACCCTAAACCCTGAACCCTAAACCCTAAACCCTAAACCCTCAACCCTAAACCCTAAACCCTAAACCGAGAACTGGGCACTTCTCGGCCCCTCTCCTCGGCTGGCGGTCGGTCGCCGGCTTCTCTCTTCTGCTTGGCCTCATTCGAGCTCAGTGCCACATGGGGTGGCTCTGGGGTTTGGGGTTTGGCGTTTGGGGTTTAGGGCTTTAGGATTCAGGGTTTAGGGTTTGGAGCTTGGGGTCTAGGGTTCAGGGTTTAGGGTTTAGGGTTTCCGAGATTCGGGGTACCTTCTTGGGGTCCTTATGATAAGGGGAATCCTGCTATTTGGGGTCCATATTCGGGGTACCTGATTCTCGTAAAGCCCCACACGGGGGGTTGGGGTTAAGGGATTAGTTGCACCATAAACCCTAAACCCTAAACCCTAAGCCCTAAACCCTTTTTCGCTTTTGATGGGAATGTACTCAGGCAAGATGGGGCTGAAGATCTGACCAACACGGATGATGCATGACCAAGTACTAGATTGAGGGTTTAGGGTTTAGGGCTTAGGGCTTAGGGTTTGGGGTTTAGGGTTTTCAGTCGAGAAAAACCTGCTGCGTTGGGCTCAGGGTGTGCCTGCAACCCCGAACCCTAAACCCCACTAAGCCCTAAACCCCTGAACCTTAAACCCTAAACCCTACACCCTAAACCCTAAACCCTAAACCCTAAACCCTACACCCAAAACCCCTTCGATTCTCCAAACGGGGCTCTCGACCCTGAGACCCCTAGACCCAGTGCCCTCCAGGTTCGAAGGGCATTTGAGAGGATCCTCGTGGCTTAGTGTAGGAAACTCCAAAAGCAACAGGGTTCAGGGTTCAGAGTTTAGGGTTTAGGGTTTGGGGTTTGGGGTTTGGGGTTTGGGGTCCGGGGTTTGGGGCTTCGGGTTTCGGGTTTCGGGTTTGGGGTTTACAAAAGTAGGAAGGATCCCTACATGGACCCAAAGCCGGGTGCCACGCGGTTCGCATGTCTACCCCATGCAGCGCCTCGAGCAGCATTCCGTGGAGTTTGTCAGATCCGGTGTTCAAGAGTTGGGGATGTTCCCTCTTATAGTAACAGTCCTTAATTAGGGATTATAGTAACCCCCCATTATAATCCGTATTAAGGAGCTGCTAGTATAAGGGGGAACATCCCAAGTTTAGGGTTTCAAGTTTAAAGTTTGGGGTGACACACACATACCACTAGCAAAGTGGATCTAGATAAAGCACTGATGCCCCCGGGCCTTGACAGCCTTTTCTGCCATCGCAGCTTCAGCGAAGGTTGCCTGGTTCAAGGTTACATGGTTGCCGTCCCCCAAAGAATGGTCAAATGACGTAGATCTACTTTTGGACCTCACAGGTTTTTGGCATCAAGCTCCCCATTGCACAGAACGTCTACGAATCTTGAAGGCAAGTGGCGGTCACGGTAGTCGCAGTACCTGGAGATGCGATGACCTGAAGGCACGTCGTAAGCCTAAGCCCTGAAAAGAAGAAACATATAAACAAAGGACTGCCACCGCTCGCACCTGTAGCCTCGAAAGAATGCCAAAGGTTCCCAGCAGCTTCCTCAAATCAAATCGCTGCATGCAGAATCCAAGAAGACATGGCCTAACTGAACCCTGAACCCTAAAACCCTTAGACCCCAAGCCCCACACCCAAAAGCCGAAACCCTACACCCAAAACCCTAAGAACTTAGGGGAAATGGTGGGTGCCCTAAACCCTAAACCCTAAACCCTAAACCCTAAACCCTAAACCCTAAACCCTAAACCCTAAACCCTAAACCCTAAACCCTAAACCCTAAACCCTAAACCCTACAGAGGGGTGTCCGGAGCTTCGAGTCGATGTCTCCGCCCTTGCTGTCCATCCAGGACTTGGGGAAGTTGCGCATGATCAGCCTCGGGCTCAGGGGGTTTAGGGTTTAGGGGGTTTAGGGTTTAGGGGGTTTAGGGTTTAGGGGGATTAGGGTTTAGGGTTTAGGGTTTAGGGTTTAGGGTTTAG
Organism: Symbiodinium natans; assembly: GCA_905221605.1. Taxonomy (NCBI): domain Eukaryota; class Dinophyceae; order Suessiales; family Symbiodiniaceae; genus Symbiodinium; species Symbiodinium natans. Next base: position 35,720 of record CAJNDS010002113.1, read on the forward strand.
GGTTTAGGGTTTAGGGTTTAGGGTTTAGGGTTTAGGGTTTAGGGTTTAGGGTTTAGGGTTTAGGGTTTAGGGTTCAGCATCTCAAGTCCGAGCATTCACTAGTCAAGCAGCTTGTCAAGCGTTGGAAAAAAACCCACCCACCCAAGAAACCCATAACATTGAGAAAATACAAAGTTCACTCAATACATTCCCAGTAGTTTTTAACGGACCCACAAAATCCAATCTAAGGCCCACAATAGGCCCTTTATGCTCTTAGGGCCCTAAACCCTACGGTTTAGAAGCCCCTATCGGTGAAGGCTCGGTTTTGGTCAAAAATCCAGAAAACGAGAGGTCACCCAGAACCGTCGATATCAGTACTAAAAAATCGTATTTTTAATAGGGACTCAGGGTGTTTTTGGAGGCAAACTTTCCCTCTCAAGGGGGGGTCGGAGTTTGAGGCAGGTGGGGGTCTCCGAAGACTATTTTGCCTTTAAAATTGAAAAATACGACCCCCCCCTGACCAAAACTAGGCTGTGAAAAGGTCGCGGGGGCGGCCCTTCATCAGAATTGAGGGTTAAAACCCTGAAACATCCTTAAAAACATTGAAAAACCTTGAAAAACATTGAAAAACGCTCAAAAACCTTGAAAAACCTTGAAAAAACTCGGGGAAAAGGAAAATCACCATTGCCCACTTTTGAAGCCCAAAAGTCACCGTTGCCCACTTTTGAGGCCAGGAAAGTCACCGTTGCCCACTTTTGAGGCCAGGAAAGTCACCGTTGCCCACTTTTTGAGGCCAAAAAAGTCACCGTTGCCCACTTTTGAGGCCCGGAAAATCACCGTTGCCCACTTTTGAGGCCAGGAAAGTCACCGTTGCCCACTTTTGAGGCCAGGAAAGTCACCGTTGCCCACTTTTGAGGTCAGGAAAGTCACCGTTGCCCACTTTTGAGACCAAAAAAGTCACCGTTGCCCACTTTTGGGGCCGAAAATCACCGTTGCCCACTTTTGAATGATAGGGTTTAAATTCAGGGGGGGGTCTCTGGGGCTCCAGGGGCTCAGGGGGGGACAGGGGGGGGGGTTTAGGGGGGTTTAGGGTTTAGGGTTTAGGGTTTAGGGTTTAGGGTTTAGGGTTTAGGGTTTAGGGTTTAGGGTTTAGGGTTTAGGGTTTAGGGTTTAGGGTTTAGGGTTTAGGGTTTAGGGTTTAGGGTTTGGGGTTTAGGGTTTAGGGTTTCGGGTTGAGGGTTGAGGGTTGAGGGTTTAGGGTTTAGGGTTTAGGGTTTAGGGTTTAGGGTTTAGGGTTTAGGGTTTAGGGTTTAGGGGCTCTACTCGTTAGAAGGCTTTTTTAGGGCACACAGCAACTCTTCCGGCCAGGAGGCGACGCGGACTCCATGCCCTCCGGGACGGCGCCGTTGAAGCTGGACATGACCTTCAGCCTTGCTCGGAGCTCTACTCCCCTCAGAACCTTAAAAAAAGTAATATTCTTAATATCCTCAGAACCTTAATAAGAGTAATACTCTTAGTATTCCTTAGAATCTTGATAAAAAATAATATTCTGAATATCCTTAGTTAATAAAAGTAATATTCTTAATTATAAACAAGAATTAAGAAAAATAATTCCCAAGGGGTATATAGGGAGTCTCTTCTGTCAGGCTACTTGGAGGTTCATGGGTCGTTTTCAGCAGGGTCATAGCCAGTCATGAAACTACGTTACCCGACTTACAACCCCACTTATAGCTACCCATGAACCTTCAAGTAAAGCTACCTGCCAAAAGAGAATTCGGCATCCCGCCTGCTGGCGGATCAAGACGCCATGTGCAGTGAAACTGGATGATATGGCTCGGACATTCAGGGTTTAGGGTTTAGGGTTCAGGTCAAGGGTTTAGGGTAACCCTAAGCATGCAGCAGGCTGCCTCAATCTAAGCTGGTCCGTGTGAAGAAGACCAGGCATGTGCAGCGAAATCCTGTCGACAACGGCTATGCACGTCTTGCCACACTCAACTTCAGGTCGTAGCTTTATGATCTTTGCATCAACCTCGATACCTAAACCTACTGGAGCACGGCGTTGTCAAGCAATCAGGAAGGGACAAATGCTAGCTGGCGCAGGCGGATTGACTTGCATCCCTCAACTCGAGTGTTCTTGCCCGTGACAAGCCTTTTTCGGAATAAGTCGCAAAAGCAAAGGCATCCTGGAGGCAAAACAGCTGGCAGCTTGTACAAGTGAATTCGGGGCCAGGCCACAGCCTGCAGGACACGGGTAGCCCACAAGGCATCTGACTTTGCCAGACGCCTGTGGCAACCGCTACCACACCCAGGCTCCAGACAAAAGTCCGCAAAAGCTAACATCAAGTTGTCGGTGGGGCCTGGAAACCCTAAACCCGAAACCCTAAACCCTAAACCCTAAGGTACCAAGGACCCCACCACTTCTGTGCCCCTAGTATGACTTTTGTCTCCTCATGGGTCCCTCGACCTCATCTCGGTATCCTGGATTCGATCCGAAGCGCGCTCCTGAATCCCAGGTCCCCATCTGGGCTTCAGGTTTAGGGTTTAGGGTTTAGGGTTTAGGGTTTAGGGTTTAGGGTTTAGGGTTTAGGGTTTAGGGTTTAGGGTTTAGGGTTTAGGGTTTAGGGTTTAGGGTTTAGGGGGGTACAGGGGGGGGTCTCTGGGGCTCCAGGGCTTAATTTTGGAGGAGGCTTCGGGGGGTTTAGGGGGGTTTAGGGTTTAGGGTTTAGGGTTTAGGGTTTAGGGTTTAGGGTTTAGGGTTCAGGGTTCAGGGTTCAGGGTTCAGGGTTCAGGGTTTAGGCACGGTTTAGGGTTTAGGGTTTAGGTTTTCCCAAACACATTCTTGGAGCATTCTCGGGTTCGGACTCCGGTCATCCGACACCTCGCCACGCACAAGTCTTCGCACCCAGTTTAGCTGACTGCAAACTCGAATCACTATTTGCTTAAGAACCCCCCCCCCAAAAAAAAAAATATAATGAGATAAAATAAACAACAACAATAATACTACTAGTAATAGTAACAATAAATTACAATTATAAGAATAAGAAGAATAATGCCTATATTACCCTTACAAGGAAGAATACTTCTATTTTTGAGGGGTGCTTAAGCAATTCGTAGAAATCTCGGAGGGTGTAAGCACCAGACCAGGATACGCCAATCAATTGATGCGTCCACATTGGAGAAGGCAATCTTCATCACCTGCCGCAAGTGTTTGGTTGCAACCCCCCCCCCCCCCCCCCCCTCCCCAGCAGCTAATTACCCTAAACCCTAAACCCTAAACCCTAAACCCCAAACCCTAAACCCCAAACCCCCAACCCAATGAGGACTATCTAGCGGCAGTCTCGGGTCAAACAAGGGCTCTGCAGCTGCCGACAGCTGCAGGGCTTCCTGTGGTTGCGGTTTTTCAACCGCCCACGACACTATGAGACCCTTAGAACCTTAATAGAATAATATTGGGGTTTAGGGTTTAGGGTTTAGGGTTTAGGGTTTAGGGTTTAGGGTTTAGGGTTTAGGGTTTAGGGTTTAGGGTTTAGGGTTTAGGGTTTAATATCCTCTTGGGTTTTATATAAACAAAATTAAACAATAATTCTCAAGGGGGATATAGCCACATGCTGGCCTTTCGCATCCACTCATCGTGCTCGGTCGATGCATTGAGCGACGGCAACTCCTCGAAGATGCCGCGCCTCTGCAGCAAAGGAGGTTCAGGTGATCGCTTTCGGGGCGGATGGGTTTGAGGGTTTCGGGTTTAGGGTTCAGGGTTTAGGGTTTATTGTCTAGGGTTAGGGTGATGCGCACCGCACCTTCTGCATTCCGCATAAGGGTCCACGGCAGCCGAAGGCAGCGCCACTGGCACCACCTCGCCAAGGGCACTACAGTGACTACAGGGAAGGAAGCCTCCGCGAATGCGGGTTCCCGTGGCCTCCTGGCGATCCTTGTTTGTCGGCGTACTGCGCAAGAGACAGGATCAAAGCTATTGCTGCCAGACGCCGAGTCTCGACTGAACGCAAGTGTCCGAGGCTCACTGGAGGACATCAGAAGCAACTTTTGTTAGCTTCACACTAGGCTCCCAGGTCCAGCACTAACTTCCATAAAACCCCAAACCCTAAACCCTGAAGCCTAAACCCTAAACCCTAAACCCCCCCGCTCTTCTTCTCTTGGCAGCTCCGGACTCAGCGCCTGTGAGATCGCGGCCTTGTCGGGGCCTCCTTTCCAGAGCAGTCCTGAGAAAGGGGCGCCAGCTACTGTATTCTTATTATTATTTTTGTTATCATTTTTATTATTATTCCTATTATTCTTTTTGTTATTAATACTATCAAAAATGTTCATATTAGTAGTATGTCTTTTCAATATTACTGTTCTAATTCTTGTTCTTCTTAGTTGCCACCTGAGGCTCTGCAAGCTGCCCCCCTGCCCAAAGCCTTCAACTTTTTGAACGCTATTTGACATTTAATAATATGAATAATATTGATAATATTCACAATATCAAGAATATTAATAATTTTGATAGTAATATTAATAATATTAATAATATTAATAATATTAATATTATAAATAATATTAATAATATTAATAATATTAATAATATTAATAATATTAATAATATTAATAATATTAATAATATTTATAATATTAATAATATTTATAATATTAATAATATGATTAATATTAATAATATGATTAATATTAATAATATTAATAATATGAATAATATTAATAATATTGATAATATTAATAACATTGATAATATTAATCATATTAATAAGAGTCTCCTCGATTTTGGTGACGGATCCGCTCAGGACCCTCGTGATGCCCAGCTCATCGAGCAGCTCGGGTGTGACCTCCAAATCGCGCACTGCACCCCGCAGCACTTCCATCCACACCCACCCACACACACACACCCGCGGTGTAGGGTTTAGGGTTTAGGGTTTAGGGTTTAAGGTTTAGGGTTCAGTGTTCAGGGTTTAGGGTTTAGGGTTTAGGGTTCAGGGTTCAGGGTTCAGGGTTCAGGGTTCAGGGTTTGGCCTCCCAGGGAGCCTGCTCCAGGATGGTGGCGGCCTTACCAGCACAAGTACAGCCGCAGTTGAACTCCACTCTGGGGAAGTAAATCCCCTCCCCCGAATATTAAGCCCCCTAAACCCTAAACCCTAAACCCTAAACCCTAAACCATACACCCTAAACCCTAAACCCTAAACCCTAAACCCTAAACCCTAAACCCTAAACCCTAAACCCTAAACCCTAAACCCTAAACCCTAAACCCTCCCCCCTATTCGGGGAGGGAAGTAGATTGAGAGATCAGCCCCCGAGGCCCCGGCCCAGGGCTTTCGTCTGAGACGGCCGACTCTGGCAGCGTAGCACTCTGGTGGCCTCCCATGGCTTGGAGGATCTGGTCACTACAATAACATGATCTTGCAACAGATATTTTGGTACTCTATATGGGTGTTTGTCCCTTTTGGGGTACCCTAAATATTAGGTGCCGTGTTTTTTAGGGACCCAAACAGAGAAAGGCCAAGGGGCCAGGAGCCGACAGCGACTTGATGGCACTCGTCGCCTTCCGCCGGGCAGCACGTCGTGGCATGGGTACTTGTAAGTAGTGTTCTTCAAGTAGAGAAACGATGGCTAAATCCGTAAGGCCCCGGCTGTGCACTCCAACGATAAGGTGGTCAGCTATCTGGTGGGCTTCGCGAAGAATGTGGGCCTCCATTTCGCCCCCGGACACCGTGCTTGGAGGTTCATGGGTAGTAGGGTTATAAGTACCCTGAGGTTATAGCCAGTTATAGTTACATTTACCCTACTTGTGACCCCACGTATGCCAGTACCCATGAACCTTCAAGTACGCAAAGGCTCTGAGCACAGGCCTGCGCATCATGCAGGAAGCACCATGAACCGTCGACATAGACAACGGTGGCGCCTTGTCTGGTCGTCTTATGGTGCACAGATAAGGCACCTAAACCCTACACCCCGTAAATCCCCCTAAACCCTAACCCCAAAAAAAACCCAAAACCCTAAACCCTCAATGCTTGTCATGTGGCCTCGCGCGGAGGCCTCCCACGGCATTTCCAGACTGCAGCAGGCGGTCACCTCGGCAAAGTCTGCTGTGCTTTGCACCTCGTGTAGAACGTCTTGGAGCGCTACAGGGCTCAGGATTTAGGGTTTAGGGCCCTAAACCCTAAACCCTAAACCCTAAACCCTAAACCCTAAACCCTAAACCCTAAACCCTAAACCCTAAACCCTAAACCCTAAACCCTAAACCCTAAACCCTAAACCCTAAACCCTAAACGGATGAGGTAGGGAAGGACAAGATCTGATACGATCTGGAGCGCAAAACGAGCCGTAAGCCGGTCTGGGCACCCAACAGAGCTGCGGAAGCCTCGAGCATGCGGCGCAAGGGGGGGGGTGGGGGGGTTAGGTAGGGTTTAGGGTTTAGGGTTTAGGGTTTAGGGTTTAGGGTTTAGGGTTTAGGGTTTAGGGTTTAGGGTTTAGGGTTTAGGGTTTAGGGTTTAGGGTTAGGTTTAGGGTTTAGGGTTTAGGGTTTAGGGTTTAGGGTTTAGGGTTTAGGGTTTAGGGTTTAGGGTTTAGGGTTTAGGTTAGGGTTTAGGGTTTAGGGTTTAGGGTTTTAGGGTTTAGGGTGGTTTAGGGTTTAGGTTTAGGGTTTAGGGTTTAGGGTTTAGGGTTTAGGGTTTAGGGTTTAGGTTTAGGGTTTAGGGTTTAGGGTTTAGGGTTTAGGGTTTAGGGTTTAGGGTTTAGGGTTTAGGGTTTAGGGTTTAGGGTTTAGGGTTTAGGGTTTAGGGTTTAGGGTTTAGGGTTTAGGGTTTAGGGTTTAGGGTTTAGGGTTTAGGGTGGGTTTATGGTTTAGGGTTTAGGGTTGGTTTAGGGTTTAGGGTTTAGGCTTTAGGCTTTAGGCTTTGGGCTTTGGGCTTTGGGCTTTAGGCTTTAGGCTTTAGGCTTTAGGCTTTAGGCTTTAGGCTTTAGGGGTCCGCCAATTCGGGGTGCCCATTTTTGGGTGGCGCCTACGAGAAGGATTTTGTATGTTGGAGGAAAATGAAGGGGTGCCCTATTTTGGGAAATGCACATAGGAGGAGCGGGGGGGCTTCTTGGTTTTGGGGCTTCATGATTTTGGGGCGCTGCTTCCCAGGCGCATGCAAACCCCTAAACCCTAAACCACCCTACACCCTAAACCCTAACCCAAAACCCTAAACCCTAGACACGAACCCTGAGCATCGCGGTCCTTCAAGCTCTTTCTGCGCTGAGAGTCGCCGACGATCCCGGAATTGATCCCACCTGTGAGGCCCCTATTGTTGTTTAGGGTTTAGGGTTTAGGGTTTGGGGTTTGGGGTTTAGGGTTTAGGGTTTAGGGGGCTCAGGGTTGGGAATCAGGGAGTAGCTACCCTACCCTATACAATTCCTTAAAGGGGTAGATAGGGGGTTAGGTTTGAAGCACCTGCTTCCCCGAATGTCCCTTGTAAGCACTAGAAAGCTACGAAGGAATGACACTTTCAGGGTTTTGGGGTGTAGAGGAATCCAAGCCGAAAGCCTCATCAGCGCGAGAGAGACCTTCTGCTTCAGCGCCTGTGAGCAAAGGTACCAAGATGTATGCTAGTGAGCAATACATCCAAGTACCAAGTTTCCGAGACCCTAAACCCTAAACCCTAAACCCCAAACCTTTTGTCCAACATCTGGCAACCCCGTAATGCCGCGCAATGAGCCATCATCAGTGAGTTGAAGAGGACCGTCTTGTAGCTCATGATCCAGACCTTGGAGGCCCACGCGGCCCACGCAAAAGCGCGCGGCGGTCGAGCTTGCTCATGGAGATATAAAACGTATGCACATATACATATCATCTACATCTACGTCTACATCTACATCGACATATACATATACATATATATATATATATACATACACATATACACAGATACACATATATACATATATACATATATACATATATACATATATACATATATACATATATACATATATACATATATACATATATATATATATATATATATATTGTGTGTGTGTATGTAGGAGTTGAGGCCTCGACGCCTTGATAAAGACCAAGCCATCCACTTTTCCGCACGATCTCGGCCTCGGCGATGGCGGCTCCCCTACTCCGCAAGGCCGATCCCGCAATGCCAGCGCATGTTTAGAGGTTGCTCAGGCTTAGGGTTTAGGGTTTAGGGTTTAGGGTTTAGGGTTGAGGGTTGAGGGTTGAGGGTTGAGGGTTGAGGGTTGAGGGTTTAGGGTTTAGGGTTTAGGGCTGAGGGTTTAAGAGGTTTAGGGGGTTTAGGGGTTTAAACTATGAGGTGGCGGCGAGCATGCCCCACAAGCCCAGGTGGTTGCCGCCAGTTGTCTGAATGACGGCCTCTGGCAGCTTTGGTTGCCAGGGGTGCTGACACCTACTCGGAGGTTCATGGGCAGTTCTAAGTAGGGCTATTTGTACCCTACATGAGGCCATAACCAGATATAGTGAGAGCTACCCAAACCTCTATAACCCCAAGCAGAGCTACCCAAGTAGGGGACCGAGGCCACGGTGCAAACACACGAGGGGCAACGGTGGCCTTTGCGCGAATCAGGGGGTAGGTCAGGAGCGTGGCGACAGCTTTCGACACCCCCGAGATCCAAAACCTGGCGCTGAGCAGGGCTACACTCCCCAGACTAAAACTTAGGGGTTTAGGGTTTAGGGTTTAGGGTTCAGGGTTCAGGGTTCAATACTCAGGGTTTCTGGGTTAAGCCTTTCCCCGCGGTGACGGCCGGTCCCTGCAACGGAAAAATGAGCCGGCCCGGCATGTCTGCGGAGGTCAAGTGAGAGTTGGAGGCCCTGTCCCGCACCGCCTGGTGTGCTTCTCAGCAGGTTCAGGGCTTTTGGGGTTTGGGGTTTGGAGTTTAGGGTTTAGGAGGGTAGGGTTCAAGGCTTTTGGGGCCAGCGTTTCTCCCTTCAAGACAAGGAAGGCCTTGATGAGATCGGAAAGCTTGCCGACCTCAAGTAGTTCTCTGATATGCAGATCCTGTAATCCGGCACCCCTCTAGTACTTGGAGGTTCATGGGTACTTATCATTTATAAGTCGACTGCTAACCTAGTTAGAGGACATAGGGGGCCTTATAAGTAGAGTTATAATTGGGGCTACGAGTACCTATGAACGTCCAAGTAAGGATCTCCCTGAGGGAGACTCTGATTTCGAGAACTGCCCAAGAGAGCTCCAATCTCTGATCTCTGGGGCCGTGGGCCAACGTGAACATCAGGGCAGGGTTCAGCGAGAGCAGCAATGCCACCGGGAGCCTGCAGAAAGCCACCCTAAACCCTAAACCCTAAACCCTAAACCCTAAACCCTAAACCCTGAACCCTTAAACCCTAAACCCTAAACCCTAAACCCCCCTCTCTCCCCCGCAACCACGCATGCCACCCTCGCCATAGCTCCGCGGCTCCTCCGGTACCTGGCACACGCGCCGTTATGCACTCACCAAGAACAGCAACATAAGCCCTATTTGGGGTTTAGGGTTTAGGGTTTAGGGCTTAGGGCTTAGGGTTTAGGGTGCATGGGTTGGGTTTTGGGCCTAGGATCAGGTACAGGACGCAATGGGACGCAAGTGGGCGCACGGGCCATGCGGAGGAACGTGCTGAAGAAGCCTTTGGATGCGGGATCGGCCTCCGCAAATCAGCGCAGACTTGCATCCACACAAGTACACGAGCACACGTGGGGGTTTCCGAAATTAGGGGGTACCTTATTGGGGTCCTCAGCATGGAGGGAATCCTACTATTTGGGGTGTTTCTTATGGGTCCATTATTTCGTAAAACCCCCACATGGGAAAAAGATCTGGGTCTCCCCAACGCGGCCTGATTCACGTTGGCAACGACATCAAAAGGTGTCGTCAAGATTCGATTGAACCTGTCCAGCGCTGGCCCTGTTGCCCGACACCCTAACCACCGGGAAGCCCAAACCCGCCAAACACTCGCAAGTCATCATGGGGGGATCTAGATCCTAAAAAGTAGCTGCCCCTATTAAGGGCTCGCCCTAAACCCTACTTGGAGGTTCATGGTACTTATTAACCAATTATAACTGTACTTATAACTGTACTTATAACCATATTAGGGGCACTTAAGGGGCTTATAAGTGGGCTATAAGTACAGTTATGAATGGCGAATAAGTACCATGAACCTCCAAGTAAACCCTAAACCCCGAACCCTAAATAAACCTGAACCCTAAACCCTAAACCGCATCCGTACCACTGTTCGGGTGTGGGCAAGAAGGCCAAGCAAGCAACTGCTGCGCGAGCATGTTGACGACCAGGGCGGCAATGGTCCCCAGCCTTTGCAGGCGCAGGGGTTTGGGGGTTTTGGGCTTGTTTAGGTTTAGGGTTGAGAGTTTTGGGTTCAGGGTTGAGGGCATGGAGCTCTCTAATCCCTAAACCCTAAGCCCTAAACCCTAAACTCTAAACACTAAACCCTAAACCCTAAACCCTAAACCCTAAACCCGCACCGCCTCAGCTCAGGCCCACACTTTTCGCAGGACGGCTCATGGACCCGAAGCTGACGCAGGCTGAGTTGCACGAAGACCGTCTGCCAAACGAAGAAGCCAACCTCAACGGGAGTTTAGGGTTTGGGGTTTAGGGTTTGGAGTTTAGGGTTTGAGGTTTAGGGTTTGGAGTTAGGGTTTGGGGTTTTAGGGTAGGGTTTAGAAGTGTGGGGGGGTTTCGGGTGTTCGGGTTCAGGGGTTAGGGCCCAGGGAGAATTTAGGGTTGCTGGCGCTGCAGGCATCAGGGAATCTTGAATGAGTCCCGCACATTGGAGGTGATGGTCTGAATCAACCGCCTGTGGCGAATCTGCATTCGGGAGACCTTTGGTAACTCCAAGGACGGTACACTGGACTGGAGCCCCCCCCCTCTCTCCCCACCAAAAAGAGGATCCTGAACGCTACGTGAACTCGCCTAAACCGGGATAGTCAGTCGACTTCTAGATCCTTGTAGGGGTCCCCGGGTCACAGCCCGCCCCCACCCACCCACCCGGCGCGCACCCGAGCAAGCCCTTGTAGAGGCCGCCCAGACCCTGCTGTTGAAGCAAACGCTTCCTGAGGCGGGGCCGCAGGCTGCACTCAGCCACAACAGAGCTCAGGGTCTACTTGGAGGTTCATGGGTAGGTATAAGTGTAGGGTTGCAAGCATAGGTACTACCCATGAACCTTCAAGCAGGGTTTAGGTGTAAGCGAGCTGGGCCCTGGGCGCAACCAAGGCAGCCTTAGCGAAAATCGCACAACATGTGCTCGAAGACTCCAAGGATTCTTGAGGGCGGGTGCCACAATCTAGTTGTAATAGTAACGATTGCAATATTTTGGGGTATATGAGGGGACCCCTGTGCATAATCAAGAAGGGATTGAATCTGAAGCATGGGTCCCCAGGGCTCTTTGCTATGGTCGAGTATAGATAAAGTATAGTATAATATAGTATAGTATTGTATTGTATCGTGTAGTATAACATCGCATCGTCCTTAATTAAAGATCACAAAGGCCCGTGACACTGATGACTACAGCTTCCCTACCTGGAATCCTCGCCGCCCCCATGCAGCCTTCACGCTAGCTGGATAAGCCCCGCGCGGATCCTCCATACACTTGCTGCTGAAGCTTGATGGTATCAATCCTGATCTGCACCAGCACTTTGCAAAGCTCTCACTTCTCCCTCCTGCAAGCCTAAACCCTAAACCCTAAACCCTCAACCCTCAACCCTAAACCCTAAACCCTAACCCTAAACCCTAAGCATCTGTTGGCCCGGACGGGAAGAGAATGGCTTCAGCCCCAACCGAGCCTCAAGTGCAGCATTTCACATCATGACCTCTCACACCTTGCAGACCCTGCCGAGGCTTCCGCTGACAAGTCCGGAACGGACCTTTGAAGCTCATATAGAATATCGTATAGTACAGCACAATAAACACATGAGATCATAAGATACAGTATCATGACATAACATCGTACACAACACAAACGCAACAGAGTGACCTATCATACCATGTAGATTCATCCAGTGTAGCATCATATAGTATGACAGATCAGAATGCGATGCACCAGAGCATACTCACGTGGATCTGGCTCCGCAAGCACGCCGAAAGCCGTCTCCTTGGGTTCCGGCCTCTTGCCAAACCTTCTCAGTATGGTATTCACAGTCACGTGCATCACGCAATGGAGGTTTCCCAAAACAGGGGCGCCCCTATATATATATATATATTATCTATATATCCCCCCAAAAGACTACAGTGACTGTATGCCTGACTATAGGGACACCCCTAAAGAGTACCCCCATGCTTTGGGAGACCCCCCCAGATTGCTTGAAAGCTGCGCCGGGCCTTCTCCCACACGGACCCGGATGCCATGGCAGAGTCTAATTAAAGGGCTTCTGAACCTTAAACCCTAAACCCTAAACCCTAAACTCTAAACCCTAAACCTTTGTTAGTGCACGCGAATCCTCAGGAGCACCACAGTACGTCCATTGAGCTGAGGCTGGTAGTCTAGGGCAGTTTTTTGGTTCATTGTTCAGTGTCCGATGTGTCAATGATATCGCCTGCTTGCAGCAGAACCAGCATGCCACAGAACCTGCACTGCAGCACCTGCATAAGGCCATCCCTTTGCGCACCACTGGAACATGAGCTCTCCATCTAACTGCAAAAATGGCCACTTGGCCGGCCGCCTTGTCATTCATGAACACCATTAGTGTCAAGCCGCTACTCTTTTGCCACTCCGGATTTCCGCGCACCAACTCACGATATGAGCCTCTGGTGCTGGCGCGGCTTGGCACTGCCATCTCCAGGTCACGCAGATTCGCCATCGCCGACTATGCTCTGAAAGAAAAGTATAAAAGCTCTGCATAAGTCAAACTGAAGTTGTCGAATCGCGTCATTCTTTGTGAGCCGTGCCATGTTTGCTTCAAGTCTCGCTTGGAGGACTGCCCGGCTTTCATCCGAAAAGCTCGGGACAAGCTGTAAGCATCACAAGTTCCGAACCACGCCACTCAACCAGCCATGTACTCACGTCTTCAGACAGCAGCAAGTACCACAGAGTGTCAAGACTATCCGGATTCCCGCACCATGAAGCATGTTGCATGTTGAGCGATGTACTCACGGAGATCTTGAAACCAACACAACTGCGAAAGACATCGAAAGCTTGCAGACTCTCCTTTTCCCTGAGCCCAGCTCGCCTTCTCTGAATTCTCGGCTTCAAGCTCAGACTTCGGAATCTTAAGCTGCCGTTTCCACAGCCCCAAAGGCCAAATATTTTGGGGGCACCCCCAAGAAAAGAAGGGTTTAGGGTTTAGGGTTCAGGGCTTAGGGTTCAGGGCTGTGACGATAGCAGCACCCGCTCCTTCTTCCCCTAGCCTAATCACCCACCCGTCACAGGTCTGGCTGATGCAGACTTTGGCCCAGCAGCCTGTGTCCTCAAGGAGGCACGGATCGCATGTGACGAATGTATTGTTATGTTTATGTATATCCTGAACAATAGTTGCAAATTATAGTTGAAACTATTTTCTGATTCGTGTAACTATACAAAGATGCTATACAAAATCCGCCGAGGCCTCGGGCCGAAGGTGTATAGGTTGTGAGAACAGGCACCCCCCTCCAAATCCTCCCCCCGCACCCAAAACCCCTTTTTTTGCCTCAAATGGGTACCCCCCCCTGGGAAACCGGGGTCCGCAAGCGCACAGTTCGCCAGGAATAGAGGCAGTTGAAGCCCGTCCCAGCAGGGCCCCCCCGCCCTCCCACGCCCCCCCCAACCCCACGTCAGGCTCAAAGCCAAAGCCCCCTCCCCCCCTCCCCCCCCCCTTCTCCCTCCGGGCCTGGCTCAACTTTACGATCAACCGTCTCAACCCTCAACCTTCAACCTTGAACCTTGAACCTTGAACCCTAAACCCAAAAAAACCCTAAACCGCAAACCAAGAACCTTGAGCAAGCCCTCAACCCTAAACTAACCCTCAACCCTAAACCCCAAACCATAAACCACAAACCCGGAACCCTAAACCCTAGACCCAACCCTTATTGCTTGGGGTCCAGCGACTTGGGCGCTGCGGAATCACCATGCTCACGTGGATGCGCTGGGCCGAGCCGAGGCGGGTCGCGTAGCGTTAAAATTACACTCTACTATATTCTACCTGGTGCACACAGCTCACTGTTTCCAGTTTCCAGCCAGCAAAACCAGTTCTGGTACTAAAATGGGCATATGTCCTGGGGTTGACGTGTGCGGCGACAGATAAATTCGCGACCTCACGGTGATCTGAGGAAGAGAGCCACCCACACTCCAGGCTCTGGAGCTCAAGATGTCTGGGTCGTCTGCATGGCTTGCCGGACCTGAAACCACAAAGACCCTAAACCCTAAACCCTAAACCCCTCTGCTCATCTCTGCGTGGCAGTTACGTGTGGCAAGAGACAGAGCAGCCTGCTCCTCGATGTCCTCCGTGCGCCGCCTTGCGGTGCTTTCCTGGCATGCGCGACTTTCTCAGCACTTGGTTAGGGTTCAGGGTTTAGGGTTTAGGGTTTAGGGTTTAGGGTTTAGGGTTTGGGGTTTGGGGTTTAGGGTTTAGGGTTTAGGGTTCAGGGTTCAGGGTTTAGGGTTTAGGGTTTCGGGTTTCGGGTTTCGGGTTTCGGGTTTCGGCTTTGGGGTGTGGGGTTTCGGGTAAACCCTAAACCCTAAGCTCCATTTCCTACCAGGCGCCCCAGGACCCTAGACCCTAAACAAACAGACTCCAAGCAGGCCGACTCCGCTATCTCGATCTTTGCACGGTGGGCCTGAGCCAAAGCAATGGAATAGCGAACGATGGCTAGCGGAGTGCTGCCAGACATGCCATCGTGGTACACATGTTCGGGAGTTGATGCAAGGTGTCCTAAATGCCCCAACAAGCCCTAACCCCAAACCCTAAACCCTAAACCCTACACATCCGCGCCTTCTCCAGCAAAGCTCGTTGGGATTCCCTGACCGCCACCGTGTGCAATTCATGCCGCTGACGGGACACTCTTGGTATTTGTACTCGTTTAGCTGCACTATCTGATGACCAGCATTGCTATTCACAAGTCTGACTGCTTCTACAGTGCTATACTCGCCGGACGAGAGGCGTCTAGAACAAGCCCGAACCGCTTGGAGGAGCCGCAATGCGATGACGCAAGGGATTTCGGACCTTTTCTGACCCCCTCGACCTAGACGTTCTTGGGACCTCCCACCCCCCCCCCCCCCCCCCCCCCGCCCCGCCACTCCGGTACTCCCCTGTCTAAACCTCCACAAGCTCCCCACATCGGACCAAACTCCGAGGCGGCGCGCGCAGGCGCTCACAACTATGACGACGATTCTTGCGACCACCATGTTCATCATTTTTGTGATGATTATTGAGCTGTCTCAAGAGAACAGCAGGATTGACGTTTACCTCCACATCTCTTCTGCAGCATGGAGGGCTTCTTGGTGAACTTTCGCCTGGCGATTCTCAAGCTACCCTAGACCCTAAACCCTAAACCCTCAATCCTCAACCCTAAACCCTAAACACTGCTCAACCCTCATGCCTAGACCCTATAAACCCTAAACCGCAAGCGTGCGGTGTCTGACCTTCTGCTGCTCCATGTGGACACTGATGGCTGTGGCAGCTGCATGTCCAAGTCGTGCCTTCCTCAGAGTGTTCTCGATCTGCTTTGGGGTTTGAAGGTTCAGGTTTAGGGTTTTCAGGGTGCTAGGGTTTGAAGGTTTAGGGCTTTAGGACTTTAGGGTTTTCAGGGTTTAGGGTTTTAGGGTTTAGGGGTTAGGGTTTAAGGGCTTAAGGGTTTTAGGGTTTTAGGGTTTTAGGGTTTTAGGGTTTTAGGATTTTAGGGTTTTAGGGTTTTAGGGCTTTAGGGCCTTAGGGTTTTAGGGTTTTAGGGTTTTAGGGGTTTGGGGCTTGGGCTGAGGGGCTGAGGAGGCGGCTCTGCATCGGCCTCGTGCCCAATCGCATGGGCCTGGCCATGCTGTTTCGGGTTCAGGGTTTCCCCCAAAAATCCTCAAGCCCTGAACCCCAAACACCCTAAACCCTAAACCCTAAACCCCAAACCCTAAACCCTAAACCCCTAAACCTCCTCCCCCCCCTCTGCCTGAAGGTCCTCCTGGCGCTGCAGCTGCGCCTCGGCTGCAGCACAGCATGGCCCTCAACGGATCTGGCCCCCAAGAGGTTTAGGGTTTAGGGTTTAGGGTTTAGGGTTTAGGGTTTAGGGTTTAGGGTTTGGGGTTCGGGGTTCGGGGTTTGGGGTTTAGCAGGGGGTTCAGGGCTTCATGGGCTTAAAGGGTTTTGTGGGCTTAGTGGGCTTAGTGTGGTTTCATGGGCTTAATGGGCTTGACGGGTTTAATGGGCTTAATGGGCTTGATGGGCTTTAGTGAGTTTAGGGTGGGAGGCTGGGGCACCGGCATGACGTTCCTTTGCCTGTGTTGCCACCTCTTTCTCTGCCAGCTGGACATGATTCTCAGCCTGGCCAGCTTAGGGCTTTGACTTTGGGGTCTCGACTTTAGGCTTTAAATTCGCTAGCAATCAAACATCAAATTTCAGAAAGCTGCCAATTGTTGGCCTGCTTGAGGATGCTTCCCCTCTCTTCCTGGTACCTGCGCTCTGCCGTAACATCACGCAACGCTGAAGGTCCCACGCGCTTCGCGCACTTGAGGTCGACTTGACCCAGCCGCTTCACCACGCTGGCATCAAGCTCCTGGCGGATCAAACATGCTTCAACCAATCAGTAAAGGCGGCAAAATCTGATGCCATTCTTTCGGTGGTCCTTCTTCTTCCTCTCTGCCTCGGCTAGGATGTACTGGTGGTCGCGGACCTGCAGATGTCAGAACTGCTTCTCCACCGTACGTGGCCACACGTGACTACTGCAGCCTGAGGTTCATGACTTGCCACAGCACCACTGAGTCCTGCTAGCGAAGCAGAATCCAAAACCCTAAACCCTAAACCCTCATCCCTAAACCCTAATCCCTAACTCACTGCTTCATTCAGGCCGTCCTGGCTGCAGTGTCGGCCAAGCTTGGGGCAGCCCATATCCTAACCACTCGACTACCCCGATATCAGAGCTCCAGCAATCCCAAAGGCTCCAATATCCCTTAATTAAGGAATGTATACCTTAATGAAGGAATATATACCTTAACTAAGGAATATATCCCTTTATTCAGGAATATGTACCTTAATTAAGGAATAGAAACGTTAATTAAGGAATATATCTGTATACCTTAAGTCAGGGATCCTACTATGATTTAAGGTATGTTCCTTCATTAAGGATATTGGAGTCTCTGGGTAAGGCTCCTAAGGCATGCAAGCCCCAGCAGCTGGATTTTCACCTGGTGGTCGAAGCGGTGGACAAGACATGCCTGCAAGTGCATGGTTTTCACGTCTCCTTGACCCTAAACCCTAAACCCTAAACCCCAAACCCTAAACCCCAAACCCTAAACCCTAAACCCTAAACCAGCAGTTCTCACTCGCCGTGTGGCCTGCCCAGCTCGAGGCGAGACTTCATGGACAGCTCATTACCTGGCCTGATTTCTCTCTAACCCTACACCCTAAACCCCAAACCCTAAACCCTAAACCCTGACTCTGCGAGGAAAGGCTGAAAGTCAAGTCTACATCCCGCACCCGAAACCATCCGAGCTTTGGAAACTTTAAGAGCAACAACCGTTCAGATGTGGATCCTGGTTATTTATGCTTGAGCCGAGAAAACATTGACCAGCGCAGTCCACAGTGGCTGCCACAAATCGCGGAGCTCGCGTGCAACACAGGCTATAGCTCATTTGATCCAAACAACCGCCACACCTTTTTTGGAGCGTGCTCCCCAGCCACATCATGAACAGATGCGGGTAGTTCTCTCAAATAGGATCCCTTCTTAGGCCCTTCTTGATAGATATCCTACTGTAGAGGAAGGCAAGCAGGGAACCCTAAACCTGAACCCCTAAACCCCAAACCCCAAACCCGAATGTAGAGGCTGGGTGGCCACAAAGGGGCCCAGATTTCGAGAACTACCCCTGCCGCGATCTTCGGGGCTGCACTGCACGGCTTCTTGAGCCGTCAGGGCATCGTCATGTCCTCGTCAATCGAGCCCAGGCCTGCAGCGTGGCGTGCTTTTGACCAGCGGGGCTGAATTTTGAGAACTGAACATATGGGGGTTTGCGACAATAGCGGACCCTAAAATAGACCCCCAAATATTTAGAATAAGGACCCCAATAAGGTACCGTAAACCCCCGTATAGGTAAAGAACTGCCCCAATGGACGGCGAAGATCCGAGAAGGGCACGGACCAGCTGCTGAACACCCACACCAGCAGGTCCACCTTAGCTCAAAGCAGGATTTAGGGTTTAGGGTTTAGGGCTTACGGTTGAGGGTGCGGAGAAGCAAAGAACAAAGCATAGCACAGCCAACGCTTCCATCCGAAATGTGAGTGGCCCACGTCGGTGGATGGCGCCGCGTCAGCCGCTGCTACCTTTAAGCACCACATTCAGTCGGGGATTTCCGAAATTG
Organism: Symbiodinium natans; assembly: GCA_905221605.1. NCBI lineage: Eukaryota > Dinophyceae > Suessiales > Symbiodiniaceae > Symbiodinium > Symbiodinium natans. The sequence continues at coordinate 54,180 of CAJNDS010002113.1, forward strand.
GGGGGGTACCATCTTGGGGTCCTTACTATAAGGGAACCGAAAATTTGGGGACTATATTAGGGGTCCGTTATTTGCGTAAGCCCCCAGTTGCTCGATCCGGTTGCTGAAAGTGCTAGCAGCATTGCTCCAAGCTGCTGCCTTTTTTAAGATGCCCTCTGGCAGAGACGATGCGGTTTGACAGCCATAAGCTTGAGGAGGAGTCTATTGACGAAATAGACACAGGCGCGCTCGAACGCCTCCTTCGCGCACGAGAGTGGCATGGGGCCGTGACCTCTGCACAGCTTTCGGTGCATCTTTCAGAGGCGCCACGGGTCCCCCTTCTTCACTCCCGGAAAAATCTCCAAAACTTCGAAGGGATCGAAGATCTACGCGGCTTTTGCGTAGTCGGGACCTTGGCAACGAGCAAGGTCACGAAGGCAAGCCTACTTCCAGGGGCGCGCAACGAGGTATGATTATTCTTGGGCAGGAAGCCGCTAAAGGCTCCGGAAGGCACGTTGGAAGTTAGGGTTTAGGGTTTAGGGTTGAGGGTTTAGGGAACATGGCCTGATTCACCAATGTAGCAGAGTGCACGTGAAGACAATGCGAACCACGCAGACGCAATGTCCGGAATTTAACTGACCCTGCTGCATACCAACTGAACAGCGACCACATGTTCTTGACAAATTCAGATTCTCACCCAGTATCGACTTCGCAGCATCACAGAATATGCTGTTGGACATGCAGACCCCTTCGAAGATGCCGGCCGATGTGCAAAAGACACGTCTTCTGAGGCCGCAGCTCTTGAACCAGGACACGGCATGTAGGCGCGTGCCCTCAAATGGACACCGGCCATGCATGACCAGGTAGTTGTCCAACAGCACCATGTCGCCCGGCCTTACTGGCACATCAACCCTAAACAGTTACTTGGAGCTTCGTGGTACTTATTCACCCATTCTCACTGTACTTATAACGGTACTTATCCGCCGACCCCGCCTTTGGGGTCGAGCGCCCGGGAAGCCCCTTACACCGGAGGTAGGCCTGACGACCCCCCCCCCCCACCCTCCCCTTCCCCCCCGACCAGGGACCCCCCCTCCCGGCCCCCAAAAGCTCAAAAACACTTTTTTTGTCGTTTTCAGAACCCACAAAAACGCTCCGTGCGTGCTTGCCCTGCCTACCCCCTACTCCTCACTCCCCCCTGCCCCCCTGACCCCCTCCCCTTCCGCCCCCCGACCAGGGACCCCCCTCCCGGCCCCCAACTCAAAAACTTTTTTTGTCTCCTTCAAAACTAGTCCTGACGAACCCCCCTACCCTCCCCTTCCCCCCCCTTCCCGGCCCAAAAGCTCCTTCCGTCCCCCGACCAGGGGCCCCCCCCCCCCCCCCCCCCGACCTGACCGACCCCCCCCCTCCGGCCCCAAAAAACTCAAAAACACTTTTTTTGTCAGGTTCAGAACCGACGATTTGACACCCCCAACCCACAAAAACGCTCCGTGCGTGCTTGCCCTGCCCAGCCCGAAGTCCATCACCCAAACCGAAGCCCTTGACCCCCAACCCCCCCCTTTCCCCTGATTTTTCGACCTGACGACCCCACCCACCCCCCGTGCGTGCTTCCTCCCGGCCCAAAAACTCAAAAACACTTTTTTTGTCGGTTTCGATTTGTCACCGCCAACCCACAAAAATGCTCCGTGCGTGCTTGCCCTGCCCCTACCCCCTACTCCTCCCAAGCCCGAAGTCCATCACCCAACCCCCCTCTCCCCCCCTTTCTGCCCCCACCCCCGCTCCCCCCCCCCTGACGACCCCACCCCCACCCCCTCCCCTTCCACACTCCCCTGACCAGGGATTTTGCTGACCCCTCACCCACCGACCTGCCCCCACCCCTTTCATCGCGTATTAGCAGGTTACATAGATGGGAGGTAAATCCTGACGATCCACCCCCCCCTTACCCTGCCCCTACCGCCTACTCCCCCCAAGCCCGAACCACCCTCCGCACCCCCCGACCTGACGACCCCCCCAACCCCTCCCCTTCCTGACCCCCCCCCTGACGACCCCACTTCCGCACCCCCTGACCAGGATTTTGCTGACCCCTCGTTTCCCTAGCAAGAACCTTTCTACATGCGAGTTAGATCTTGACGATCCACCCGACGACCCCACTTCCCCCCCGACCAACCCACCCGACCTGTCAACCCCCACCCCCACCCCCTCCCCTTCCGCCCCCCGACCAGGGACCCCCCCCTCCCTCCCACCAAAAAACTCAAAAACACTTTTTTTGTCTGTTCTGAGACGATTTGACACCCCCAACGGGGAGGGGGGGGGTCCCTGGTCGGGAGGGGAGGGTGGGGGGGGGTTGTCACCTCGCGTGTAAGGACGCACAGAGCGTTTTTGTGGGTTGGCGGTCACAAATTGACGGTTCTGAACCCGGCAAAAAAAGTGTTTTTGAGTTGGGGGTCGGGAGGGGGGTCCCTGGTCGGGGGGCGGAAGGGGAGGGGGTGAGGGTGGGCGTCAGGCCCTGCACTCCCTGCCCCCTCTGACGACCCCACCCCCACCCCCTCCCCTTCTGCCCCCGACCAGACGACCCCTCCCGACCCCCAAAAACTCAAAAACACTTTTTTTGTCAATGCCGACGATTTGTAACCGCCAAACCACAAAAATGCTCCGTGCGTGCTTGCCCTGCTCATACCCCCTACTCCTCCCAAGCCCGAAATCCATCACCCAAACCCGTCCCTTGCCCCTGACCCTTACCCCCTACCCCCTCTCCCCCATGACCCTGCAATTCCGCCCCTCTGCCTACCCACCCCTGCCTCCCTGACCCCCCCCCCGACCTGACGACCCCTCCGCGTCCATCACCCAAACCCGAAGTCCATCCCTTGCACCTGACCCTTACTCCCTACACCCCCCTTCTCCACCCCGACCAGCAGGGGACCCGGACCCACCCGACCTGTTGACCTGCATGGTCGAGCAACAGGGGCTGGTAATGGCCCCATGCCTAAAGGAACCCGACCCAGCGAAGGACGTAGAACAGATTCAGGGGGCATGACGGAAGGGGGACGCCAAACAAGATTAGATTGTGTCTGCTGGCGCGTCCTCCCTTACAATAGAAGCAATGTCGGAAGCATCGGAAACATCTGAGATACGAAATGGAATGTGAAAACAACCTTAGTAAACGCATGGGCCGACCCCACACGCGCGCCGACCCCCCGGCTCCACGGGGGTCGGCGGCAGCGGCGTTAGCCCTTAAATCGGGCAGCGCGAGGTCCCCAAGGACCGAGCATTGGCGGACCTTTTAGCCCGGGTCGTCCCGGGAATAGCCTTGCTGGCCTCTGGCCTTCTGCGAAGCAGAATTAGGCCGAACGCCAGTGCCGCCGACCTTTCGCGGCCCGGTCGGTTTTCGTGGGTTGAGGCACGAAAAATGGGACGGGCGCGGATGCCCATGATGCCCCCCAAGGGGCGCGCATCATGAGCATCAGCGGGTTCAGCCCGGGACCCCCAGGCGCGCATCAGGGGACCCCGGGGGCGCATCAGGAGCATGATGCCCCCCAAAGGGCGGGCATAGGACCCTAAACCGTAAACCCTTGACGGATCTGCTCGCCCCGCGCTTCTGCCTGCGCTGCCCGCCCATGGGCGCAGCCCCTTAAAATAACCATCATCGGGCACTTGAGGGGCTTACAAGTGGGTGATAGGTACAGCTATAGTTGGTTAACAAGGCCCATGAACCTCCAAGTAAGGAGAGCAGAGTCCCAAAGAGTCTGAGGACCGGGCTCCATCTTTACTGGGACCGCGCAATCTAGGGTCACTTGGTCCAGGTGCTTCAGCCATTCGACCTGTGGCGAACAGAAGGAAGAGGTCCTGCTGCATGGGGTGGGGAGGGTTCTTCTTAGTTATGATCCTTTTGGGGTTCCCTTCTGAAAAAGAGCGGAGTCTTATGTATGTAGGGCACCCTTAACAGGCACCATAATTGTCGAGAGTCTACCCACGTGCAAGCCCGATGTGCTTGGTGGGCCTCCACCTTATCGCCACTTTTGCCGTAGAAGACGTCGGTTTTGTTAATCCTGGACCTTGGGGGGAGGGGGGGTAGGGGGGGGGGGGGGGGGGGGGGGGGGGGGGGCCCAAAATCTTGGTGCCCTTCTGGGGTTCTTGTGGCAACAGGGGGGCTGACATGTAGGACTCCGGGACACCAAAGGTACCCATAACTTGCAGAACTACTCATGCAGCAGCGCTCAGAGTCTCTAAGTCCAACAGCCAAGACCAACCTGAGACTGCCGGGAGGTCTCACGACCCACGTCAAAGCGGCAACGTTCATACTTGCCGTTGGCTAGTCGCACGTGAAGGATCAGCAAGAATCATGAGAGTCATACCTAGCGGTCCACTCCTTGCTATTCCCGCTGCCCACTGTAAAGTGGATCAAGACATGGTGTGACTAAGAGCAGTCTGAGGGGCGCCCCGGTAGTCTCCTTCGGAGCCAGCACTTCAGTCTCATTTTGGGGGGGGGTCCTTCTTGGGGCCGCCATTATAGGGGAATTTTGAATTTGGGGGTCTGTATTGGGTGTCCCTATACCCCGTTTCGCCGTCATGTCGCGGAGCGCCTGCGCTTCTCCGAAGACCTTCTCGCGCTCAGACCGAAGATATTCCTCAGCTGTCTCCTCTCACTTAGGGATTCGATTTCAAAATTCCCCACACACCAAACACAAAGTGAAAGGTGGCACATTGCCGAACGATCCTGCTCAGCTAGGTGGCTGCATGGGAGTGCATGGACCCCCACCAGCAGGGCTCTCCAGTTGCATGATGGCGGATGACGGGATACTGTGGCATCGCCCGCACCTGCATGTTCCGAGCATCATACACTTGCAAAAGCGCACAGGCGCGCCCATCGCTCTCACACCTGCAGGATCTTGCTGCCATCGTAGTCCGACTTCTCCCATCGGAGCTCTGTCTTGAAATCAACCTGAACCAGGCGAAAGCCGAGCCAGGTTTTTTACATGAAGACAGCACTCGTCTGCACCGGGCGTGAAGTCTGGCTTGCTGCAAAGACATCAACCAATTTCGGTCAAGGCAGCCTTCATCTTCAAGGCCTGTCACCAGCGCAGCTGCTTTGGGGTCTAGGGTTCAGGGTTTCAGGGTTTAGGGCTTAGGGTTTAGGGATTAAGGTTTAGGGTTTCAAGTTTTGGGAAATGCCCACATCAAGCTGTGTTGGACCTGTGTCAGGGCTCCGTAGGCCAACGGCTCAACCGCCGGTTGCACAAACTCGGGGAGACTCCTCAGCTGCTTTTCATCTTACAGCAAACTATACAATCTTCTATGGACGACATCTTTGGTACTAAATACTATACACTATATACTACATAGTACATACAACTACACAGTTTCTAGTATGCGCTGTATACTACACGCTATAGACTTAACTTTGTAATTATACTAGATAAGTACGAAAATGATTTCTTCTACTATGGATATATGATCATGACTATGACGATGACTATTCCCGTCACCAATACCACTATGTTTACGATTACGATTCGATGGCTTTACGATTCCCGTTGCCAATACCACGATGAGTCCAGTTCTTGCTTCTGCGACGACGACGACGACGACGACGACGACGACGACGACGACGACTAGGACTACTACGACCACTATATTATGCGACTACCGCGCACGACTACCATGACCAAGACTACCGCGACTACCACTACTACCTACCACTACCGCCACTACTATGACTATTACCACTACCATTACCATTGCCATTGCCATTTCCATCACCAATACCACTATGGCTACGACTACGATTTCGATACCGATTACGATTACAGCTACCATTGCCCTGACGATGACGATTAATATTGCTAGTACCATTACAAGTACCAGAATTACTATTCCGACTGCTACCCCACAACCACCACCACCACCACCACCACCACCACCACCACCACCACCGTTACAACTACTATGACTATTCACGGATCTCCATGGATGTCCACAACAGCAGTTAGTGCAGCTCGATGTCTCGATGAAACCCATGGGAAACTCTGCGGTTGAGTAAACCACATCCTCATGTCACCCATCGGGTTTGAGGTGTTTGGAGGTTTAGGGTTTAGGGTTTAGGGTTTAGGGTTTAGGGTTTAGGGTTTAGGGTTTAGGGTTTAGGGTTTAGGGTTTAGGGTTTAGGGTTTAGGGTTTAGGGTTTAGGGTTTAGGGTTTAGGGTTCAGGGTTCAGGGTTCAGGGTTCGGCTCCGTGAGGCGCTGCTTTCACTCCTTGTGGGCCTACATCAGCCTACGCAGAGACTTCGGACCAGGGCACCGAATCGTAGACCTTCTTGAGCCATCCCTGCCCGGAAAACAAGAAAGATTGCACACAAGGGTCTGCTTGAAGCTGTCGGGCAACCGGCGTGCCTCATCGAGCTCCTTGAACATCCTGATCGGGATTCCGGCCATGCGCTCGATCGTTGCAAGATACCCCTGCAAATGGGCCAACATCTGTAGACGAGACACTTGCGGCCATCTGCAATCAGGAACTCACCGCCTTTCTCAGCCGCCTCGGGGCATCTGGGGGCATCTGGGAACTGAAGGGCGTCCTGGACTTGGCCCGGAAGGCAGTTGCGACAAGTGAGGTCCGAGACTTATAGTACAGAGTATATACGTAACAAAAAATAATATCATGTAATACTCCAGGTATGCAACTCATGCCCATACTAAGAGCTTCCTCCAAGTGCGCAGAGCTTGGATGAACGATGCATGCACATGTCATCCGCATGTCATCCCAACAGAGCAACTTAAGAAGCAAGGACGATTTTCTTTGGAGGGCTTTCCCCTTGCTTTTTGCCAGCAAAACATCCGGCTCGCTTCACATCCGCATCTTTATCACCCCTGCAGCCCGACACGGACTTCATGCGACCCTAAACCCCAAATTGGCTTCGCCTTGAAGCAAACGAAAAGAGCCGCCCCGGGCGCTCGGTCTCCAACCATCCTCGGGAGCATCAAGTAACATGACATCATATTCTACATGATACATAATAATACATGTAACATGTACAAGTAACACAGTACAATACAGCACTTGTGCGTTAAAAATCTAAAAAACTGTCGGCGGCTTTCGGTGACACATCCCAGAGGCTCATTGTGCATCCCGATGTAGAACTTGCTCCGGGATCTCAGCAGCGCGTGTGAGAAGCAACGGAACATCTGTGGAGCATCTGGGGGCGGCAGCCCTAAACTTAAACCATAAGTCAGGCTATAAGCAATTCTATATATAGTTCCCCTACTTATAACCCCACTTTTGAACACCCATCAACCTGAGGGTTTAGGGTTTAAGGTTTAGGGTTTAGGGTTTAGGGTTTAGGGTTTAGGGTTTAGGGTTTAGGGTTTAGGGAAGTATGGGCACCTCTTGGGCCAAAGCTGAGGCTTCGGCGGCTTGTTCACCGCCTCGTAGACGCCCGCCTTCTTGTCGACCGCATCCCGGGCCGCAACAGAGTGCAGGGGGTCCTGGGCTCGAAGGGTTTGGGGTTTGGGGTTTGGGGTTTGGGGTTTGGGGTGTTGGGGGGTTGGGGTTTGGGGTTTGGGGTTTGGGGTTTGGGGTTTGGGGTTTGGGGTTTGGGGCTTAGGGTTTAGGGGGTTTAGGATCTAGGGCCTAGAGAGGGAAGGGGATTAGGGGTGTAGGGTTCTGAGGTTTGGGGCGCTTTTGGGGCCTAGAGATGAGGGGGTTCGGGTCTAGGTTCTACGGCTTCGGGTGTTTGGGGCACTTAAGGTTGGAGGTTTCTCATCCGCTTCCGCCTCTCCCCATGCGCGCCTCACAGGGTTCGAGCTCGAGGGCCTGACCCACCTGCGGCTGAGGCATTAAACCGTTGGAGAAAACAGGAATGGACAATGTAGAATATGTACTATAACACAATAGAATTTGTTAAAGAATGGACAATGTAGAATATGTACTATAACACAATAGAACTTGTTAAAGAATGGACAATGTAGAATATGTACTATAACACAATAGGATATGTACTATAACACAATAGAATATGTACTATAACACAATAGGATATGTACTATAACACAATAGAATATGTACTATAACACAATAGACTATAACAATAGAATATATACTATAACACAATAGAATATATACTATAACACAATAGCATATATACAATAACACAATAGAAGAATTGTTTATGATGTGCAAGAGGGAGCTGCACTGAACGCAACTTGTGGTGAGGTGTCTACGCGCCGCTCCGCCCCGGTGAGCGATACAACAAAGGGGTGAGGGCTTTCGCGTTTAGGGTTTAGGGTTTAGGGTTTAGGGTTTAGGGTTTAGGGTTTAGGGTTTAGGGTTTAGCGTCTAGAGTTTAGGGTTTAGGGGGTTTGGGGCTTTCTTCATCTGTTGTCTTTAGGACCTTAAGGAGTTACATCGCAAGAGAAACGCTTCAGCCGGCCCCATGCATGTGTGAAGAAAGAAACCTTACGCCGTCTCGGCCGGGTAAGCAGTGAAGTGCCTGCTTGGTTCAAGGCATAGTAGGGGTGTCATGACGCCTTGCTGCTTCAGGAACATCTTGAACACTAGGCCTGCCAAAACCTCCCTCCCTCGTGAGTTTGATGAAAACCTCAACCCTCAACCCGAAACGAAGGTTGAAAACGGCAAAGGTAGTCAAAAACTATCAGCTCCCAGCAGCCCCCCCCCCTTTTCCGTTGAGAGAGGCAGACCGGACTCTGTGAAGTATGGTTTTTGTTACTCGTCTCCCCCAAACAGACACCAATTCTCTACGCTTACCAGCATTCATAGGTTTAGGGTTTAGGGTTTAGGGTTTAGGGTTTAGGGTTTAGGGTTTAGGGTTTAGGGTTTAGGGTTTAGGGTTTAGGGTTTAGGGTTTAGGGTTTAGGGTTTAGGGTTTAGGGTTTAGGGTTTAGGGTTTAGGGTTAGGTTTAGGGTTTAGGGTTTAGGGTTTAGGGTTTAGGGTTTAGGGTTTAGGGTTTAGGGTTTAGGGTTTAGGGTTTAGGGTTTAGGGTTTAGGGTTTAGGGTTTAGGGTTTAGGGTTTAGGGTTTAGGGTTTAGGGTTTAGGGAACCCTTTGATACACTCAACAACAGCTCTGGCAGAAGCCCTGTTTCATATACTCGTTGCTTTGCGGGGCCCTCGTCGCCCGCGTCCCTCTTCATCCTTTTCCCCGCCTGGCCGAAGGTCGCTTTGTCTTTGGAGATGTCGAAGCCGCGGAACACGACAGCCCCGTGCATCTTCAGATCCTGGGCGTAGAACAAGCTCTTCACTGCATTTGATTCACATTCCATGACAGAAGCTCAACACACACACACACACACACACACACACCTCTAAACCCCAAACCCTAAGCCCCAAACCCTAAACCCTAAACCGCACACACTCCTGCCTTGTAGATCTGCGGCAAGTTCGACGAGAAGAACTTGCGCTGTGCCTGCCCGACTCAGGCAACCTCACATGTGACGAGATGTGCCGGCCTGGAGCTGCGAGTCCTAAACCCTAAACCCTAAACCCTCAACCCTCAACCCTCAACCCTAAACCCTAAACCCTCAACCCTAAACCCTATAAAGCATGCAACAACAAAGCCCCGAAGACCGCGCCTCAAGGTCGCCTTTCATCTCATCCGGCATCTTGATCTCCAGAGGGCAGTTTGGCACCTGCAACGCACCGAGAGAGTCGCGTCTCTCGTGCTTGCTACAAAATTAGGCTCTATGGGGCCTTTTGGGGTTTTTGGTTTAGGGTTTTGGGTTTCGGGGCTTAGGCGCCTTCATCTCTTGGCGTTCTGCCGCGATGTCTACGTCCTTCTGACCTCATGAGTTGATTCGGTTGGCTCACGTAGCAGCGGCTGAAGTGCAACATGGCAGAGGCATTCTGTCTAAGCCAGGGGCCATACAAAGCGTATGGACAGTCAGCCAAGCCATCTGCGTGGCGGGTGACGTGCGAGCGCCTTGAACTGACCACGGGTGCCACAAGCAGGCGCGCGGACACGTTGATGCAGATGCAAGCAGGTCGCGCTGCCGGCTTCCGCTGAAGCCGCAGAGCTGAGAGTGCGCAGACCACAGCCGCAGACGCCGGCAGCCAGCTGCTTTGCGCACGTGGCTGAGAACCTTCCCAGGCCGAGAAAAGTCTGACGTGCACTCTCTTGGATAGGCAACAACCACGTCATGGCAATGAAAAAGAAAGTAGCACCCCATCCATTCCCTACACGGCCAGTACGAACCCGAAGCTTTGAATCCTAAGCCCTAAACCCTAAACCCTAAACCCTAAACCCGCCTGCCAGTCCGATCCCGCGCAGGCGGGGTGCGGGGCTGACCTCCTTCGGCTCGACGCTTCCGCCCACAAAACACCTGCCCGGAGGTGGGCGGCCGGAGTTTTGGTGAGGCAATATAAACACAGCCATGCGTGCACTGCACTGCACTGCACTGCTGCATTTGCAGTTGCATTTCATCTCATTTCGTAGCCTAGCATGGCGTAGCATGGCATCGCCTGCATGGCGTAGCATAACGTAACATATCGTGGCAGAGCAGATCGTGACATACATGTACTTAACATATAAGCATATGTACCTACAAGAACATATACATAGAAACAACATATACATAGAAACATAGTTACATACACTCACACATTCATATGTACCTACGATACCACCCACCAACACCAACCCTACACCACCAGTCTGCCAGTTTGTTCGATGTGGGTTTTTTCTGTAACATACATGAACCATACAACATCCCGTTAAAGATCTTTTGTTTTGGAGGCAAACGCCCTCATGAGTCTTACTTTGAAGGAGATTACCAGCCACTGCCTGTAGCCTCGCGAGCGCATTCCCCTACAAACTCAACTGGTTTACACTGCGATTCCTTGGGATGTTTGCATATGGCCAAGTCCCTGCTTGCATATGCAGACCTATGCAGACCCCGTGTGTGAAGTACATTCGGCCACAGCTTAAATGACAAAGATTTGTCTTAGCCTGCTGGCGGAAATCACCGTCGCACAGGCAGCTGCCGAGGCTACCTTGAAACCGGCAGGCTCTATGGCATGGCAACCCTGCTGCACGTCAGACATGTCGCAAGCGCAGCTGCCAACGCAGAATGGCTGCAGCAGTTGCCACGTTGACCCGTTTGCCATCCATGGCTTGAGGGCGACGGGCAACAGAGCTTAAAAAATACCCTTAGGGAGCCAAAGCTGCAGGATGCTCAGGCATGATACCGGTGCTTCGCTAAGGGTGGAGGAATGGATCTTCATCCTCCCTACATACTCCCCAGGGATATCGATTTGTCTATCGATATGTATATACATGTGTTTATACATATATATATATATATATATACACATATACGGAAGTGTATATGTTGAGACATAGATGTATGCATATGAGCCCCTACTGCTCACATCCACTCCCCCACTCCCCTCGAGCACCGGTACAGTCAACGTGCGTCCAAGCCAGGGGCGGCATTCTGGTGTGACCGCATCGCCCTGCCACGTCGAGAAGGCTGCACAGGGTACCAATTTGGGGGTTCTCCGGAAATAGGGGTACCCTTTTTGGGGGTCCCGTTAAGGGGCTTCTACTCTACTTGGGGGTATAAACGGGGTACCCCCTGTTTTGCGAAATCTGCAGATGAAGCTGCTGCTCCTGCAGAGGTCATGATCTTGCTTTCGGGCCCCAGTAGGGTGTCCCGTGTATTAGTGTTTGTTCAAGATGCCTGTCCCCAAAATGACCACCAGGCAGGTTCATGTTTACTAGGGATTCCCCTCTTAATCGGGCTCTCATCCCACCCTCTCATTCCGCCATACCTTGAAAGTTTCTTTCGAACTGCCCCGCACGGGAGTTAGGGAAGCACAATGAGCCGTGAAAGCCGGGTTCACACTCTGCAGACTGTCTGCATAACCATGGGCCCTAGAAACCCTAAACCTTAAACCCCAAACTTCTGAACCCTGTCGTCCGATTCCAGCACTCCCCCACCCTTCCCCCAGCTGGGGGCCCTGCATCTGCGTTACCGGCTCCATCCAGGCACCATTGGCAACCAGGCCCGTCTCCTTGACTAGGGGCTTAGGGCTTTGGAACAAGTACACACCACCCTAAAACCAGGCCCTAAACCCTAAACCCTACACCTGAATTAGAAGAGAGACCTCCCGAATCTCCGGAGCCTTGCCCCCCCCCCCCCCCCCCCCCTGAACCCTGAACCCTAAACCCTAAACCCTAAACCCTAAACCCTAAACCCTACTTTTGAGCAAGAAACCTCGTGTGGGCCGCCGGCGCTGATGGCCCGCAGCTCTGCTTCAGCTGCCGCCACAGCCTGACCCCGTTTTGGGGGTTTAGGGTTTAGGGTGTAGGGTTTAGGGTTTAGGGTTTAGGGTTTAGGGTTTAGGGTTTAAGGTTTAGGGTTTAGGGTTTAGGGTTTAGGGTTTAGGGTTTAGGGTTTAGGGTTTAGGGTTTAGGGTTTAGGTTCTATGTGGGGTATAAACAGTTAGTGGATACCATTTCCATTTTCTAACCATACACACCCTTGTAGGCCACCTGAAGACCCAAAACCATAACAACCTATACCTCAACCCTAAACCCACCGAAAGACCCATAGGAAAGACCCACCTGAAGAACCCATACTATGGAACTACCCACAACCCCATAGAAAAAAAAAACCCCAACCTCAAACCCATAGACAAGCACCCCCATAGAAAAACCCATATTCCAACCCATATTCCCTAACCCTTGAAAATGGAAATGGTATTCTCTAATAACATAACTGTAATAGGAATAAGGTTTGGGGATAAGGTAAAATCATAATATAGTTATAATATGTAATAACTTAAGGATTATAACTACATTATACTTATGAATGCATTATCCTATATAGTGAAGCATATGAAGCCTTTTCGGTGTCTGCTGTCGTTGCTTTCGGTTCGGCAACATCAACTGGAATTTCAATATTTATTCTGCCCTTATGCTTTCCGAATAGCATAAAGTAATCTTCTAGAAACTCAACATTCATTAGCAACTGATGGACGTGATTGAATACTTTATCAATATCGGGTTTAGGTTTCTCGGGTTCTGGATGTGGTTCATCATCAACAAATTTATTAGGAAATTGTTCGTTTAATCGTTTGCGTATTTGCCTTTTCTGCTTTTCGTATTCTGCCTTAATCTCTGCATGTAATTCGTAGTTTAGTTTGCCTTCTTTCCTTGGATAACCTAGCTTTGTTAAATAACCGTTCATCAATATATTTAGTTCCGAGTTCGGATGTAACGCATCATGGAAATGGGCATCTCAGTTTTCGGGCTTGATTTTGTGCCCGCATTCTTCGCATAATTGGCTCCCTTTTGCTCTCTCTTCTCTTCTCGCTTGGTTATATTCCTTCTGGTTCCTTTTGTAGCATTTCTTTTCGCTTCACGGCACTTATTACAAGTCTTAAATCCGTCAAACTCTTCAACATCTTTAGTCGCACAACACGATTTACACACTCGCTTTTCCATCTTACTATACTATAAAGTCTAGTCTTTAGGCATGGCTGGACTGAAAAAATCTTCTAATATTTTGATTAATATTAGAACATTTATAGGGGCAATGGGCAATCAAAAGAAGCAATGGGCGCGGGGGAACACCTCCAAACTAATTAACCATTTCCACACTCTTTGATATGCTTCTGGTATAGCGCAACACACGGGGAGAAGAAATGATGTCTGGGACTTCAAAAGGCTTTACACTGTCAAATATATAAATAAACAATACTTTAAGTATTTATTTTCACACGTCTTCTAATTGATAGAATTCAAACAACAATTTAAATCGTTTCTTATACTGGCTTACATGTTGGTAATCTTCCAGCTCATCTATTATCGCACTTAACCTAGCATCATACATTCTTATATTTCTTCTTTCAATTAACCAATTGCTTTTGTTTTCATTCTTCTCTTTCTTGAAACACAAACAATCCATATATTTATATTACTATACAATTTTCTTATTAATTTTGAGTTTCAGTTCAGTAATATCCAATTCTAAACGCTCTATCTCTTTCTCTGTCTTGGTTATTTCTTTCTTTTGCTCTAGTTCTTCGGGGGTTATTTGATTTTTAAATCACTGCCACGCAGAAATTCAATGCCTTAAGCCCCGTCATTCGCGTTAATAGTCGTCAGTTATTTTTCTTCAGGTTAAGGAACTACAAGGAGATAGAAACCATGGTGGAGGCGTTAAGCGCCGTATTGATTAAGAAGTCGGCCGTGGCAGACACTAAAAACCTAGCAGAAGCACAGAAACTAATGTTAGAAGTATATAACATAGCAACCGAAGAGCCGTATAGTTTCTTATTCATTAACCTACTGAAAGGAGATGTAAACCTCCTTAATGTTCTCTTTCAGTTTAGCGTCTGATGTTTCAGTTAAAGCAACACATGTCAATGTTCCGTTTATATCTGCGTTATTTGTTGTTGTAAAGAAACCGTAAACATCCACGCCCGTATTTGTAGCATCTAATCTTGATAAATTATTTTTGCTTAATCTAATAAATCCATCAGTGCCTGGGTTATTAATCATTACTTTTTGTCTTCCTGCATCGTCTATGTGTGTAATTTCAAGACTTCCTAATAAGTTTACTTTTCCATCGGTTAATTGAATTTCTGGTGTGCTACTTTCTAAACCTATTGTTAAGTTCATTTCTCCTAATGTATCGCCATTTGAAAATAAATAATTTATATTGAGTATCCAATACTTCTTTTAATTCGCTGCTATTTTGAAACATAAACCTGCCCCAACTAATTAATGACATCACTTTCACTGGGTTTTTGTATAAGGTTCTGGGTTTGGGTCTGTGATGTGGCCTAGGGGGTGTGCATGGTTAGAAAATGGAAATGGCATCCACTAACTTAAAATGGGTACCCTATTTTGGGACATAACCAAATCACTGCGCTGCCATTGGCTCAGCCTGCGACCCATCAACCCCCTTAGCCCTTTGCCCCTTCCAAACCCCGAAACAAAAATGCATAAGTCCCTACAAAACCTACAAAACCAGTGGGCGCGGGCTCCGGGACTGGATTCGAGGTCGCGTCCTCTGCGCCGAATTGCGCCGCTCTGCGCCGCTTTGCGCCGCATTGCGCTGAAATACGCCGGGTGTGCTGCACTGCGCTGCATTGCGCCGAATTGCGCTGAATGCGCCGAATTACGCCGGATGCCCTGCACTGCGCTGTATTGCGCCGAATTGCGCTGAATCACGCCGGATGCGCTGCACTGCGCTGCATTGCGCCGAATTGCGCTGCATTGCGCCGGATTGCGCTGCATTGCGCCGGATTGCGCCGGATTGCGCTGCATTGCGCCGAATTGCGCTGCATTGCGCCGAATTGCGCTGCATTGCGCCGAATTGCGCTGCATTGCGCCGAATTGCGCTGCATTGCGCCGACTTGCGCTGAATGCGCCGATTTGCGCCGCATGCGCTGTGTTTCCTGGCGTGCGCCGCAATGCGCTGCACGGCGCCGAATTGCGCTGAATTGCGCTGCTTTGCGCTGATTATATAAGGCTCAGATGATTAAATATATTCACGGCAAGACACTTTTCGGGTTAAGCCGACATGGGGTCGTCAATTCGCAGCACGCTTAAATTGTTGGGTTTGGGGGATATCGGGCGCATGGGTGCTCGGTTTCTCGGCGGCGGGTTTATCGGGTCTGAGGACGCGCGGGTTTTCGGTAACTACATGGAGCATCAGGGACAAGGAGGACCACCTGTAAAGGGTGGGCATCGGCTTTTTTTCTTTTTCGGGGGGGGCGGGGGGGGGTCTCCACTCAGTTGGCATGGCTGACGCCACCTGGCTGTCGTCGCTGCAGTCTTCCACAGATCGGCATGAAGCACTTCGGTACAACGTGAACATTTTCGGTTTGGGAGGAGATTAGCTCAGAGGCAGAGCATCTGACGTCTGAGGGCAAAGAATTGCTTTGCTCCTTAGCGTTTGAGGTGTGGGGATTATAGGGTTTAGGGTTTATATAGGTTTAGGGCTTGACGACATGTACAAAGTGTGTTCAGGGTTCGAGAGGTTTTCATCTGCGCCTATAATTATTGGGGAGCGCTGACAGTTGTTTTGCTTATGAGGGCGCTGACGGCCATTCTTCCTCCCAGAAACACCGGGCAGCAGCTGCCAACAATCTATTCGAACTTGAGTGCTTGTTTTTCATCCAGGGCGCCAATGGTAAGGATGACTCCCGGCAAGTGTCGCAAGGAAACAGATGCATCCATTCTCAGATTGTTTTGCTGACTGGGGCGCGACTGTGAGATCAGTACTCTTGGACAGCGGCATGTATGAAGTGTTGAAACGCAACGAATGATGTAATGTCGAAGACGCACCAACAAGCAGAACAACCGCAGATAGTAAGCGAAGACGCACCAAGCGCACATAGAGTGAAGACGCAGCAAGAAGCAAAGCAAACGCACATAGTAAGCGAAGAGGCACCAATATAAGCAAAACAATCGCATATAGAGCGCAGACGCAGCGAGAAGTAAAACAACCTCACGTAGTAAGCGAAGACCCAGGCAACAATATAAGCAAATCAACCGCACGGAGTAA
Organism: Symbiodinium natans; assembly: GCA_905221605.1. NCBI lineage: Eukaryota > Dinophyceae > Suessiales > Symbiodiniaceae > Symbiodinium > Symbiodinium natans. The sequence continues at coordinate 70,682 of CAJNDS010002113.1, forward strand.
GCGAAGACGCACCAATAAGCAAAACAAGCGCACGTAGTAAGCGAAGACGCACCAATAAGCAAAACAACCGCACGTAGTGATCGCAGACGCACCCATAAGCCAAACAACCGCAGATAGCAAGCGAAGACGCACCAAGAAGCAAAACAACCGCAGCTAATAAGCGACGACGCACCAACAAGCAAAACAAGTGCATAATTCCCCCCTGTTCGGGGCTGGGAGAGGTGTGGTGCGGGGGGGACCCCCCCGAGAAAATGGGTCCGAACCTACATCTCCGGGTTTCCGGAAATAGGCCCGGGCCTATTTTCTTTTAGGGCGGTGGTTTGGGTATGTGACCCTTCGAGAATTCGTAGGAGGCTGCGGCTTCTTGTTCATCTTAGGCGTTGGCTGGGCAACACGCAGCGGCAGCGCGAAGAGCGTCGGCAGCGGCAGCGACCGTCAGCAAGGGACATAGTTGAGGATCGGGTTTATCGGTCGGTGCCTTGGCGCGGGTTCACCAGTGCGCCACGGGTCTGTCGGGCTTAGCGGGTATATCGGTGCGCCACGGGTTTATCGGGTTTAGCGGGTTGATCGGTGCGTTTTGCGGGTTTATCGGTGCGCCACGGGTTTGTCGGGTTTAGCGGGTTTATCGGTGCGCCACGGGTTTGTCGGGTTTAGCGGGTTTATCGGTGCGGTTTAGCGGGTTTAGCGGAATTATCGGTGCGCCACGGGTTTAGCGGGTTTATCGGTGCGCCACGGGTTTAGCGGGTTTAGCGGGTTTAGCGGGTTTATCGGTGCGCCACGGGTTTAGCGGGTTTAGCGGGTTTAGCGGGTTTATCGGTGCGCCACGGGTTTAGCGGGTTTAGCGGGTTTAGCGGGTTTAGCGGTGCGGGTTTAGCGGGTTTAGCGGGTTTAGCGGGTTTAGCGGGTTTATCGGTGCGCCACGGGTTTAGCGGGTTTAGCGGGTTTAGCGGGTTTATCGGTGCGCAGTCCCCGTTTCCGCGCGCAATGTACAAAACCCCTGAAGCCCCAAACCCTACATCCTAAGCCCCTAACCCCGCCTGAACCCTAAACCCTGAACCCTAACCCCCACCCCCGCCCCCAAGTTCGGAAACCCCCCCCCCCCCCCCCCCCCCCCCCAAATGAAACCCCTAAACCCTAAGCCCTAAACCCTAAACCCCAAACCCTGAAGCCCAAAAGAAGCCCAACAACCCGCCACCTCTTGCAGCTGCGACGCCACTGCCTCGAACCAACCCTTGAAGGCGGCACCTTGTCTAGGGTCGCAAGGGTTGAGGGTTTAGGGTTTAGGGCTTAGGGCTTAGGGCTTAGGGCTTAGGGCTTAGGGTTTAGGGTTTTGGGGTTTCGGGTCTAGGGTTAGGGTTCGCGCTGTGGCCGCTGGGGAGTTGGGAAGAGATGAGGGGGTTTGGGGGGGTTTGGGGTTCAGGGGTAATAGGGGGCTGAAATTTAGGTGCCCTTGACTTAAGATTTCGAGGCCCCCCCCTCCCTGAAATCTGAAATCTGGAGGGCACTGTTCTTGGCTCAGTGCCCTATAGAATTCAGCTGGCAGCCCTAAACCCTAAACCCTAAACCCTAAACCCCAAAACCCCTAAACCCTAAACCCTAAACCCTGACAACTTGAGACCAGATATTCTTAGCTGCCTTCGCTCGCGTCGGCTCTACACCAGCCGGTCCCAAGGCGTGGAGACCCCCGCAACTACTAATCGCTTAAGAACCCCCCAAAAAATAGAAAATATATTCTTCCTTATTAAGGGTATTATAGAGATTCTTATGTTTTTTCTTTTGGGGTTCCTAAGCAAATAGTAGACAAGACCTTCAAATTTCAATCTGAGCCCCTCAGACATTTGGGGCTTCAGTGTCAGACATGGCGGGGTGCTACAGAAACTTTTGGTTTGAACACATGTTGCTTAGGTTCAGAATGCGCAAAGAATCTGAGTCCCCTTGAAGCCTGAACAGAGGCAAAACACACAACTTGCGGAGACCCCCGATCTGACCCACGTTCTATATCAGCGCTCGCACTCTAACTAACTTACCCGCCAAAAGTGTGATGATCCCCACATTGAAGGAACCCCTGCAAAAAAGGGAAAATCCCTATCTCCGGAAACCCCCCAGATGATGGAGAGGCTAGGCTGCAGGCGCAATCTCTTCAAGTCGCGCTTCAAGTCCTGCGTCCTGTGGAGCTCTCGAACCCTTGTTGAGGAGTGGTTGCTGTTGGGGTGCCCACAGGTACCTCACAAAAGCCCCGTGTCAAAAAATAGAGTACCCATAACCCTTCAAACGGTTGCATGGGAATGGCGGCCTCAACTTGCGCATCTTGAGCACGAAAGCCCACCATCCTGCAGGTGAGGTTTAGGGTTTAGGGTTTAGGGTTTAGGGTTTAGGGTTTAGGGTTTAGGGTTTAGGGTTTAGGGTTTAGGGTTTAGGGTTTAGGGTTTAGGGTTTAGGGTTTAGGGTTTAGGGTTTAGGGTCTAAGGTCTAAGGTCTAGGGTCTAGGGCTTAGGACCCCTGACAACACAGCGAGGTGTGCACACGCTTAGGACCCCTGCGGAGATGGCGCAGCTTTGCTTGCAGATGTGCGCCGCGCCACGCGGAGCATGCCCACCTCAGCCGCAAGGGGGAGAAGCCAAAGGGTTTAGGGTTTAGGGTTTAGGGTTTAGGGTTTAGGGTTTAGGGTTTAGGGTTTAGGGTTTAGGGTTTAGGGTTTAGGGTTTAGGGTTTAGGGTTGAGAAGCCAGTCTCGTCTCACTGAGCGCATGCACTGAAGGACAGGAAGCACCGCTGCATCAGGCAACCTGCGCGTACGGCCGCCCAGCATGCCAAGTGCAGAGAAGCAAAGACAAGGCCCAAGGCCAGACACACAGGATTTTTCCCCCCCAACCCCCCCCCCAAAGTGCCGCCCAGATGCCACAGCGACACTGTGAACTTCCTGGAAGCAGAAAGTCTCAAAAAAGAATGAATTCGGGAACTTCCCAAGCTGACAGCACGCAATGAAAGTCGAGCTGCAGCCAGCGGGTCACCGCAGAAGATTGCCTTGGTACCGGTGACGTGCGTCATGCGTGTGTGAAGGAGCACAGCTGGGTGAAGCGATGGCGGGGGCCACAAACAGAAACAGGATTCAGATACATACACAAGTGGAAACAAAGTGAAAAATAAAGCCGCGGCCAAATAATGGTTGAGGAAAATCCGGGCGGTGCAGGGTGGCCGGAAAAGGCGCGCCAAAATTCACCATAACTAAATACAACGAATGTGTGCGTGCAAAACACAAAATTGACAAAGAAGGTACTGCGACCGTATAGAAACCTCCGGAGAGGATACAGAAACAAGGGTGACCAACAAACGATCTCACGGCTGCTGGCACATCCGCATGCGAAAGGCAACGTCGCGTGCGGAACCATTCAGGGAGTTGACTCCTAGCAGCGCAGTGAGCGCCCGATCCCATGCTTTGTGGGGTGGTGCCAATGCAACGTCAGTGTCACCGTCTGTGGCCCTCTGGCCACTTTTGGGAGCAGCGAGAGAGGGGGGACGGAGAGTGGAATCAGACCCAGCTTTTGCAAAAGCACGTCTGCCCCCCCGACACCTCATGAAACGGGGGGGGCAAGTCAGGGTGCTGGGCATTCCGTTCTGAACTGCAACCACTGGAGTAAGCCTCCGGCACCGGCCTCGGCTGCTTGGGAGCAGTCGGGGTCTCCTCCTCCTTCGGGTCGCCCACGTGTTCGGTGGGAGGCTGCGGCTGCGAATCCAGGAGCGGATCTTCCGGAGGACGCCGAGGCCGTGGAGACCGCAAAGACGCAAGGCAGGTAGAGGCATCTGGATGCCTGAGCGGAGTGCGAAGTGTGTGAACTATTTCCCTGAATTTGCACGTATTGTCAGTCTTGTGCTCACTTCCTACCTGCCTCCCTTCCTTCATTCCTTCCCGGGCTGCTCCAACTCCCACTACTCCTGCTCCTCCCTCCTGCTTCCCGGTACTACTTCTGCTTCCAGCTTGTGCCTTCCTCCTACTGCCCTGCTACTGCTCTTCTACTGCTCTGCTGCTGCTCTGCTCCAGCTCCACTGCTCTGCTTCCGTTCCTGCTTCGCGACTGCCCTGACTCCAAATCTCCTACACCCGCACCCTAAACCCCAAACCCTAAACCCTAAACTCTAAACCCTAGACCCTAAACCCTAAAACCTAAACCCTAAACCCTAAACTCTCCCCCTCTCGCCCCCTCAGAGGAGCGGGCCTGGCCAACGTGGAGCTTGGAGAAAGGCTGGGCGAGGCCTTGGAGAGCCGCTGCCTTCCCGTGCTGAGGCTTCGCCTTGCGTATTGTATATACATATATATATATATATAATACGTATAGATAATATAATATAACAATGTATATATATATATATAAACATACATATATATATATATATTCTCTTTGTAAGACATGCTGAAAGGCAGCCCGACATTGATTTCAGCATGGCACCAGCGCACACCATGCGGAATCGGGGGCCTGGGCGTGTGAGCGGATGCCTCAGACATCCCTGAGCCATCCTTGTGGCTGATGGCCTCGCAGAAAGCGGGTTTAGGGTTTAGGGTTCAGGGTTTCGGGTTTAGGGTTTAGGGTTTAGGGTTTAGGGTTTAGGGTTTAGGGTTTAGGGTTTAGGGTTTAGGGTTTAGGGTTTAAGGGTTTAAGGGTTTAAGGGTTTAAGGGTTTAGGGCTTAGGGCTTAGGGTTTAGGGTTTAGGGTTTAGGGTTTAGGGTTTAGGGTTTAGGGTTTAGGGTTTAGGGTTTAGGGTTTAGGGGTTAGGGTTTAGGGTTTAGGGTTTAGGGTTTAGGGCGACCGGTTTTGAGAAGCCACTGGGCTGCTGGCTGAGGGCCCTTCGTGACTCAAGTCGGCTTCGTTGCACATGATCCTCGACCGGCGGGGCGTTGGGCTTGAGACTGTCCAGGGTTTAGGGTTTAGGGTTTAGGGTTTAGGGTTTAGGGTTTAGGGTTTAGGGTTTAGGGTTTAGGGTTTAGGGTTTAGGGTTTAGGGTTTAGGGTTTAGGGTTTAGGGTTTAGGGTTTAAATCCACGCGCCCAAGAGGCATCCTTGTCGCTTTGGAACGGACGAACCAACGAATCAGCAGGTCATGTGCCCGAGCCCATCTGGAAGCGGAGACCATTGCCTCGCAATGAGCAGCTCAGGCTAGAATGAGTACGGTTAGGGTTTAGGGTTTAGGGTTTAGGGTTTAGGGTTTAGGGTTTAGGGTTTAGGGTTTAGGGTTTAGGGTTTAGGGTTTAGGGTTTAGGGTTTAGGGTTTAGGGTTTAGGGTTTAGGGTTTAGGGTTTAGGGTTTAGGGTTTAGGGTTTAGGGTTTAGGGTTTAGGGTTTAGGGTTTAGGGTTTAGGGTTTAGGGTTTAGGGTTTAGGGTTTAGGGTTTAGGGTTTAGGGTTTAGGGTTTAGGGTTTAGGGTTTAGGGTTTAGGGTTTAGGGTTTAGGGTTTAGGGTTTAGGGTTTAGGGTTTAGGGAATGGAGAATGCGGTCCATCTCTGCAAAGCTAGGAAGTTACGGAGGTTTGAGAGCTTAGGGCAAACATCACATGTCCTCGGAATGCCCCGGCACATGAACCTCAACACACCAGAAGCCACGAGCACGTACCGCATGTGCAAGAAATCCCAACGCGACACAGAGCTCAACGTCGAAACGCGTTTGCCGCTCCTTCTTCATCAACAGGATATTATCTGTTTTCCTTGAAAAGAAACAAAGACAAGAAGTTTATTCCCACTTCATCCCTTTCCTTTTTCTCATATGTTCACCTGTTTGTTTTTTCTCTCTCTTTCTTCGTTCTGGCACGCCTGGTTCTTGTCGTTTCTTTCCTGCTGCTCCTTCTACGTATTTCCTTTTGCTCTGCTTATACTAAACGCAATCAGCGCCTCCTCTTTTTTGCGTACTGCCCCGAGTCCTAAATCGCAAGCACTGTCCTACATTCCTCCCCTTCTTCTCTCCTCTTCTTTCCACCATTAATTTTCGCTTGTTGTGTTCGTTTATCGTATCGTTCTCTCTGTCTCTCCCCCTCTCTCTCGCCCGCTCTCTTCTTCCTGTCTCTTGCCCTCTTCGTTCTCCTCCCGCTTGCTCCTCCCCATCCCGTGCCCCTTTTCTCCTCGCCCCTCCAAGACGAAGGTCAAGGAAACGGACGGAGACGAGAACGACATGAAAGAAAGAGGACTTCTCCTTGTTCCCTCTACCTTACCCATTTTTTGTCCTTAAAAGGGGTGGAAAGTGTCCCCTCTTCCCCTTTTGAAGCCCTCTCTTGCAAGCCTCTCGTTGGAAACCTCTGCAGGATTTTGAGTTCCCCTTACCTTAATAATTCATTGTCTTTTTTGTTCTCGAGAAGGGGAGGAAAGCGTCTTCCTCTCTGACCCCTCTTTCCCTTCAAAGCCTCTCTCTGGAAAGCCTCTCATTGTGAAAACCCTAAGAGATTTGTTAGCGAAAATGCTGACGTGAAGCAGAACATCACGTACGATCTCCACATGGTGCAAATACGATTTTGGCAGAACATGCACAAGATGATGGTCTGCTGGCGTGGGGGGGAGAGACACGAAGCAGAAACCAAAAACAAACATGTAAGCACGTAGCATAAAGCAGAAAGCACAAAGCAGACAGCAAACCGCCCAAAGAGCAGAAGACGAACCAGCGACAAGCAAGCAAAAAGGATAAAGAAATCCAGAATTAGTCGAACGCATAATCTATGTATAGAACATACCTCCTTAACCCAGACGGCTGATACACCTAAGTTCTAAGAAAGCAAAAGACAAACAAATCAACGAATAGACTGCACAAAGTTGAGCCCACAAAGGCGTGGCCTTATCACTGAGCCTGCAAAGCGGCTGCAAAGAAGCCAATAGCGCTTTTGAGACGTTATCGGGAAATCTGAGTCTCCTCTACGTACTTCACTGCCAACATCTCCCAGCATGCTACAGAAGAAGCCAAACACAAAGCTTCACAAAGAGCTACGGAGAAGCTAGCCGTAAGTGGGTTGTATGAATGCACGGATGACTGCCAATTTCTTAAGAAACCCCTCAAAGAATGAAAATGTAAAAAACAACTTCCTTCCCTTTAAGGGTAATATGGGGATTAATATGTTTCAGCTCTCGGGGGTTCTTAAGCAAATAGCAAATGAGGGCCCTCGATGTGACAAAGGAAAGTCTACCCCGGCACCCGGCCTGCAGCGCCATGGAGGCACGCTGGAGGTGATCCTGACGCATCTCGGGAATTGCAGGTTTAGGGTTTGGGGTTTGGGGTTTAGGGTTTAGGGTTTAGGGTTTAGGGTAACTCGTGGCAAAAAATCGTGGAGAGTTTCCCCTAGCAGGCGGGCGCCTCTTTCGCGGCTGCCTCTCTGGCATGCCCGTGCCAAAACCAGAGTGCCTGGGCGATTGCCTCAGCCATTGCACAAAGCCCAGCGATACGGCCAGAGCACCAGCATTGACTGAGCAGTCGACCAGCTTCTCGATGGCATCTTTGGCCTCTAGAAGGGACCCTTAATCTTATTCCCCTAGATAACCCCTATATGTATATACATATATATATATACATATATATATATATACATATATATATATATTTGTATATATATATATATATATATACCTTATATAGTCCCTATATACCTAAGCAGCCCCTAAATACCCCAGTTTTGAACAACGAACATCATGTCATGGATTGTAGAAGGGGCAGTGTCGCTCCTCTCGGATCCGGCGCCGCCACTTCCTCTTGGCCCTGGCCACCTTCCACAAAGTGGCTGAGTCACTGGGCTTAGGGTTTAGGGGGTTTGCGAAGGCCTGGCCCCAGAGCTCGAAGCTTCGCCAGAGGCACTGGGAGCTGCGCCTGGACCCCGCTGAGCTATGCGGCGGTTTCCGATATTGGGGGTACCTTATTGGGGTTTAGGGTTTAGGGTCTAGGGTCTGGGTTTAGGGTTTAGGGTTTAGGGCGTTTAGGGTTTAGGGTGTAGGGTATAGGGTTACCGTGCCAGCAGCAAGTGAACCAACTCGCATGCTACTCGCGTAAGCCATTGCGCCTTGCCTCTGCCTCCAAGCCGAACATCCATCTCCTGGAACCCATTGCCCAGTTCCCAAAGTAGCGCGATCTGTACGAACACGGTCCAAGCATAAGGCCTACCATCAGCTCTCGAGCGTCACGCTCGTTGAAAAGATGACCTTGCGAGAGGGCTTGGCATCAGAAGGGGCGTGTAACAGGCATCAGCGCAGGCTGCTGGGCAAAGTCGGAACCCCAGCCTACCACGCGATTCCATTTCCGGAAAGCGTCGAGCAAGGTGCTGTGCGCCTCGTGCCCAGCAAAGACCCTTCAGTGGCACATGTGGGGGCTGACCAAAATGCATGGGCCCTGTTGGGTCCACCCCTGCCCCCCCAAAACACTACGAACTATGTTCAGGGGACGCATAATACTCTGGGCGCAACCAGGGTTTAGGGTTCAGTTTAGGGTTCACTGACACATGGGCATCTTCCCAAAACCGTGGTGCTCCCGCATGCCCCTAAATACAGTCGAACCCCCCACAAAGGGCACGCGTAACTTTCGGAAACCGGCCCCAACATGTAGTGATGGGACCCTCAACCCCCCGAAGCCCGCAAGGGAAAACGGCACCCTAAACCCTAAACCCTAAACCCTAAACCCTAAACCCTAAACCCTAAACCCGAAGAGAGCGTAAGGAAGATCCTCCTAAACAAGATCGACACTCTAAGGCATAGAGTGTGTCATCATAGAGACCCAAGAAGGGCCCCCCACACCCCAAAACCCCAAACCCCAACCTTAGGGTTGGGGGCTTGGGGTTTGGGGTTTAGGGTTTAGGGTTTATGGTTTAGGGTTTAGGGTTTAGGGTTTTGGGTTTAGGGTTTAGGGTTGGGGTTCCTAGGGTTTAGGGTTTAGGGCAGCCGGCCACAAATCCCCATGGGAGGCTAGGCCCGGCGCGGCAAAAACTTTGGCCGCTTGCAAATTCTGCCAGCTCCGGAGGGTGACGCCGAGGCGCCGAGTCTCGTCAGGCACGGTGGGCTTAGGGGCTTCCATAGGGGTTTCTGCGGATTCCGTAGGGTTTCGAGGGCTTCTGTAGGGTTTTTAGGGGCTCTGGAGCTTATAGGGTTTCTATTGGATTTCTAGTGTTTCGGGCTTGGGTTAGGGTTTGTGCTCATGCTTGTCTGCACCGCGCCGCCTTTGCCCTCTGCCGACACATAGCTTCACGAGAATTCAACCTGCATGCATGACTCACATTCTCCAGGTAAACCCTAAACCCTAAACCCTAAACCCTAACCCTAAACCCTCCAGGGGCTTCCACGCTTCTGCAACTGGACTTTCAAAACACGGCAGGGTCACGAGGATGCAATGCTCCACCGCATCCAAGCCTGAAAATAGGAGGAAGCATGCCCATGGCCATCGTTGGGGGTTCAGGGTTTAGGGTTCAGGGTTTAGGGTTTAGGGTTTAGGGTTTAGGGTTTAGGGTTTAGGGTTTAGGGTTTAGGGTTTCGGGTTTAGGGTTTAGGGTTTAGGGTTTAGGGTTTAGGGTTTAGGGTTTAGGGTTTAGGGTTTAGGGTTTAGGGTTTAGGGTTCAGAGTCCGCAGGCTCAGGCAGCCTGAACCCCTACCACCCTTCACCTGAACTTCTTGCGGCCAAGCTTCGGATCTGAGCCTCTGACCATGGCCTCAGGCAGACGGAGGGCTCGCAAGAGCTGCTCCCACGTCTTGAGGCGGTACCAGGCTCCACCCAACCCTAAACCCTAAACCTCTCTATCATAATGAATTTAAACCCTAATTCAAAAGTGGGCAACGGCGATTTCGGCTTCAAAAGTGGGCAGTGGTGAATTTCCTGGCCTCAAAAGTGGGCAATGGTGAGTTTCCTGAAGTGGGCAACGGTGACTTTCCTGGCCCCAAAAGTGGGCAACGGTGAATTTCCTGGCCTCAAAGGTGGGCAACGGTGACTTCCTGGCCCAAAAGTGGGCAACGGTGACTTTCCTGGCCTCAAAAGTGGGCAACGGTGACTTCCCTGGCCTCAAAAGTGGGCAACGGTGAATTTCGGCTTCAAAAGTGGGCAATGGAGAATTTCCTTTTCCCCGAGTTTTTTCAAGGTTTTTCAAGGTTTTTCAGAGTTTTTCAGTGTTTTTCAACATTTTTCAGGATGTTTCAGGGTTTTTAACCCTCAACCCCACGACCTTTTCACAGCCCAGTTTTGGTCAAAGAGGGGTCGCATTTTTCAATTTTAAAGGCAAAATAGTCTTCGGAGACCCCTCCTTGCCTCAAACTCCGACCCCCCCTTGAGATTTTTGACCAAAACCTAGCTTCACTGGCTTCAAGAATTTCAAGTTTTTTCAAGGCTTTTCAAGGTTTTTCAGATTTTTTCAATGTTTTTTACGGTTTTTCAAAGTTTTTCAGGGTGTTTCAGGATTTTTCCCTCAGTTCTGATAAAGGAGTGCCCCCGCGACCTTTTCACAGCCTAGTTTTGGTCAAGGGGGCGTCGCATTTTTCCATGTTAAAAGCAGAATAGTCTTCGGAGACCCCCCCTTGCCTCAAACTCCGACCCCTTGTTGGGAGGGAAAGTTTGCCTCCAAAAACACCCCAAATGAGGGGGACCCCAGGATCGGCCCGGGTCCCTATTAAAAATGCGATTTTTTTAGTACTGAAATCGACGGTTCTGGGTGGCCTCTCGTTTTCTGGGTTTTTGACCAAAACCGAGCCTTCACCGATAGGTTCGAGCCTATTGTGGGCCTTAGATTAGATTTCGGGTTTTGGGTCCGTTAAAACCTAACTACTGGGAATGTATTGAGCGAACTTTGTATTTTCTCAATGTTATGGGTTTCTTGGGTGGGTGGGCTTTTTTCCAACGCTTGACAAGCTGCTTGACTCGTGAATGCTCGGACTTGAGATGCTGAACCCTAAACCCTAAACCCTAAACCCGAAACCCTAAACCCTAAATCCCCCCCAAAAAAAAAATCAGGCACCCAAAAATCCAGAGGGCTTGCGAGGCAGGCCGACCAGAGGAACTGAGGGCCCCGGCCCCGTCGCTGTACAGCGGCCCCGGCCTTCATCCTTTTCGATTCCAGCGCGAGGCCTGTCTCTTCTGGCTGCTTCTTCAGTAGGGAATGTGGGAATGAGGGCCCTATAGAATCCCTTAAAGGGTATTTAGAGGGCCCTCATTCCCTCATTCCCTACTGAGAGCCAGGGGGTTTCTCACCAAAGGCACGGCGGCCACAAACAAGGGTCTGGGGCTTCAGGGCTTTAGGGCTTTAGGGCTTTACTTTAGGGCTTTAGGGCTTTAGGGCTTTAGGGCTTTAGGGCTTTAGGGCTTTAGGGCTTTAGGGCTTCAGGGCTTTGGGGTTTTGGGGCTTTGGGGCTTTAGGGCTTCAGGGCTTCAGGGCTTGAGGGCTTTAGGGCTTTAGGGCTTAGGGCTTCAGGGCTTTAGGGCTCTTAAGGAACCTGAGGCCCGAAACACTGGGCCCCAAACCCTAACAAGTCTCCCAAACAGGCTCCGCCGAGGGTTTCGGGGGGGCAGCGCGCGAAGCGCTGGGCCTTGCCATGCAGCCGAACACAACCTTGTGGATCGGTGCACCTCTGCTTTCCACTGGCCGGCCTTGCGCAGACTTGCGGTTGAGGGTTAAGGGGCCCTAAACCCTAAACCCTAAACCCTAAACCCTAAACCCCCCTAAAGTTACAGGGCATGCTGCGGAAGGACCGCAGAAGGCGTGTGGAAGGTTGCTCCAAAGGCGCACCCATCGTCTGATGATGTTCCGAATTCGCGAGACCTCCAAGAAGACGGCAGCCTCCCGCGGAAGAGGAGATCTCGCTTTTTTCAGAGCAGGCCCCAGTTACAGAGCAGGCGCAGGGTTGGAGGTTCAATGGTACTTCTTAACCAAGTATAGCCGTACTTATAGCTGTACCTGTAGCCATACTAGGGCACCTAAGGGGCTTATAAGTGGGTTATAAGTAGAGTTATAATTGGTAAATATGTGCCATGAACCTCCAAGCACTTACTGGCTCTAGTTGGGTCCATGGGCCCATGCCGGTCTCAGGCCGCAACAGATCTTGCCGCGACACAGCGGCGAGCAGCGTCTCGCCACACTTTGCAAGACTTGCGCCTTTCGGAAATATTTTGAGAACATGAGTGCATCATGCGCCCCCAGGACTTCGGAACCGGGTGTGGGACCCAAGGCAAAGGCGTTTTCTCGTGGCAAGGTCCGACAAACCTTGTGATCTCCTGGTCAGAGTGCGGAGCGACGCCAGGCACAGGGACATGGTGGTGTGAGCAGGCCTTGCTACTGTCCAGCTCTGCGCAAGAAATCTTTTCCGTCTGCAGACATTGTGGGCGTTCTGAGCTTTGGCCCATCGTGAAACAGACGCTCGGGCGTGTTCAGGACTCAAAAACCGCCTCAGAACTGGAGGGTGCCTGAAGCCAGGGAAGCTGGGGGGCCATGTCGGGGGCCATGTTGGGGGCCATGCCAAGGGCCTCCCGTAGTTCAGGCAGCCACTTCTCGCAGCCCGAGAGGTCTGGGGCGGGGAGCACCGCTTTTCCTTCAAAAGGTTTTGGGCACACTGTGATGAACTGTGGTGGCGCCGCGAGCTACAGGAGGCAGCCATCGCTCCTCCATTGGCCTCGGCATTCGGGCTCGCGGGGAGCGCGGCTTCTTGCTTCCACAGGCGGATTTCCGCCAGCACCTGAGCTCTCAGAGGACAGCACAGATGAATTGAAGACATAATTGTAGTGGATAAAATCATGGCTATACTTGCAACAGGACGACAGCGTCTCAGCTGCGGAGAAGCATCGAAACTGATGCGAATGCTGGTGCCGCCAAGGCACATGCTGCATCAGCTCGGGATCGCTGCGCTTGGCCTCCGCGTCATTCTCGAGACGCTCCAAGAGGGTGCTCACTTTGAAGGAGACGTCCTTCTGGCTGATGAGAAAGGGCCTTGGCTTGCTGATCTTGGTGCTGCCGGCTCGGAGGTTCCATGGCCCGTTATTTTGAGGGGGCTTCCCAAAATCGGGGTACCCTTCTGAGGGGTTCCTAGAATAAGGATTTGTAGTATTTGGGGGGTATATTGAGGTGGTACTCCTCTTTTGGGAAAGCCCCCGTGTAGAAGAGCCGAGCTGCACGATGTCCAGGTACTGGCTGGAGAAGAGCAGCATGTCAGCCACCACGGAATACTCGCGAACCCGCAACGCCATGTCCTTGCCATGTTTCGAGTTGGGAGTGAAGTACCGAGAGGCTTCAAGCCTAGGGCGTTTAGGGAAAAAAGGGAAACTGGTAGGGGGTCGGCTCAAAGAACTATTTAGAAGGTCTTTGGATTCTCGACCCAATGAACCTCCGAATTGGAAACCTGCTGATTTTGGGTTCTGATGTCTACAGTAGAGGCTTTAGCTTCTTGCACCCTTGGATGGAGGCTTCCGGACTGTAGGGTTCGGCGTCAAGGCGCAGGAAAGCCAGCACCGGTTGGCGGTTGCGGGTTTACGGGTCTGGGCACGACTACCCTAAGCCATAAGCCCCAAGCCCGAAGCCCTAAACCCTAAGCCCTAAGCCCTAACTAAACCCTAAACCCTAAACCCTAAACCCTAAACCCTAAACCCTAAACCCTAAACCCGAAACCCTAAACCCTAAACCCTAAACCCGAAACCCTAAACCCTAAACCCTAAACCCTAAACCCTAAACCCTAAACCCTAGAGAGGAGATGCTGGGGCCGGCGCCAAGCTCGCTTGCGTGGCCCAGGGCCTCTCCTTGTCGCTGTGCCGCGCCAGGTCCCGGAGCCGAAGCACGAGCTCCGGGGAATCGAGCAGCACCTTCTCTCTTGGAATGGAATGGGAATCTATATACTACTCAGAAAGTAGTAGTAGTAGTAGTAGTAGTAGTAGTAGTAGTAGTAGTAGTAGTAATACTAATATACTACTAATAGTAGTAATAATAATAGGAATAGTAATAGTACTAGTACTAGTAATAGTAATAATAAAAATAATGGTAGTAATAATAATCATAATAATAGTAATAGTACTAGTAACAGCAATAATAATAGTACTAGTAACAGCAATAATAATAGTAATAAAAATCATAATAGTAATAGTAATAGTAATAGCAATAATAATAGTAATAATAATAATAATAGTAGTAGCAACAGTAGTAGTAATAAAAAAAAAAAAAAATGGTAATAGTAATAGTAGTAGCAATCGTAGTAGTTATAATAATAATAATAATGGTAATAGTAATAGTAATATATATTAATATATAGTAATAAATAATAGTTAATTAGTAATAGTAAAGAATAGTAATAATAATAATAGTAATAAGTAATAATAGTATAATAGTAATATAGTAATAATATAATAGTGAAACAGTAGCATAAAGTAGCAATAACAATGATAGTAATTAGTATAGTAGTATTATAATAGAATAATTAGTAATAGTAAATAATATTAATAGTAATATAATAGTAATAATATAGTAATATAATAATAAAATAGTACTATATTCATAGTAGTAGTAACAGTTAATAGTATAGTAATAAGTTAGTAAGTAATAATAATAATATATAATACTACTAATAATAATAATAGTACAGTAATAAGAATAATCGTATAGAAATAGAAATAAAATAGTAATAGAAATTAATAGTATATAGTAATAGTAATAGTAATTAATATAATAATACTAATAATAATAATAATTGTAATAATAATAGTAATAGTAATAGCAATAGTAATAGTAATAGTAATAATAATAGTAATAGTAATAGTAATAGTAATAGTAATAGTAATAGCAATAGTAATAGTAATAGTAATAGTAATAGTAATAGTAATAGTAATAGTAATAGTAATAGTAATAATAATCGCAATAATGATAGTGAGAGTGATTGTACTTGTCTCATACTAGCAATAAGAAGGATCATAATCTAGTTCATAGTCATAATTTTCATTTTTATTATGATTGTGTTTCTGATTTTTCTTATTCTTACAAACTACTACTATAACGATACAATCATGTACTGATGTAAGAATATCGATAATGGTATTTTACATAGCTGTATAATAGAGAGCTGATGATGCCTTGAGTGGAGAAATTCTGCAAACTCAGGCCGTCACGTGGTAATGCAAGAGCTGCTGAAGCATGTGCTCCTGCCTCGGTTCACCCGACAGCAAGCACATGTTCACGCAAGACTGGAGTGCGTTGTGAGACTCCGCCATCGTCCACCCCCTAAACCCGAAACCCTAAAGCCCGAACCCTAAACCCTAAACCCCCAGCTGCCTGAAGTACACGCACAAGTCGAAGACGAAGCATTGGAGGATCTTGTGAGGAAGGATCTGGAGGCCAAGTAGGCTGCGCAGGTAGGAGATCACCACGGACAGTATGTATGGGCTGCCCAGGGGCATGTCCTTGTGCTCACGGGCCTCGAAAGGAATATGCCAGTCGGCCAGGGAGAAGGTCTCCGAAGCAGGCGCAACACTCTCCTTCTCCAGCTCGGTCGCCATGAAGTGTGGATAGAAGACCTGCGTGACCATGTCCTTCTCAGACAGCACCGACTGGTAGGTGATCTGAGCCTCCAGCTCCTGGAGGGAGATGCTCGCGCGCGCGCCGGAGCCGGAACACCGCTGGGACATGGACTCGATGACTTGCCGGTACGCCGTGTTGAGGACCTGGAAGCCTTGCACGAGCTCGGCGGATCGGGTTTTCGCAGCCAGGGCCTTCCGCAGCGTCTGAACCACGTGCTCTCTGCAGCCGGAACGCCGGAGCAGGAGCTTCAGCACGGAGCCCACGTCAAAGGGCGCCTGCGCAAGGAAGTCGCTCAGAATCGCTCCCATGTTGAGGCGAAGCTGGTGGACGGTGCCGGCGCGCGAGTCCAGCACAATGCCGCCACACAGGTAGTCCCAATCCAACCAGGAAGAGGCCTGCGAAGGGTCCTGAGCCATCTTAGGATCCAGGCCATGTTGGCTGACCAACCTGAGAACGGAGTCATTCTCCTTTTGCCGAATGTCGTAGACCATACTCACCATCCTCTGGCGTCTCTTTGATTCGCTTTCTTAAAAAACAGACATCGTGCAGAGATGAGAGCTGTTTCCGGGAGCAAGTACGGGTAGTCGGGAGAACACGTCACTTCCTTAAGAAACAAAAAAAATCTGCACGATGTCCTCTCTATGCAGTGCACGACCAAGAGATTGTCAACGACGGATAGCCGGAGCGGGCCGAGCGGGGCCTCTTGCTCGGAAATGTCAATGACGATATCATGTTCGGGAGTACCCTTTTCCAGATTCGTAACATTGCGCAGGGAGACTTTGCCATTTGATCCATCTGCATGGATGCAGTAGGTGCAATCGTATATGGTCATGAGGGCGACATCACCGGGCTCAATAGACTGGCCGCGACTCAGAACCAAGTCAAAGCGAGGAAGCTTGGAGTTCCTGCGCCGAAAGTCATACGGCTGCAAAGTCCGCGAGCCGGTGCAGACAAGGGTGGTCGCTGCAGATGGCTCCAACCAACAAACCCTCACAGGAGTTGGAAACGATCGAGTCGACCTTGCTGTTCTTTGGTCAAAGCTGAGCCGGAACACTTCAATGCCCTGGCTCGTGACCAAAGCCAGATCGCTCGAATCTTGCCTCAGCTTCACACATGGGCCGAAGAGAGCTAGACGGTCAGTGCCTGGCCGAGACACTCGCCGGGCAACCAGAAGAATGCCAAGATCTCAAAGTCCGACTGCGCAGCGTGAACAAGTCTCATCACATGCCCGGCTACCCCTAAACCCTAAACCCTAAACCCCAAACCCTAAACCCTAAACGTCTCTAAGGCGAGAAGGCATCCGAGCCCTGTCTACAGTTGTGGCCTTCCAGACTTTGTTCTAGCTTCCACTACCTACGTAGGCAGATAAAGGTGGGTCGTACTCCAAACTAGGGTCCCTGTGAAAGTCCGGTTTAGAAGGTACTATCTATGGGACCCCAAAACAGGAACCCAATTTAAAGAGTCATTGAAAATGGGATCCCTGTCTGGGGGGGTCCTTTTAGTATCGAAGCTACTATCTGCGGGACCCAAACAGGGAATTCTCATGCCAAGAACTGCACAGGTTGCCTTGCTGCTCCATTTGCTTGATGGCCAGATCGGCTGCTGATTGGGCCTTGCAGAGATTCGGAGGTGCGGCCGCACGCAGGAAACGTGATCACAAGATTGTATCGTAGTATCAGAATATCAAGAATGTCATAAGGTCATGAGATCATAATATCATGATACCATACTGAGCCATACTGTCATAAGATCATAATATAATAATAGCATACTGTCATACAATCATAAAATCATAATATCATTTATTGTAAATATGAACTGATATATTAACATATGGAACCATAACCATTTCTATACATATATTATTACTACATGTACTAATACAATGATGTAGCAGTATAGCTATAGATGACTGTCATGAAATACGTATATAATGAAATAATATTATTGCAATATAATCGATACGAATACAATATTATGTTGAAACATATTATATTATGTTCACAACATATAATATAATACAAAATAATTCAGTACAATACCAATAAAAGATTTTGGGGCCACTGGGGCGCCGGCTGCATCGTTCGCAAGCATCCCAAGCGCTTCTCGCACAGGAAGGCAAAGCAAAGCCCGTCGGGAGAGAACCGTACAGATCGCACGTCATAGTCCAAAGCCACATTCAGCCCATCCGGAGGGGACGCTGAACTGTTACTGTCGATCACATCTGCTGTGGTAAAGCCACCTGGCTTGATGTGCACGATCCTTGGATTGAACCCCAACCCCCCTGCTCCAAAAAGCTCAGTCCAAATCGCGACGAGGCTTGCTGCAATAGACATCCTAACCGAAGAGTGGAAACTGAGCTCCGTGCCTGCGGTGTACTTCATCGAAAGTGATGAGTTCGTTGGCTTCTGGCTGCCAGCGATAGACAGGATCGGACAGCTGCAGGGGTCTTTCTTGGCCCATAACACAGGCATTCAGAAAGACCAAGCACCTGGATATTTTTATGTTTGTAAGATGATCACATGCTACCCACGTGGCATGAGACTGCAACGTGTTTTTGAAGACTTAAAGATGTGTACGAAATCGTAGGTCCAGCTACTGGAAGCTGAAAGGAACTCACAAGTGAGCCAAGCCAGCAGCATCCAACATGGGTTTAGGGTTTAGGGTTTAGGGTTTAGGGTTTAGGGTTTAGGGTTTAGGGTTTAGGGTTTGGGGTTTAGGATTAAGGGTTTAGAGTTTAGGGTTTAGGGTTTAGGGTTTAGGGTTTAGGGTTTAGGGTTTAGGGTTTAGGGTTTAGGGTTTAGGGTTTAGGGTTTAGGGTTTAGGGTTTAGGGTTTAGGGTGTCGGGCTTCGGGCTTAGGGTTTGGGGCTTCGGGTTGAGGGCGAAAAATGATGGGCTGGTAGCCACATGGAAGATTACTCCACTAACCCTAAGCCCTATAAGCCCTAAACCCTAAACCCCAAAAAAACCATTGTTTCGACCCCCACCCGCTCCCTCCCCCCCACGTGTCAGAGCCACTGCTTCGCGCACCTTCTTTCCTGACGTGCCACGCTTCTCCAACCAGTGACCCATCGCCTCAGGCCTGGCACAAGGCGTCGGGTTTGGGGTTTAGGGTTTAGGATTTAGGGTTTAGAGTTTAGGGTTTAGGGTTCAGGGCTCAGGGATCTTAGTTTAGGGCTCGGACAAGCCGAAAGCCGCGCGAAACGTGGCTGTGCGACGGGTGGCTGTGAGGAACAATCCCAAGGCCTTGGCACCTGGAAAAGGGTCCAGGGTAAGGTTTGGGGGTTTCGGGCTTGGGGGTTTTAGGGTTTTTGTTCGGGTTTAGGGTTTAGGGTTTAAGGTTTAGGGTTTAGGGTTTAGGGTTTAGGGCTTCGGGTTTAGGGTTTAGGGTCTAGGGTCTAGGGTCTAGGGTCCAGGGTTGAGGGTCCAGGGTTTAGGGTTTAGGGTTTAGGGTTTAGGGTTAGAAGGGCTTCGGGCGGGTTTTCGGATGGACGGCAAGACCCAGACACTGGCCTCGACGGCGGAGTCCACCCTTTGCACCGCGGAGCCTCGAAATCGTCAGCTCGGAGAGTACCAATAGTAGGGCTTAACAGGGTTTAGGGTTTAGGGTTTAAGGTTTAGGGTTTAGGGTTTGGGGTTTAGGGTTTAGGGTTTAGGGTTTAGGGTTTAGGTTTCGGGTTTAGGGTTTAGGGTTTAGGGTTGGGACGTTCCCCCTTATACTAATAGTTGTGAATAGGGATTAAGTACTTTCTATCATGATCCCGATTGAGGACTGTTAGTCTAAGAGGACATCCCGAGTAGCAGTAGTAGCCATCGTAAGAATACTAATCATAGCAATAAGAGCAACAATGGTAATCATAGTAAAGCAGTCATCGTAGAAATAGCAGTAAGAGTAAGCATCGTAATCGAAACCGTAAAGATGGAAGTTATAATATTTACATGAATCAACGTAACGCAGAATCAGAGTATCAATAGTACTAGCTGTACTAGCGACATTGGAAGCATTTGAAAGAGTAGTGGCAGTAGCATGAAGAAGCACAGTAATAGCTATAACAGTAACAACAATAATAATCGTAAAAACAAGTTACTACTAGCAATGATACTGATAGTAGCAATAATCGTCGTCATCGTAGTCATGGTAATAACAGCAACAATAGCAAGTAGACCAAGAACAATACCAGAATAATCAAGTAATCATAATAACAATGATGGCAAGAAAAGCAAAAGACGAAAAAGATGGAACAATAGTGGCAATACTAACAAGGAAGACGAGTAGCAAAAGCGGATATATGTCATGATAGTAGTAATAGCAATGGGCGCAACCGTAGCCCGGAGATTGCAACTCGCAGTGCCTCCAGACACCGAGCGCTTGTCGAACGCGACTTTGGTGGCGCGCGTCCACCCACCGAATGACGGCCTCGCAGGTCACCCCCTCCCACGTAAAGTCTAAGCCGTAACCCTCAACCCGAAGGTCCTAAAGCCTACACCCTAAACTGTAAAAGCAAAAGGCGCGAGCCGAAATCCTAAACCCGGAGCCATAAAAGCAAAAGGCGCGAGCCGAAAGCCCAACCCCTAAACCATAAAAAGCAAAAGGGCCCAGAGATGGTGAGGCACGCGAAGCCGAAACCCTAAACCCTAAACCCTAAACCCAAAACCCTAAACCCTAAACCCCCTCAACCCTAAACCCTAAACCCTAAACCCGACCGAAACCCTCACCCTAAACCCTAAACCCTAAACCCCCCCCCCCCCAGCACCCGAAGCCGCCTGCGTGATGCGGTGGGTCCGCGCTGAACTCCACCGCCAGTGGCCCACGAGCGCTCCGAAGCTTCTCCTGGTCAGCGCCTGCTTTAGGGTTTCTAGGGTTTAGAGTTTAGGGTTTAGGGTTTAGGGTGTAGGGTTTAGGGTTTAGGGTTTAGGGGTAGGGGTTGGGGGCTAGGGTTGAGGTCAGTTCAAGTCTGCGACACCAGCTGACCGTTAGATTGGCAGGGCAGCAAGAAAAGCGCATCTCAGGCGCGTCCCTTTTTTTCTCCGCTTCTCCAGCTCAACCAGTAAAAACTGAGACTTAAACGATCATCAGTTCTTTCTCCCTGTAGTCCGGGTTCCTGCCCTTGTAGGCATCAAAGAGCTCCTTCAGCTTCTCACAGTAGATCCCGTGCCACTTCTGGATGTCTTCCTGGGGCGCACCAGCTGGGGGGGGGTTCCGAAAATGGGAGGTACCCTTTTTGGGGGTCCCTTTTACAAAATGAAAAGCAGACACTCAGACACTCAGACACTCAGACTCTCAGACAGTCAGACAGTCAGACGATCAGACAATCAGACAATCAGACAATCAGACAGGCAGACCGTCAGACAGTCAGACCGTCAGACCGTCAGACAGGCAGACAGGCAGACAGTCAGACAGTCAGACAGTCAGACAGTCAGACAGTCAGACAGTCAGACAGTCAGACAATCAGACATGTTCTCTTGGAGGAGACTTGGGTACGAGACCCCCTCCGCGACCTCAATCTATTTTTAGGGATTCTATTCCATTTGGGGTACAAAAGGGGTAACCTCCCCCCCGCCCCCCAATTTTGGGAAACAGCCAGATCTCAACCATCAAAGCATCGATGCACTAATCATGCGCAACATATGCGGTACAGATGCACACGGCAGCCGGGCTGCAGGGGTCGGATTTGGTATGTGAGGCATTCCCAGCGGTCGCCCGCGGACGTAGGTCAACGGCCTCTGATCTCTGCAGTAGCCCTGGACTGTGGACGCCCTCAACCCTAGCCATGGGTGTGTATCTCTCAACCCTAAACCCCAAACCCTAAACCCTAAACCCTAAACCCCAAACCCCTAAACCCCAAACCCCTAAACCCCAAACCCCTAAACCATACAGTAATGACCCATCATGCCAGCCGGGCTGCACAGCCTTCGGCAGAGGCAAACCAAATCTGCCCCAAAACAGCGTGACCTGGGCCAACTCTTAGGGTTTCGGGTTTCAGGTTCAGGGTCTTGGGACATCTGAAGGGTTTAGAGTTTAGGGTTTAAGGTTTAGGGTTTAGGGTTTAGGGCTTAGGGCTTAGGGCTTAGGGCTTAGGGCTTAGGGCTTAGGGCTTAGGGCTTAGGGCTTAGGGACCAGGAGAGCCAACATGCTGCCACAGAACGGACACACCCAATGTGCGGCTCAGGGATGCCAACGGCCCCCACGTCAACGCCGACAGGACCGTCGTATTCCTTGCAAGAGTGCAGCAAGAAACCCCCCCAAAACCCACCCTTCCTTGCGGTTTTAGGGTTTAGGGTTTTGGGGTTTAGGGTTTAGGGTTTAGGGTTTTGGGGTTTAGGGTTTAGGGGTTTAGGGGTTTAGGGGTTTAGGGGTTTAGGGGTTTAGGGGTTTAGGGGTTTAGGGGTTTAGGGGTTTAGGGGTTTAGGGGTTTAGGGGTTTAGGGGTTTAGGGGTTTAGGGGTTTAGGGGTTTAGGTGTTTAGGGGTTTAGGGGTTTAGGGGTTTAGGGGTTTAGGGGTTTAGGGGTTTAGGGGTTTAGGGGTTTAGGGGTTTAGGGGTTTAGGGGTTTAGGGGTTTAGGGGTTTAGGGGTTTAGGGGTTTAGGGGTTTAGGGGTTCCTTGTGAAGAATCCTACGAGGGGCTTGTGTGGCAATGACCTACAACAAAAGGTGGGGTTCCGGGGTTCTTACAGTAGTCGGCACAAGGGGAGCACACTGCTGCAGCCCTAAACCCTGAACCCTAAACCCTAAACCCTAAACCCTAAACCCTAAACCCTAAACCCTAAACCCACTGCTGCGGCCCAAAATCCCGAACATGTACACCGGGATCACATCTGCGCCCGTGCGCAGCGCCAGCTTGATGAACCTCAGAAGCACGGGCAGCACCCAAAAAGCAACGAGTCTGAACCCTAAACCCTAAACCCTAAACGCTAAACCCTAAACCCTAAGCAACCCAGGTACTCCCTGAACCCTAAACCTTAAACCCTAAAAAACCTAACTGATGACCTGGTGCGCCAAGATCCCAACAGCGTTTAGGATTAGGGGAAGGGCTTCGGACGCATGCACGCACAGGCCACACGCACACGCGCACGCACACACACAAACACACGCACGCACACACCCACAAACACAGACGCACTTGAAGGAGTTAGCTAGAAGCTCGATCACTGAATAAAATCGTTTGGGAAGAGGAAGCGCAGTTCGTGATCGATGAGCAACTCGTGCAGCTACGTTTACACAAACATTGAAGACCGTCTTCGTTGGCCCAGGACTCCTAAATGTTCGGCAGTCCACCAGTGCAATCCAGCGGCCCAGCTCGTTGCTTCAGGTAGACGGCTTCTCGCTTCGGACTGGAAGAGAATAGCTCCACGATACCGCCCACATACAGCACAACCACTCCTGCATATTGCGGCCGAGACAAGGTACCAGAGACGTAGCAAAAAGACGTGAGCAAGCTTTTGATTGACACTGGCATGGTTGCTGTCGAAATGCAGCGATTCTTTCAGCTCATTGACACCACAACACTGAACATTGTCAACGCCACGGTCAACGGCTGCAGCACTGGTTGACGTGCCCACTCCTTTTCTTGACGTGAGTGACAATCATGCTTCATGCAGCTCTAAGCACACAGATGCAATTAAAGCTTGACCTGGATCGCCCTCGCTTTATGCAAGTCATTGCCAGGAATATGGATGTTCCCCCTTTTTCTAACAGTCCTGAAATAGGGATCCTGGTACCTCCTATTTGTATCCCTATTGAGGACTGTTAGTACACAGGACCTTTTCACTCTAAGCATCTCTCAGCGCCCTAAACCCCCCCAAACCTACTGTCAAACACCCTCATCCCGGCTTGCGACAGCCCCTTCCCAGACCCTCCCGGAGCTTGGGCGGGGGAGGGTCAAGGGACCCCTGTCCAGGTGGTTTTCGCTTGCGAAACAACCGCAACGTAGGATCCAAAAACTCGATCCCCTTAAGGGTTCCTGACAATGGCCCAAGAGTAGTACAGGATACTATTTGGGGGGTTTACGATATTAGGGGTCCCTTATTGGCGTCCTTATTATAATGGAATCCTACTGTTTGGGGGTCTATATTTGGGTCCCTGATTTTTTGTAAACTCCTATTTGGGGGGCTCTACGTTTTGGATTTTTCCAGGGCTCTCCCTAAACTCTAAACCCTAAACCCAAAACCCTAAACCCTAAATCCTAAACCCTAAACCCTAAACCCTCTCCCACGCCGGCCTTTGCATTTGGACCGCAGCCTCTTGCTCAAAGTGTCGCTGCTGGCGTCCTGAGAGGCTTGTGGGGCTCAGGGTTTTTGGGCCACGCCATTCCTCGGGGCCTTTTAGAAGTTTTAACCCTAAACCCTAAACCCAGTTTTGCGGGGTTGGAGGTGAACTGCAAAATTGTGCTGGTCCAGGCTTCGATCAAGCCGAACATCCCGATCACATCTTTCAAGATGGGAAAGTACCTGGGTTGCTTGGGGTTTAGGGTTTAGGGTTTAGGGTTTAGGGTTTAGGATCTAGGGTCCCTTGTAAGGAAAGGGAGGAAATTAAAAATTATCCCAAAGCACAGCCGAGGTACTTCATGATGGATGCAGCAGCCGTCGGAGCTTCCTCAGCAGAGGGAAGTGGTGTTGAGGACGGGCAAGCCACACCAAGGTTCGTTCGCACTGAAAGACTAGCCCCCCCCCCCCCCCCCCCCCCCCCCCCCGCCACATGAGGCCGAAATCAACCCCTAAAAAAGCCTCATATGGGCCTTGTTTCTGAGGTGGGTTCGTATTGTAGGATCCTATGGCCGCTGCAAACCACATACTCTTATTAGAAAGTCAGGGGCACCGTATCTTCATAAATACTGGTCTCTTAAGGATACTTGTGAGCCGAGGCGCCCTTGGTAGGGCGGCGCCAAAGCCATCTGCAGCATTCTGCGTCGCAACCTGGCAAAGGCAAGAGCGCTGCAAGGGTACTGCAGGATGACGTCAGAAACCGGGTTTAGGGCTTCGGGTTTCGAAAAGCACGAGAAGGAAAGTAGAAAAAACTACGAGGCGAAACTGGAAAGCACGCCTCGAAATAACAAGCAAATCAGACAAACAAGCCGCTGTAAAAAATGAAATATAGAAAAAGGCAAGCGAGCAGAAACTCCGAAACAAAAGACCCGATAGACTCGAACAACCCTAAACCCTCTTCCCTAGCCTAAACTCTACATGGTCAGGTCTCTAAATTATGGTCCCTTTTTGGACACCCCAAATATTACGTAGGGGCTTAGAAATAGTAGCACATCTCAAAGCACTCGACTGAAGGGAACAACAACCCTACTTATGCTAATGTTAAACATGTATTCAATAACATATCGTTCACGTGACCGCACCCAAGAATTATCACTCGGGTATAATTTTCTAAGGGCGTGTAACAAGACGAGAAACCCCATCTTTCCCCTTTTCCTCAATTCACTTGGAGTTTTGGATCGTTGTTTTCACTTCGTTATTCAATTGAGGATTCGTTCAATAATCTTGTAACCGGTTCTTTGTTCGCTCGCTCGAACACTTCGCTTCGCTCTCGCTTATTAATATTCATGTTGTCCTGTGAAGAGCGTACTTGTGGAGATTTTGCGAAGAGAACAAGATACACTAATCGCTCTTGTTAGCTTTATTCCTCTTATCGTTCTTATTTCTCTCGAAACTTTACTCGTTTGGCTCTTGTTACTCTTATTCCAACTATTGCTCTCAGTACTCTTGTTACTCTTTCTACTCTTATTGCTCTTCTTGCTTTGATTGGCCCTATTACTCCCAGTATTCCTATTGCTCCTATTGCTCTTACATATCCTGCTACTCCTGCTTCGCCTGTTACTCCGATTACTCCCATTACTCCTGTTATTTCTGTTTCTCCTACTACTCTTGTTCGTCCGCTCCCCCCTCTTATTACTCCTAGTACTCCTATTACTCCTGTTACTTTTGTTACTCCGAATACGCTGACTACTCTGGATACTCTTACCGCTCTGACTACTTTGGTTACTCTTCTTGCTCTTCTCTTTTGTTGCTATCAGTGACCCTAAACCTTAACGCCTAAACCCTAAACCCTAAACCCCAAACCATGTTCGCAGCTCAGCCCGGTGCGGCGGCACAGACAGCTGTGAAGGGGAAGATGCCATGGGGATGCGCTGCAACGATGAAGCTTCGATCGTCGTGACGGACCTCACCTTCAGCAAATGCCAGAGTTTAGGGGTTCGGGTCTCGGGTTTAGGGTTTAGGGTTTAGGGCTTAGGGTTGAGGGTTGAGGGTTGAGGGCTGAGGGTTGAGGGCTGAGGGTTTAGGGTTGAGGGTTGAGGGTTTAGGGTTAGGGTTTAGGGTTTAGGGCTTAGGGTTTCCCTCATCTGTTCAGCGCTGCATGACAATTGACACCGAAAACCAAACTTACCAGTTCTTGATAGGGAGTTAACCCCAAACCCTAAACCCTAGACCCTAAAGTATCCGGGAACTACTGGGCACCCAGGAACCTTCTACGCCCTACACCCTAAGCCCTACAGAACCCTTCAAGAAGGGATCCGTTCGGGTCCTGTACCCAAAATTCCCGGCTTCCCTTCCAAAAACGAGTTAAGAAGATTCTAATCCTGAACCCTAAACCCTAAACCCTAAACCCTAAACCCCAAACCCTAAACCCTAAACCCTGAACCCTGAACCCTAAGCCTCCGAGCTGCTGTCCGCAATCTCATGGTACTCCTCGTACTCGAAATACTTCGGCACCCTGGGTAGGGTTGAGGGTTTAGGGTTTAGGGTTCAGCGTTCAGCGTTTAGGGTTTAGGGTTTAGGGTTTAGGGTTTAGGGTTTAGGGTTTAGGGTTTAGGGTTTAGGGCTTGGGGTTTAGGGTTTAGGGTTTAGGGTTTAGGGTTTAGGGCATGCCCTGTTGCAGAGTCTCCGAGAACAGCTGAAACCATGCTTGTTGCTGCTCATGTGTATGTACTTGTATCTACGAACACTTTTGTACGTACGTGTACTTCTACCTCTCTCCCTTGACCCCAAACCCTAAACCCTAAACCCTAAACCCTAAACCCTAAACCCTAAACCCTAAACCCTAAACCCTAAACCCTAAACCCCAACCCTAAACCCTAACCCTAAACCCTAAACCCTAAACCCTCAGGCGGGCGGCTGCTGCATCGGCCAGGATGTGAGCACGAGGTGGCCCAGTCGTTGTATGACACGGTCCGGCGTCAGCATCGACACAATCAGCCTCGGAAGAGCAGGCCCAAGGAGAGAACCTAATCGTAGTAAAATTAATACTACTTTATAATGCTATCATTACTAAGAAGAGTATTACTCTTATAAAATATTAAGCCCTACTTCACGTGGCCACTTGCGGCAGGAAAAGTCTTGGATAGCACACTGACTGCAATTGAATGCATGCGAGTCTCGGCGAAAGCAAGCCCCATGAACCCACCCAAAAAGGGTGTCTAAGCAGGGATCCGACGGAGACTGTTGCCTCAGATCATCGCAGGAGCGAAAGCAGAGCGCTGATGAAAGAGCCCGAAAGCAAGAGACAGAGAGAGACAGAGCCAGAGAGAGAGGGAGAGAGAGACATAAAGACAAAAAGAAAACCGCTAAACAACCCAGCAGAAACGTCGACTCTGCAATCTGAGGTCGTACAGCGGGGCAACGACATACACCAGGGACCAGATCGAAGCTGCTAGAAAGCCGACGAGGTGCTCCTTACGCGCAGAGGCAGCGGCTGACGTCAGACACGGAAGAACGAGAGAAAATTGACGGCTTTCAAGTTGCATCAAGAGATTTTTAAAAAATTAAAATAAACCAATTTCTAATTGCATCAAGAGACTGCCTGCGTTCCTCCCCTAAAGCACCGCGTGGGCTTGTCCAGCACCATCGCGTCACTGAGCCACGATGGACCGGACCCGGAAAGCCGGGAGGCTACGCTGCGTTAGGGTACGAGCCTCGGAGAGCATAA
Source organism: Symbiodinium natans (assembly GCA_905221605.1). Classification (NCBI taxonomy): domain Eukaryota; class Dinophyceae; order Suessiales; family Symbiodiniaceae; genus Symbiodinium; species Symbiodinium natans. The sequence goes on from CAJNDS010002113.1 coordinate 98,081, forward strand.
TATCATACTGTAACGTAAGAATGTACGAGTGTAGTAATAATCATAAAGTATGTTCTTAGCAAAAAACAAAAAAACTGAAACATACCCCAACACCGGACTAAACCCTCGCTTGTTTACACGCTCTATGATGTGCACAGAGCAAGTGAAGAATTGGTCGTTTTCGCCAATGTTCGCCTCTCTCCTCAGGCTGCTAACCCTTCAATTGCTTCGATACGGCTGCTTCGGTGCACTTTCTGTAGAGACCAGATGGAGTTCCAGCGTCAATCTTAGAAAAATCCGGCAAGCTCTGCTGGAAGGCAGAAGCGTCCGCAATGGAAAGCACACAGAACTCGCGCCTGACAGCGAAACTGCAGGCAGACCTCGGCGCAGAGCAAGTCCGAAACCCCTAAACCCTAAAGCCTGAACCCTAAATCCAAACCCTAAACCCCTGAACCCTGAAACTCGGGCGCAAGCATTCCTGATGAGCCTTCTCGCGCTGCTTCCCGCCGCGAGCATCCGCCACAGAGACAGGACCCTCTGCAGCACTCCCATGAGTTTCGCAGAAAGGTATAGACTGATGCCAGATACTGTAACATATGTATATAATAATAATCATAATAGCAACAATAATAACAATAAAAAATAAGAACAATCATTATTATTTTTATATTATACATAGACTATTATTTGTATTATCATTATTATTATTGTTCTTATTATTGTTACTACTGTTATCATTGGGAAAGTCGCCCCTGCCTCCCGACATGGCGAGATCTGTACCACCTAGGTTTGTCACTCCCGCATCCAAGCATTGCAGATCCGTGTTCCACTTCTCCCATCTGCTGGACGAGGGTTTTGGGTTTAGGGCTTGGGGTACAGGGTTTAGGGTTTAAGGGTTAGGGTTTAGGGTTTAAGTTTGATGGTTTAGGGTTTAGGGTAGAGTCTCATCTCTGCAACACTGAGGCGAAGACTCACGGACATCGCCAAGGCCTCATGCGAGTTGCCGTGCCCCGACAACCCCGTGAAACATCGCGAAGCCACATCCCGAGGGCTGAGCGCGACAGCTGGAGCCACTGAGGCACATCCTCCTGCACTCAGACGGCTTTACTGAGCTGGCAAGCTCGTGCATCGAACAGGGTGCTTACGAACATAGGGGACTCCCAAAATAGACCCCCCAAATAGTAGGATCCCCTTATGCTAAGGACCCCAATAAGGTACCCCTAGTATCGTAAGCCCCCAACGAGGACACAAAGGCATCTGCAACCCGGACCTCTTCTTCGATGGAGGCAGCCGGCACGGAAGAAAGCGAGCACAAAGAACCGGCAAAAGGATGGGTTTGATCATCCGCGTTGGTCTCTGCCTGCACGTGGCCAGTGACCAAGAAAGAACCAGCCGACGAACCGGTCCGTCGGCTCCTAAATTAAGGTCCCTTTTTGGGGTTACGCCGGCTGCGTATGATAATGCGGAGCCTTGTACTAAGGCACCCACAAAAGGGGTCCAGTACTTAACGCGACCTCCATAACGGAATGGCTCCATGCCAAGACAAGCTACGTGCTTTGTCGAGTCCATTGGAAGGGATTGCAGGGGTTCTGACAATGCCTGGAATTAGGAAAGAAAGCCTGCGTACAGTCTAAAGAGAGGTGAACCTCATGCTTCACCCTGAAAAGCGTGGCCTTTCACAACGATAGTCACACGAGTCGCAGCCTGAGGGACGTTTGGAACAAGCGAGCCAAACGTCTGGCTTCCTTCCCTACTTCCGTTGACCATACTTCCTTTCCTCAGCTTGAACCGCAATTAACAGCACGCCTGTCTCAGCTCTATCATTGAGACGTTGAGATCGTAGTGCTCATCATCGGAAGTAACATGTCGTCTGCACAGGAACCCAACGACTCTGTCGAACCATGCCGGATGCCTCACACACTCGCACCACAGGAGCGTGATCTACAGCACGGATGACAACAATCTCCCCGGAGCTACCCCATCGACGATACTTCCTTTCCTCAGCTTGAACCATAGTTAACAGCACGCCTGTCTCAGCTCTATCATTGAGACGTTGAGTTGTAGTGGCTCATCATCGGAAGGAATATGATGTCTGCACAGGAACCCAACGACTCTGTCGAACCATGCCGGGTGCCTCACACACTCGCACCACAGGAGCGTGACCGAAAGCACGGATGACAACAATCTCCCCACAGCTACCCCATCGACGATACTTCCTTTCCTCAGCTTGAGCCATAGTTAACAGCACGCCTGTCTCAGCTCTATCATTGAGACGTTGAGATCGTAGTGCTCATCATCGGAAGGAATATGACGTTTGCACAGGAACCCAACGACTCTGACGAACCATGCCGGATGCCTCACACACTCGCACCACAGGAGCGTCACCGAAAGCACGGATTACAACAATCTCCCCGGAGCTACCCCATCGACGATACTTCCTTTCCTCAGCTTGAACCATAGTTAACAGCACGCCTGTCTCAGCTCTATCATTGAGACGTTGAGATCGTAGTGCTCATCATCGGAAGTAACATGTCGTCTGCACAGGAACCCAACGACTCTGTCGAACCACTCGCACCACAGGAGCGTGATCTACAGCACGGATGACAACAATCTCCCCGGAGCTACCCCATCGACGATACTTCCTTTCCTCAGCTTGAACCATAGTTAACAGCACGCCTGTCTCAGCTCTATCATTGAGACGTTGAGTTTGTAGTGGCTCATCATCGGAAGGAATATGACGTCTGCACAGGAACCCAACGACTCTGTCGAACCATGCCGGATGCCTCACACACTCGCACCACAGGAGCGTGACCGAAAGCACGGATGACAACAATCTCCCCACAGCTACCCCATCGACGATACTTCCTTTCCTCAGCTGGAACCATAGTTAACAGCACGCCTGTCTCAGCTCTATCATTGAGACGTTGAGATCGTAGTGCTCATCATCGGAAGTAACGTGGCGTCCGCAGGAACCCAACGATCTGATGAACCAGACAGGACAACCAGCAAGACGACGGCTGCGCACTCAACAATTTTGACGAACCAGGGGCACGGGTCATGTCGCACCGCAATCAAACCGGTCACGCATGCGTGTCGTAGATGCTTCCTCCATCAGCCCGCAACATGACATCACATTTGGCTCAGCTCTATCACTGACACATCGAAATGCGAGCTTACGATATTAGGAATAGCCTCTGATGTCTTTATTATAAGGGGATCCTACTATTTGGGGGTCTATATTAGGGTCTCCGATTTTCGTAAACCCCCCCATCAGAGTGCTCATCATACAGAGGACACGACCCGGAGTACAAAGCCAGCAAGGCAATGCACAAACCGCAGATTTGCTTCGGAGCATCCTGCTATGCAAAGAAATCCTGTTGTATAAGAAAGCCGGCGGTCGTCTGATTTCATACAACCTGGAAGCCCCGAAGCATGACGCCGCGTGCCTCTTTCCATTCTGACCAAAGCTCGGCCATTCGTCGACGAACGCAGCGTTGCAAAGCGAAGAGCCTGATACACGGGCTACCACACGTCGTGAACCCTATCTGCCAGCTCAAAAGACTCCAATGTTGTCGACAATACATACATGTGTTTAATTATTCATTCATGTACAGTTTCATGCATTTACTTATCTGTTCATTGGTTCATGCTGCCTAACTAATCCACAACCCCCGGAAGGCAGTTGTCTCTCCGCAATTCAGACGATAGGAGCGTGCGGGTCGGAGGTTGCGGTTGTCTTATTTAGGGTTTTGGGTTCAGGGTTTAGGGTTTAGGGTTTAGGGTTTAGGGTTTAGGGTCCAGGGTTTAGGGTTTAGGGTTTAGGGTTTAGGGTCTAGGGTTTAGGGTTTAGGGTTTAGGGTTTGGGTTCAGGGTTTAGGGTTTAGGGTTTAGGAGTCTACCGGACCTGCCACGTGTCCATCAGATGGTAAGCGGGTAGATCCCTAGACTCAGACCCTAAACCCTCAACCAAAGCTAGCCGCCAGATAAGAGCCCCCTAAACCCTAAACCCTAAACCCTAAGCCCTAAACCCTAAACCCTAAACCCTAAAACCCTAAACCCTAAACCCCAAACCCTAACGTCTGAAAGCCGGGTCGCACTGCGCTACTGTCAACATGGCACCCTGCTTGCAGCCGGGAAGAGCCTCAACTTCTAACACGGTTCTTCCCTTATCTGGAGGTTTCCGACAGTAGGCGTACCTTATTGGGGTCCTAAGTGGATCCTACTATTTGGGAACTCTATATTGGGGGTCCCCTAAACCCTAAACCCTAAACCCTAAACCCTAAACCCTAAACCCTAAACCCTGAACACTTTTTGGGGGCCCCCATATTTGCGTAAACCCCCACTCCCAAAGACTGGGACTCCGGCATCGCCGCAACTCGAGCACTCTGCTTCCTCCAGGCACTTGGGGGCGTCAGGGTGTCTAAGGGGGGGTTTAGGGTTTAGGGTTTAGGGCTTAGGGTTTTGGGTGTAGGGTTTAGGGTTTAGGGTTTAGGGTTTAGGGTTTAGGGTTTGGGGTTTAGGGTTTAGGGTTTAGGGTTTAGGGTTTGGGGTCTCGAGTTTAGGGTTTAGAGTGTTTTGTGGGTTTTGAGGGCCCTTGCGGTGGGGGTGGGGTGTGTGTGTGGGGTCGGGGGGGAGGGGAGGGGGAGGGCCTGTGCGTTGCCTCACACCACATGGTAGAGCCCTTGTGTCTCCAGGCGCACTAGAGAAGCAGATACCGCTAAAACCTTGAGCAGCGGGCAATATGCTTTAGTGACTGGACTGGCATGTACGCAGCGGCTGAATCTGCAGCTTAAACCATGGCCGTGAGTCGGCTTGCCCTTTACTGCTTTGCTCGGGCTAACATATGCCACAGCAAACTCAGCAGGAAGACTCTCGACTCTGCTGGAGGGAGGGAGGGGGGGGGAGGGGGGAGAAGGCGCCACCAAACTGCTGCCTTTCACACACAGATAGCACAGGCGCCGTCCTTGCACCGCCCGGCAGTGGCTGCTTGACACCAGCATCACCGACATCTTCCGGGCCTGCGCCGGATGCTTTCTTCGTCGGGCGCACGCAAGTCGGGCCCTGGCCTGCGCGCAGCTGGCCTGCTGGATCGGCTGTCGGAACCTTCACAACGTAGGGTTTAGGGTTTAGGGTTTAGGGTTTAGGGCTTAGGGCTTAGGGTTTAGGGTTTAGGGCTTAGGGCTTAGGGCTTAGGGTTTAGGGTTTAGGGTGGAGACTCCAAGTACCCAAGGAACGTGACGACAGCGCTGCTTGACAATGCAGGCAGTGGCGCACTCTTTTGCTTGGCGCTACGCACGGTAGTTACCAGCTCGGACTGCTTCTTCCACCTCCGTGGGGCTTGCTCCAAAGTCCTCAGCAGCGCGTGTCGTTCACAGCTGATCCCCTAAACCTTAAACCCTAAACCCTAAACCCTAAACCCTAAACCCTAAACCCTAGACCCTAAACCCCACCCTGTGTAACCCCCTGAACAAAGTGCAGCAGGGACGCAGCTGCATCTCTTGCGATGAATGCTGGTGTTTGGGAGTTCCAGGTGGCAGTGTCGCCAACACGAACTCCATGTTGCCCGCACCAACCTGCCGGGGACAGAGACCACTGGTGGGTTTAGGGTTTAGGGGAGCTCTAAACCCTAAACCCTCAAAACCCCAAAACCCTCAAAACCCTCAAAACCCTCAAAACCCTCAAAACCCTCAAAACCCTCAACACCCTCAAAAACCCTAAATAACCCTAAATAACCCTAAATAACCCAAAAACCCGAAGCCCTAAATAAACGCTTGGTTGCCGAACAAACGCGAAGGGCGGGCCTTGGGGCTATAGACCCTCTCAATAAAGATCCCTGCTGAAGAGAGCCAGAAGAGGGTTCAGAAGGGTTCCCTTTTAAGGGTCCCCCTAAACCCTAAACCCTAAACCCTAAACCCTAAACCCTAAACCCTAAACCCTAAACCCTTAACCCTTAACCCTTAAACCCTACACCCTAAGCCCTAAACCCCTTATCCTACCTAGGAAAGGCGGGCCTTGGGGCAACTCTATGGCCGAGCTGGCCGGCAGCTCGCTCGGCACGCTCTTCAAGGACAGGGGCATGGCTTGCCTTGGCACGAAGGCTTCCGAAAAGTCTAGGGTTCAGGGTTTAGGGTTTAGGGCTTAGGGCTTAGGGCTTAGGGCTTAGGGCTTAGGGCTTAGGGCTTAGGGCTTAGGGCTTAGGGCTTAGGGCTTCGGGCTTAGGGCTTAGGGCTTAGGGTGTAGGGTGTAGGGTTTAGGGTTTAGGGTTTAGGGTTTGGGTTTAGGGTTTAGGGCCCGCCAACCCTGGCGGCGTGTTGGATGGGTTTTTGGAGGTGAAGCATCTCTTTTTGCCTCCTTACACCCCCACAACGCGGGATGGCCCTGGACCGCTGAAACCTCGTAGGCCCCCGCAGTCGGATTTGGTAAACCCTACACCTGTTCTCTTGAGCCGGAGGCTCTTACATTTAGGGTTTAGGGATTAGGTCGTTTCCGGGGATGCTACTAGGAGGGCATGAGGGTATGAGGGAATGAGGGGTGCCCCATCATGTCGGCATCGCCCACAACCGTGACCACCCGGGTTATGTTCCTGCACCGTCTCCAGCGATGTGCTCGAACACCCCTACCCTAAACCCTAAACCCTAACCCTTAAACCCTAACCTCGGACCGGAACAAATTCAAAAGCCCTCGATATCCAAACATCAATCCCCATCCTCATGTTGAAGCCCCTCCATGCGGACGACCGGAAGCTGCGTTTTCCTACACTAAGCAGGCACATTGGCCCCGCACCAATCCCCATCCGATGCACATGGCATGCTGCCACGCAGCTTGATCGACACTATTCGGTGCTCGCTGTTGACATAGACAATGTCCAGTGGCACATAAGTGTTTTCCTGGCGGTTCAGAAGTCATCAGCCAGGCTGCACGAGGCAACACACAGCAAACCC